>VKOC01000002.1:40740422-40772941 GCA_009364415.1 Spea multiplicata | reverse complement strand
AGAAAACCCACTTTTCATGTGGCAAGTGATCCTTTTACTGAATTTGATACTATATCAATGTTCCACACTGCTAAAAAGCAAAATCCATAAGGATTATAGTAAGGCTAATGTATTGGACAACTCAGCAGCAGACTTCATAGCACTTTATAACATGAAAGTCCATGCATATTTTTATTTTATAGGAAAGGAGGTATAGATTTTGGTCTACAGCTGGAAGCACACTTTCTAAATTATCCAGAAAGTATCAAAAATATCTAAAATACAATAAGAGGGCAAACACTATGTCCAATCTAAGTTGCCATGTGGTAAAGATATTATTGACTACATTGCTGAGCTAGTATTTTTAATAGGGATTTTCTTTTTTAAAAAAAAGGTGCTTTTATTGGTTGCCTCACCGAATGTATAACATTTCTGTATATGTATAGTCCTAATTGCAGTTATTGTGTAAAGTGTTAATTAAATTAGTAAATAATAAACTAGTTGTTAATTTTAAAATCCAATAACTCTGTAACTTGTAAATATAGCCTTTTTAGATTTGAAGAAACTATTTACACATTTTGTACTAATTATAAACATTGGGCATGAAACTAATGCTCATAACTAAATGTTTAAATTCCCCTACTGTGTTAAACTCTACCACTTCTGCTGGGAGACTGTTCCCTCTATCTGCCACCCTTCCAAGCTTAACATGCTTATCTATTTTTTTAAACCAATTGCCAAATATTTTAATAGATAAGCACCACTGTAAAACTAAACATTATTTTTCTGGTCTTCACACATTAATTTGGTTAACTATACTCCATTTAATTACAATCCTGCAAATTAATAGTGAATTTTACTCTTCTAATCAAGTTAATTGAAGAAGCAATCAATATAATTGATCAGAGAACCATAGGGAACAATTGGGTGGTTATTAAGAGAAATGTAAAAAAAAACAATACTTGATTTAAAAATTGATAAAAATTGATTAAAATTAAATATATACCTGCAAAAGTATTCAGACCCTCATCAATTCTCTCTTATTACTAAAGTACAAATTGTTTTGTTCTGTATGACATTTTGTTTCACAACACTGAAACTCAAAATCAATTATTGTAAGGTGACATTGGTTTTATTTTGGTAAAATGTTATATTAAAAAAATAAAATGTGTTCCTTGTAAATGCATTCAACCTCTGTGAAATGGATGTTCCTAGTTTACGCAGATTTAAGGAAATTGTCCTAACAAGGACACAATTACTTTACCATTGGTTTCCAGCTGTGAACCATAAAAGTTGTTGACAAATTCCAGGATAAGAACCCCAATGTTGAAGGATCATTGGCCAAGCTGTGGATCTGACAGAAAACACAAACTAAAGAGCATTCTATTGAAGACAGAGATCAAGTAATATATAGGTTATGAAATGGATACAAAATACTAAGTGTTTGGATGGTCCAGTGTAGACCATCAATAATCAAGAAGTGGAAGCGATGCAAAGAACAAGCTATTCCTCAAAAATCAGAGTTTACTCAAGAAGGAGACTTAGATGCCAACATTCACTTTGAAGGTGCTACAGAGTTCAGTGGTTGGACTGGAGTTATCATGCACCAGTCAGCCATACCATGAGCTTTGCATAACACTGGTTTATGTGGGAGGATGGCAAAAGAAGCCATTACTCAAAATGTATAAACTGACAGCATGTCTGGACTTTACCAAAAAAGATCGAGAGTGGCCCAGCTGTGGCAGTTGAAAAGGTTTTGTGGTCAATGAGACCAAGATTGAGCTTTCTGATCAAAATTAAAACAACAAACCTAACACCTGCCCGTGCCCCAAAACACACCATGTCTACAGTGAAGCATGGTGGTGGCAGCATCATGCTGTGAGGATGCTTCTCATCAGCAGGACCTTGGACATTTTATTAAAACTGAAGAAAGAATAAATGAAGCAAAATACAGGGAAATACCGCACGATAATCGACTTCAGTCTAACAAACAAATTGAAGCTTTGATGGAAACCCATCTTTCAGCGTGCAAATGAACACAAACACACGGCCAAAGCAAAATATGAGTCGCTCAAGAACTAAAATGTGAACATCCTAGTGTATCCCAATCAGATGTCTTTATCTCAATGCTATTAAGAATCTGTGGCATTGCTTTAATATCACAGTCCACAAATAATATGTAAACAAAGCTGGAGCATACTGATCTCCACAGCCTTAAAGATGTGATTGCCCAGAAATGTGGCTTATTTTGTAAGGATTCAGTACTTTGGCAGGCAATGTATGTGAGTTTCTTATTCTTTATTAGTTCTTTTAGCAAAATAATATCAGTGCCACCTTTCAATAACTGATTTTGAGTTTAGGGTTTATTTGAGTAATTTGCAATTCAGTAATATAAGAACATTGATTTAAAAAGTTTGCAAGGCACTATATATATATATGAAAAAATAAACAATTAGAGCATTTTTTCACACTTGCCTAAAATGTTTGCACAGTACTATATATATATATATTATATATACTATAGTATATATATATATATATATCCAGTATATATGTACAGAAGATGGCTGGTTTTGTATAATAATATTCAATAGCCTAGCTAGCATGCTTTTAAATCCATGAATAATTAAATGGATACACACAAACCAGAAATGGTAAATTACTGTGCTTGTTGCATCTACACTTGAAATGACTGTCCAACAGTTCACTTATATACGAACTAACCCAGTTCAAAAGGAACAAATCCTAAACAGGGTAAAATGCGGGAATCATTTATTTCCCCAATATAAATAAACAAAGGTGCATCTGACAGGTAAACATTGCCTTTCTTGTGTTTTACAATACACAGTAACCGCACACTGAATGTACACAAAATTTTTCATTTTATATCTTTGGCCAGAGAATCACCTTCTAAAATTCAAGGGCGAGTCTGTCCCAAATCAGAGACTTAACTTGGCCCCGGTGATTTCAATACTGACTGCTTAAACAGTCCCCCTGAACTCTGGCCATAATGTGCCAGCAAGTAGAGACTGGTATTCTGATCCTAATTATGATATAACTTGAGGCAAATCTATGAAGATCAGAGCTGCAGAGATTTTTCCGAGCAACCCTACACACAACTCGGTCAAGATTAGTGGCGTACTTGGTGGGGCGTCTGCCACTCATCAGATGGGTGCCGCACCCCATACAGATGCGTAACAATCATAGTTGCCCTGTGATCATTTAGACACTCCTTCAAAGCCGCTAGATGAGGGTTTGAAGGAGGGTTTGATTGAATGATTCCCCCTGCACATTGTGTCTGACTAATCTGTCAGACAGGAAGTGATATCACATCCACTTCCTGCATGCTGATCCAGTCTGTACACAGCACGGAGGAAAAGAGCCACACCTCTGCAGGTAAATGGTGTAAGATGGGGCACAGGCAGACTGCTTGGGAGGAAAGATGG
The DNA here is from genome assembly GCA_009364415.1 of Spea multiplicata. NCBI lineage: Eukaryota > Metazoa > Chordata > Amphibia > Anura > Pelobatidae > Spea > Spea multiplicata. The sequence continues at coordinate 40,769,516 of VKOC01000002.1, read as the reverse complement.
CACAAGTAGGCTATTTAGGACATTTGAAATCCATGACCCCCCCCCTTTTGTTTCATGTGAAGTCAAGCAAGGACACTGGGAATGATTGCAAATTCTATTCATTTAAGTTGTATATGTGAGTACCCAGAAGGTGTGCTCACCATTCCGCTAGTAAACACTGAATTTTACTGTTTTTGTTCAGAGGAATAAATATATCATTGTTTTGGGTGTGCTTTCAGTCTTTTACCTGTTATTCATCTTATTAACCCGTGATGTGCCTTCTACGTGAGCATATGGTGTTCCATGCAGTACTGAGCTGCATCTGTGTGGGTAGCACGCTGAACGCCAGTGATGTCAGTTGGAGGATCAGGGAGAGGACATCACCAGACACACCACCATATTGCCCCAAGTGCAAGTTAGGGCAAAATGATGGCATTTTTGGTGACATCCTCTACCCTGTTTGGAGGATGGGAGAAAGAAGATAAAAGATGAAGAAGATGCAGAAGTGGTCGGCAGAAGCGGAAGTGGTCAGCATATAAGGTAGGGAAACATTTAGAGAGCATAGAGAGAGAGTGAGTAAGAGTATGAGAGAGTGAGAGTAAATGCGGGCACTGTGCAACACATTTTGTTCCCAGATTAAAAATGTCCCCAAATTTTCAGCGGAAACGAATGTGCAGGAAACAAAATTTAGGATCATAGGTACGTAGACAGCGGAGGCCTAAAATGTCTTCTCCATACATGCCAAGATCTTTAGCTGACTAGTCACTTACATACTATTTAATCTTATTGTTTAAGTCTTATTATTTTGTCGCCTGTGGCAAACTATTTTATTGTTTGTTTTTTAAATCTCTTACTCAATCTTCTTATATGCATTTTTGGTCTGTACCACATAATCCTACATAATTCTTTTTAATATAAAATTTTAAATGGCAGTTGTTTAGATCCAACTCTTTTTTTTTTTGGTTTTCTCCATTGTCTCCTGACAAAGCCTCTTTAACCCTGTTCCTTGAGGATGGCAGAAGGAGCATTAATGTAATTGTCCCCAGAGGCTGATAGAAGCGCATATGTAATAAATGTAAAGCATAGTCTCAATGAAAGAAAGTGGCTTTGGCCATACAGTCTGGACGCCATAAATAGTCTCTGCAACAAAATAGGAGCTGAAACAGCCATCATATTTCACCAGCTCTGAGTAATAGAAAATCATTCAGACATCTGCACAGTTCAGTTGAGCCAAATCTCATGCAAGTGAATCATTCACAAGACCAGGGCTCACAGATTCGAAAGAAGGCAGTCTGCTTCCAAAACTCTTGACCTGCAAATTAGCATACAGAACACAGGGTCCAACGGGCTACTATATGCTGTTTTGCAAAGTCTATATTTTCAAATGGTATGTATATATACATATATATATACATATAGTTTATTGTTTAGTATAGCGCTATCATATTCTGCAGCGCTGTACAATATATACACACACACATTTACATTTTAGTTGGGATGAAAGGGAACAGTAAATTTCTGGAAGAAAAAAACAAAACACTTACTGGTCAGATTAGGTAACCCATTTTATTATCTCTGGATGTATGCTCATCCTTGTATATAAGGAAAGCATTGTTCCTGATGTTGTACTGTGTTATATTCAAGACCGACTTCTTTATGGGCCCCTACAAATTTACGAGTTAACACCCTTTCTCCTATCTTCCTTTAGCTCACCTTTCCAATACATAGTGTGGCTGGTCCATCCCTAACAACGGCACTTTTACCTCTTGTAAAAAAAATACATCCCTCTAAATTGTAAGCTTGTTTGAGCAGGACCCTCCTCACCTCTTGTTTCTCTAAGTCAACCTGTTATGTTATATAGTACTTGTTATGTCCTGTCTACCTATTGTACAGCACTACGGAATATAACAGCGCTATATAAAACATTGAATAAAAATAATAATAATAATCCATTAAGTTATAAATTCTATTTGTAGATACTTTCATTATTTTCAGCTCTTCCTTTTTACCGCTGAGAAGTGTTAAGGTTATTGGGTCATACAAATTACTACATTTTTAGTTGGAGGTGGTTCCAAGGGTAGTTGGTCACCCAATTACTAAATTAATTATGGGTAAAAATAGATGAGGATAATGACACACAGGGACCTAACTTTGTGGTTGGATCAATGATCATTATGTGCCATTGGGGCAACAAGGTATAGTTTAACTGTATGCCTTTCCTACAGGTTTTAAAGTGTTGCTTTATTAACAGAACAATAATGCAGTCATAGTAAAATGATTCTTTAAATAATAATAATAGAAAAAGTATCAATGGAACACATTCAGATCATTAATACAGTTTTCATTACATTGTTAAATAGAGGCCTGGAAAAAAAGATTCAAAAGTCATGTTTGCCAAAATGTGAAGACATGGTTTACTTAAAGAAATAAGTCAAAATATAACTTTTAATATTCAATATATTTGTTGGTGCCAGAGCTTTTTTGACAGGAAAAAAAATAATTGTAAACCAGGTCTGTGTTTAGTATACTCAAAGGCGTCAAAGATGGATGAATGGGAAACATATGGAGGAATAAAACTTACATGTTTTATCTTTCTTAATTTAGAGATTTTCACAACAATCTTTGTGCCTCGGGCCCAGTGGCCACTGTTAATTTGGTCACTGAATAGAAGACAAAAGGATGCACTGTCCACTCTTCCTAAAAAGAAACACACGCACACACAAAAAAGCCTTCAATGTGCTTGGATTCCCAGGCTGGGTAGTAAAAGAAAATGAAAGGGGGTAAAAAAAAGGCAATTTGTGTATTTATTTCTTCACTCCCACCTTTCTCCGCATAATGTGGCCCCCACCACTCTGAATACTGCAACTCCAATTAATCTCTGTCGTAGTGTAATCAAAAGGAGAAGGGACATGTGCAAATATGGATAGATCGGCAATTAATCTAAATCAGTTTAATAGAAAGAGGTGGTGGTGGGAAGGGTAGACTGCAGAGAGGTGTTCCTGCTTTGAAGGGATGAAGGAAAGAGGTAAGTAGCCACAAGGAATCATTTGGAAATAGAAAATCATTACCAGTTCAAGCTGTCACTAAATACTTGGGTTTTACACCATGACAGGGTATTATTTACACGCTGGAGAACTGCATGTACATATGGAGAAGGACAAATATATATTTTATGTATTGTCTTGTATTATTCCCCTTGTGTAGTTTTTTTCATTGCGTTTATCGTGGGATGTGGGTATTTAGTGACAGAGTTTCAGCGGATCTGATGTTTCCAAATATTACACTAAATAAACCTATGTAGCTGTATTTGCAGGTCGAAAAGCAATAATAAAGCTAAAACAAATCTCCAAAATAATAACACTGATTACAAAGCAAACACACAAGCTATAGATGGCTAAATTTATTAATGAAAAAAATGTTCTTCGGATTGGGGTGATTGTTCCTCTTGCCTTTTCTAAAGCTACTACCTCCTACTTAAAATGATTTATTCTGGATGCCTTTGTGTCGAGAGTAGAAGGGCACATCGTGTCGGACCTGGAGTCTCTGGGTGAAACCATGCTTCCCTGGTCTCCTCCTCAGTTTTTTCTTTCATTGAGGGCTGACAAGCCAGGGTATGAAAATTCCTGTAAATTTTACTTTTACATCTTTTAAACAGGTAATTGTGTAAAAATTATTTTAAATGACCAATCTGTCCAAAATCCATTAAGTTAAGTTCATGAGGTTCTCATGATTTCCATTTCATTCATGTCTGAACTAAAACTTGGTGAGTAGTGACGGTATAGTCGGGGCATTCAGGAGAATGGTGTATTTACCTCTGGGGCTAAAGCTCCCCCAGTTGCCTAAAACTCCTCACTCAATGTCTTCAGTACAATAAAAAGCGCTGTTCACCTTTAAGAAACAGAACTATGGGACATGAGGTCATATCTTAAACGTGCACAGTGCCTTTTCATGCAGTCAATGGCATAGCCTCCATAGTGTAACTCGGCCGGTTAAGGAGATCACAGATCTCCCATGTAATCGGCCCTAGACCTGGGCCTAGCTGGCCTAAACTGGGAAACGTCACTAATTCTGGGAGTAGCACCTATAAGAGGGAAAAAGCAAGCAACATACAAGAGCTATGAAGATTAAAGAGACACTCGAGCCATCAGATGCACTTTAATTTATAGGATTAAAGTGGCCCCTTTAATTTTTTATGGTGTCCCTTTTGAAAATGCATAGGTAACTCTACAGAATTCCCACATATGCATTTGTCCCTTTCCTTACCCCTCAGCTAGTTGCCATGCTTGGCCAAACATCTCTTTGCAAATGATAAACTTACCTCCAGTCAGCTCCAGCACTGGCTCAGGGAGTGCTCCAGGAGAGCTTTCCTGCCAGTGATTGGCTGCTTGAAGAAGCCAATCGCATAAAGAATCACTGGACCACTGAAAAGCAGGGGCAGCTGCAGTACTTTCATATGCATTCTTTTTTTTACTGGGGCTGTCCTGGATCTTAAAAGACTGATGAATTGATTTTTTATTCTAGATAATATGAAAAAAAACGTTTCACATATTATAATAAAAACAATGAGACATACTTGAAACCATCAATGACATATCGACTTCAAACCTCTAGATCCAAGACAAGTTAATAATTCTCAAAACCTCTCTTAAAAGAGAAACCATTCCTGCTGGTTATGTCGCAGTTAGGAAGAAAGTGTCACGGTAAAATGACAGCCCATAACACTAATGGGGTCAGGCACCTCCTTGTGTCCGAGATAACCATTACCTCTGTTAAAAACACATTTGGCTGTGATCCATGTACTTTCCTGGCTGTGTTAAACAAGGCACACATCTTCCTCTACTGATTAAGCTTGCGTCCCTCTTAAAATAGACTTTGTCATGGCTTCCTGTGTGTTAGTAAAAGCACGCTGGCCCTTGGTACTCGAGGCTATAAATCTCCGCATTCACTAGAAGTTAAACATAGGATACCCTCCCAGCATAAAATTAACAGTGTCCTGTGAATTACGGCACACAGGTTTCATAAGCTTGATGAGGGCTAAATGCCAACCTTAAAATAATCATGTCATCATATACAAATACATCTGAAGAAGAAACCTCTGAGGTCCCAGAAGTTCTAGAAGTGACTCTAGATCTTTTTTTTTTGACCCAATAAAAGCCACCACTTCGATCCAATACATGCCATTACAATCAGTATCATCTGCTGTAAAAGGCCTCAGTGTATCTACCTCCACAAATCGATATGCTCTGTGTCTTAAAGACATAATAAAATCCTGTTCAGCATAGGTCTCCATAGTCATAAATCTCCCTTGAAGCCGTTCCATCTAAGAGAGCTTTCCTTATCCCCAGTTTTGTGGCTGGTTGACCGCTACCATTCTGGCATGGGCTTGAATACATCGCTGGTAAGAGGTAAACTATGCCTTAAACCTTCAAAGGGTTAAGAAATGTCACAGGCCATAGACACATGAGAAAGAATGCTAAGGAAATACACCAGGCTTGACAATATGTCTTCAAAAAGAGAAATGGCGAATTACTTTTTACCGAATACAATTAGTCAATGCGTTCTGGATGAGCTGTTCAGCATTTCAGTGTTAAACCGGAATAATACAAGGCATTTCTAGTGCGCTAGAGGTATCAGTGAAAAAGTGATTCCAACTCACAAAAAATGGTGCATTTCAGGCGTTTTTCTGTGACCTAGTATTATGAGTTTAATTGAAACTGGATTCCTGGTCATATGAATAGAACATACTGGTAAGAACAGAAGAAGTTCTGTAGAGGATTTGCGCCAGTGGACTGGCAACCTGCAGCCCTAGGAGCAAACTCAACCAAGTGGCCTTATAGTGCAGTTGCCCAAAATAGATTGTATATTCATTCCAAATCAATACATTGACCAAATGGGAGAGCATAGCAAGCCCATGAAATGTATGCATAGTTAGGCAACATATCTAATCCAAGAGGATTTATAATTTTTGTTAATAGTAGACAAAAATAGTTAACTAAATAGGTAGTAATTGGCTTGGCTGATAAAAGTTCCACACATCAGGCCTCCTCAGATTTCTATCCTAATCCAGAAGATACAAGTACCATGAAACGATTGTGTTTATAGTAACTTTGTAACTTGCTTGTTTCAAGTAAAGTTGTGTCATAACAAAGATAGAAACATAGAACTTGTCAGCAGATAGGAACCATCTAGTCTGACCATTTTCCCTGATGTAAAGACCTTAATCAGTCCCTGGCCTTGTTCTAGCTTTATCCTATGCATGTTTAAATTCCCTTACTGTATGAGCCTCTACCACTCCTGATGGGAGGTTGTTCTGTTTATCAACCCCCCCTCCCAATAAAGTAAAACTTTCTTACATTACATCTAAACCTCTGACCCTCTAGTTTTTTTTAGATTATGACCTCTTGTTCTAACATTTCTCTTCCTTTGAAAGAAATGTCCCTCCTAGAGCTTTGTTAATTCTAATTAAGTATTTAAATGCTTCAAGCACACCTCGCCTATTTCTCTTATTTCTCCCAAGGCATACGTATTGAGTTCCGTAAGTCTTTCCTGATGATATATTAACCATTCTGGTAGCCCTACTTTGGACTCCTCCTGGAGATGGGTCCTCAGAACTGTACACAATACTCCAGGTGAGGCCTGACCAGAGATCTGTAAAGTGACGGTCAAGAATCCCTTTTATTAATTTCCTGTAGGTAATAAATGCATATTTAAACACTTACAAAGTACTTTAATATGCATTCTTCATTGTGTGGGGCACCAGCCTCTCCCTTTAATTTGAGAGTCTGGATGATGTGCCATGAAAAAACACCCACCGTCTGGCATTAACCTGAGCTGTAGCTATCCAGAACCGATGATATTTAATAAAATCGTACAGCTATAATGCTTTGGCACGTCCAGCATATCCTATGCTTATGCTCAAAGGCTGTGTCTAATACTCAAGGCACTGATAAATGAGGGAGCTCACTTGACCATGGGCTAGGAATCAAAAAGACCTTGTGTCTGTGTACCTATGTAAGTCTTAGACATGTCCATATCATCATAATTGTATTTTATTTTATATTCACAATATTAAATTTTTCCCATTCAATAAATAAAATCCAAAATCTTTCACTAGCGTCTTCAAAAATGGTTCAGCAGAGTTTGTTAGAACTTTTTAAGAGTAAAAAAAAAGGTGTGTAGCCAACACTAATAGAATGAGACAAAATCCTTATATTTAAAACTGGGTTTGTTTTTACTGCTGGACAATAGGAATAGAAATAATAAAAAATAGCCTACTTTGGCGACATAAAGTATTTTGTCAATTTAATCAGGAGCAATATGACGCAAAGGAACCTGACCTTCCTGTATCCTTTAACAGACAGTGGAAGTGGTGCCTAAGTCACAATAACTGATCTTGTCTCAGCACAAATGAATCAGATTTCCTCGCACTGTCCTTCAAACCACGCATGCATGGAAACAATCAGGAAATAGGCTTTTAAAAGCACCGGCTCTCAATCTGATACGCCACATTTTGGGTTTTAAGCAGACGGAAAGGAAGGGGAATCATGGAACCGTCCAGGGTACACATTCTTAGCAATTACTTAACAAACAACACTTTATTTCTCCAATGGTTAAAAAGAGGGGGACGATTTGGTTAAAGAAAAGATGTATCAATTATTTTTTATGATATCAAATGATTCCCCTTTTTTATCATCAGGGAACACAATATTAGTTTTATACAATTCCTCGAACTACGTATAATCAGAGTTTCATTTTCCTTGACGACGCAGACATTTAATTTATGTAATAGGACTTTGTTTACAAAATATCAAACTTTAACAAATTTGTATTTTTTTTTTTATTTCTGTTTGCCTGCTCTTGAGTCACAAATGACAAAAACAGCACGCTTTTACACAATTATTTCTGGGAGGAGATGGGGAATTGAACATAACTAGGCGTAGTATTCCTAATGCTGCATATAAAAGTGTTAAAATAGTGTGGAACATAACCTCTGCAGATTACCCCTACACACATGCATCTGTCCCTTCCCCTGCAGGGCGGTTGCAGCAACAGGGCTGCATCTTCTTTGGCAGGTAATTGGTTTTTTTTTCTTTTTCTGTTTTGTAAGGGGGCATATTGAATTACTCACATTATACTTTAATATGCATTCTTCTTTAAAGTGGATATCAGGGACAGCAAATTGGCAAAAGGATAATTGCAGTGAGGAATCAGAACTACTCTTAGACATATATAAATATATATATTATAATATATTTATTGTTAACAATATTATTAGTTAAATATTAATTGTATTGTTGACAATGACAGTTATTGTTCATGAGAAAATGATAAATGAAATGCCATGAGTTACAATGATGGATGAATAGGCAGAATGGTCAATCCAGGGGAATAACACACAGAGGAGAATCATCCGGCACAACCAGAAAGATTCTGACGTTCCCAATGATCAGCTGACCCATTGGTGAAAAGGCTTTCCATTTAGAACTTGTATTGTCTTATCTTTAACCTGCAGTTTTGGGGGGGGGGGAAGATTTTTATATGGCTACAACTATGCTTGATATTTTACGTTGAAACACTCCATACACAGTAAACGTCATGGAAGTCTAAATTAATGCATTTATTATTTAAATTACTAATCGTCTGACAATTATTTCCTATTTGAACCATGATCCCAAGTCATAAATCATGTGTCATCAGGAAGAGGTATACCCCTGTAATATTTTCTTTCTAGAAAAATGCTACAAAAATTTAAGCAATTATATAGATGGATTTTAAATGTTTGGCACAACATGTAGTCAGTTTGAAAGCTCTAATAATTGTAATTAGAAATTTTTGGTTTCAGGCCCTTGTTAGTAAGACAAAATGTATTTAAGGGTGACCTTTTTTTGCATTAATGTATCTAAATTTGCAGATTAAACACATTTATTTGCAAGTCTAAAATCCAATTTGTATATTTAGTGTAGAAGGTCTTTAACTGCATGTTTCATGAGATGAAGTATGGTGTGTATATGAGGTCATACAACCCTCTCTATGTTTGTAAAAGGTTATCCCTATTTATATCTGTGTGTACTTGGCGTCAAACAGAAATGCATAGTGTGTGAGAAGCTATATATCCTTTACCAAGTGCTGATAGGCATGAAATGCGTAAGAGCATGTTCTACATGTAGAATGCAGTCGTGGGACCAGAAGTCGAATGACACATGATATTTGCCTTATTAGTGTCCATACAAGTATGTTCCAAACAAATCCATCTAAATATATTTTTTCACATGTATATTCATGGTGTAATTTTCAAATTAAACAACAAAAAAAAAATTCTCAAAAAGTTAATTATTTGTTAACATTTCATGGTAAGAAATCTTTAATTAAAGAATTAAAGAGAACAAATTACAAGCACACACATCCAGACATATACATTACATTCAGCAGGGGCGTCCAACATGCAGCCAGGGCAACCGGGATCATAAGAGCCCTGCTGCTTACCTTTGGGAGGGTCTTTTGTACTGCACAGAGGTAGCGGAACTCAGTAGAGTTCACGTGACATCACATGACTCTGCTCCAGTCCTGCATCCTCTGTGCAGTACAAGAGAATGCAGAGGGAGGCCGCCCCCCTGCTGAAGTCTGTGAGCGGCATCCAGAGAGCTGCTGTGCAGGTGAAGGGTGTTTGAATGAGTATGCGTGGTCGAGGGAATGAATCTGTGAATGAATGAATTAGTGCGTGTGATAGCATGGATGTGTAAGTGCTGGAACCTAGGCATGATTGCTGTTAGCAATCACACTCCTATTATGCCAAGTCAGCCAGTACATGCAGTATTTATGCTGCCAGCAGTATGGGGTCTGCACATCACTTACAGCCACCCCGTACCAGCATGTACTGGCTGACTTGGCATGATAGGAGTGTGCTAACAGCAATCACAGTCCCATCATGCCCAGGTTCCAGCACTTACTGGTTGCCTGGGTGTAAAAGGAGTGTGATTGCTGTTAGCAATCACACTCCTATCATGCCAAGTCATATTGCCTGACCATTTTGCCTGACATTCTTTGAACCATTAAAATTAAATGCAAATTAACTACCGTACTTGCCGGCGTATTGCCGACCATTTTGCCTGACATTCTTTGAACCATTAAAATTAAATGCAAATTAACTACCATACTTGCCGGCGTATAGCACACACCGGTGTATAACACGCATCCACGCCGGAACCGGAAGTGCGGGAGACGCGGCTGCAGATCGTGCAGCTCTAGGAGTTATCGGCGTATAACACGCAGGTAGGGTTTAAGCTTATTTTTTTAGTTATAAAAGTGCGTGATATACGCCGATAAATACGGTATTTTATGCCAAGTTCATTGAAAACGGCATACTTTTCATTTTGTGACTTGGATGACAAATCTAAACAGGTGTTAAATCACTCTGCCTTTAATATCAACAAAAACAGATCTAAATTTGGGTAACTTATCTGGGGGGCCTTATCAGTCCGGAACGCGGGCCGCAATTGGACCGGACTTTGAACATGCCTGGGCTAAGAGAACCCTGAATTTTCGGTTTTGGTCGAGAATTTTCATTTTGGTGTATCCCTAGAATAAATAGAACTATTTCATTTTTACTTATCCAGAATCCTGCATTTGTAGTCCCAGAAATCAGTGAGAGGAAAAGTAAGGGTTTTGTCATTTACTTTATTTTAATCTGCATATTAAGGCCATATTTTCTCACAGTGAAAAATGAGTGTGGCCCTTGCACGTATACAAATCTGATGAAGTGGCCCACTGCAGAAAAAACTTGGACACCCCTGACATACAGTATTGTGGCCAAGCTACAGAAGCTGAACATCTGACCTAGTGAATATCTGTAAGCAACTCATAGATAGTATATGCCTCATTTAAATATCATTTAATAGGGATCTCAAACCAGAATGTGTGGGGGTACTTATATACGTACTAAGTTGCATTTCACCTTGTGTCAAGGAAATACTTTTTCTTAAATGGATGCTGCTGGGGTCATATCTGCAATCAACTCTGTTTTACTAGGTAACAGCAATGACGTAAAATGTATTCATATTTAACAACGAACAATAAATTACCAGAGCCCCTTTAACTCCAATTCCACATTGACAAAGTGTTAAAAAAAAATCACAAAATAAAAAAGAGTTAAAGACCACCGAAAAATTCATTGGCCAGATGTCCGTTTTCACAGAATAATGTATGACGTGGGTTAGATTGTCACTGCAACACTGACTGAACCGGGGTCCTGCCCTGAAATGTTTGTGTATTTGCAATATGTAAAATTGACGACACCATGTGATAACGGGAGCGCGTGGGAATTTCATGACATCATTTCAACAGAGGTGTTTTGTATACTTTATACAAAAATGTTTAAAAAAGTATGCCTGAGTTACCCTGCCTTCCTCATTAACTGTAATCCCCTGTCGCCTATCATTAGCCATAAGCCATTGCCTTTTCTGCATTCGCCATCAAACTGTCCCTACTGCCCTAACACCAGTTTATTAATAATACTGACCAGTATCCATAGCAATGCTGAAATTCAAATAAGCTACACCTATCCCACCCCATGTGTATTCATTTAGTTGCCCAACCCAACAGCTCTTAGGGCTGTACTTACTGGAACGTAGTTACCTGATCCTTCTTTGATTTCTTTTTTTGAAAAAAAAATATTTAGCATCTGTTTACTAAATATGGCGACAGTAGCCACATTCTCGTGCAAAAACTATGTAGAAAACTAGGACTAAAATATTTAGGAAAAATAATATTTTTTGGTCTACTAATGGAATAGAAGTGACGTGCTACTGTATGTTTAGAAAGTAAGGTGGGAAATTGGTGGTGGGTATCAGTGTCATGTAAATCTAGCTTCTTAACAGGAATAAGGGGGGTTGCAAGTTTGCTGAAAAATACCGCAGGAGCTTTAATTTGGAGATTTCTTTCCAAAGCAGCGGGGGAGGGAGAAGAAGAACCCAATTTCTCTTATGACAAATGAAACATGACAGTAGCCCAAGTGATATATGTGTAATCTCAGCATATGGGGTGTAGTGGGATCCTGCTAGGGAGTTTTATCAGGAAGATTAATCACTGCTATCTCAGTAAAACAAGATAAAACCATAAAAAAAAAAATACTTCAGCTTCTACAAGAAGCATGGAACAAAATATTTTATTACGGGGTGAAAAACCCAGAGTTTAAATATAACATACAGGACTAAATGCATAGCTGGTATTTTACACACAACGGTCTTAGCATTACATTATTTGCTTCAGTCATGTAAAATATTGCAGTCTCTCCATCCTTTTAACCAAAGCTGCCCTCAAACTTGTGCTTTGCAACCTTTACAAAACAGAACACATGCAATCACATCAAATGTGCACACGGCAATAAGAATTCTATCTCTCTGCAATTTATTACATTCATTCACCCTTAGTACAATACAACTGTACCTCGGCAGCAGAACAGCACATAACATCCAAAGGGAAGGCAACACATACATTCGCTTTAAAATCTAAACTTATAAACTTGGTTACTTAACTAGTTACGCATCAACTGGAAGTGTGGACAATCACAATAACATGCACATAAATTATATATGTATGTCCAAAAAGTGCTAATTTGGCAGTATTTTCAGTTAGGGTGTATACTATACAATCTATGGTAGTAACTTACTACAGACCTTTCATGCGAGGATTACCATGAGGAATATGAAATGTAAATGCTAAATAAAAAAAAACGGGTCCTGGCATTCTATTATATTATAATTACTACTATTGTTATATGTATTTTATTATTATTTTATGTATTTTAGAAAATGTGTAAATAATGCGGAAAGTGTGCTTCAGAAACTCTTCAGATGTAGTGGTGGCAGCAGAAAGCTTTACATTAATAGTCCTGCTTGCTTAGCTAGTTGGGTGTAAGACTATAGATAGGTTTAATGATAATGTCAGCATGACATTCACACACATCGAAAAGGTACAAGGGGGAACATGCCAGTTGTTTTCTGAAATGGTTGTGAATAAAGTTGTGCCACAATTAGGACTGTCCTGGATTAGAAGAACATTCAGACATGCTGAATTCTGTCTTCATAAACATGGTGCAATGTCAATGATCTGAAATATTCTAAATTTACACCCCTAGTGGAAAGGCTCCTTGAACAGGGTTCCTGGGTGCGACCAAAGTGTGGAAGGATTCTATGTTGTTTGCAATGTTTCCTTTGTACAATTATGGGCACGAAGGACCACCTTCATCATTCCTTGAGCTCTGGTAGCTACGTGTCTGGTGAGTGCTAGAAACATCTTTATCTGCTATCCTCTTTGTTTTTCGGAAGCGAGATACTCCTAGTGGTTTGTTTCAGTGATTCCTTGAAATGAATGTGGCATCTATAAATGTAACAAGTAGCCTATATATAGACGTATTTGTGTTTGTTTTAGGAAATTTTATCAGAGACCCACTTTTTGCAGCATACTAGGCATTGGTTGTACATGCTGTTAACATAATCTGTCCGTACAGAATACGAGTTGCAAAGGATCTTTCTGATGAACAATTTGAATGTGACATCTAAAGAAATTTGATGATAACGACAGGATGATATTTGGATGATATATTTATTATAGAACATACATTATAAGTACACAAAAGTCAAGAAGAAACCACACCACCCCTACCTCTGTGGTGCCTTTCCTTACAGATTCTGAAATATCCCTCTCTGATTAGAAGAGTGTGCAAGGGTCACATAAAGCTCTGTCAATTTCCACTGTGTTTAATGAAAGCACATAGAAACAGATATTTCTGTTTGGATACACAGTTCAATTAACATTGAAATTCAAACAACCGGTGCCATCAGAAATATAGTACGGGCGGCATGTGCTGTCAGTTTAGAAGCTTTGATCTAGAACCCAGAAGGTCTAGATAGATTGCTTCAGTGTTCCACATTAGACCATGCGTACGTTGTATTAAAATGCATCCTATGCAAACACAACACAATGCCACTTCATAGGCATACCTCAGAATTTAAGAGTTGGCTACATGTAGTGGTGGGGCTAGCCACAAGTAGAGGTGGGAGTAAAGGGGTAGAAAGTGGTCATAAAGTAGGTAGGTAGCGGGCAGGACCAGGGCTGCGAATCGATGGGACTAAAGGCTGCACTCATACCCAGTATGAAGACAGTAGCCTAGAAGCCCTGCTTTTGTTTTTTTCATTAATTAATTATATAGCCCTGACCGAAATGTATTCTGATATAAGTGATTGATAAAGTTCCCCGGTATGTTTCTAGAACATAAAATATCTATACACTATGCTGCCCAACTCACTGGTAAATGCACTCAGATGCATTCATCTGTATGTGATAAAAACTACAAATATGCACATAGATTATGTAGCAGTACCATATTAAAACAAAGTATAGATTTTTTATCTATACATCTATAAGTGATTTGTTTTCTGCAATATATAAAAACATTTTTACAATCAATATTACGCAGGCCACGTCTTCCACACTTTTGTGGTTTGCAGATCTACTTTAAAAATACAGAAAACGTCTAACATCTGTTGGAAATGTGGGAAAGAGATAGGAAACCATATACATATTTGGTGGAAATGCAACCCTCCTTTTAAACCTAGCACAGACTTGCTACTCGACTTCAAACAACCCGTCACTCAACTCAAGAAATCCCTGATGATACAGCTGATATTGGCAGGCTAACAAATTATACCAATCTACTGGGAAAAAAAAGAGAGAAGCACCTCTGTTAACACATTGGATTAAACAAATTGAACAATAGACTCATGGAAGACCTCATCAGCCACAACAATAATACATACACATCTGTACTTGGATACCGGGACACTTTGGATGCTGAAGCACTAACCGATCACAAATGGAGCAAAGACATCAATGCCACTTGCTGGACAGTGACATGTTGGAAAGCTTTTTTATTTATTTATTTATTCATCTATTTATTTATTTATTTCCTGAAAGGCAAACCTAACTTATGTATATTAGTGCTTATTCATTGCTTTTTGAATTTTACTGCACTAAAATGTGCACTAAAATAAATATATATATTCCTTGTGACCCAAGTCCTTATCTAATTATGACGAGAAACGTTCTTTGCATTATTTATATCCATACAACAGGTAAAATATATATGTTCAGTGTGTATTGTAAGCATGTTTAAGAACCTATACTGATGATTTTACAAAGAACGCTGGTAAAGAGGTCCCAGTAAAGTATACCAGCATGACCACAACACAGAAATATTATGGCCTTGGGGCACCTCTAAACATTATTGCTCATGTCGCACCCAACATTTAACACTTTTGTCTTTTTTTTTCCTACTTCCCAAGGCAGATAAAAAAAAGAGAAAATAAAAAGAGGCAAAAAGGTCTATTTCATTTGTTAACCATTCTAATCAGTTTTACGATTTAGCCAATATGACTATAAGTAAAACCTGGCAGGTTTTATGACCCATATCTGTTCCCTTACCTCTGGGTCATTTTGAGGGCAAGAGCACATTTTATCTCAGGTCACGTAACCCTGTTTTAGCCAATTAAACGGCAAAATAAAAAAAAAGGAAATACGGGAAAAATGAACCCAATATAAAGAAGTATATTTTTATTTTAGATTTTTTTCCCCCCTTAAATGTAACTGCACAGTCTACAGAGCGCCCTCGAGCATGTGTAGCGTGACTGTTGGTCTTTGTTTCATTTAACAAAAATTGCTTAGTGTCGCCTTGTATTTCTCCTGCTTCCCTTGGGGCAGGAGTAGTTCATTTAGGTTCCAGTGCAAATTCAGCTGATGAGTGATGGGGAATGTGACACACAATCAATTGTCACTATTACATAATCCCAGTCTTGTGTCTTACAAGCTTGGACTTAAAGATGAGAAAGGAGACAATAAAGCAACCTTAATTGGAGAGGGGGTTTTAACCAAATAACTAAAAGCAAGCTACAAAACGTCTACAATAACCGCAATATCATCCTAAAGTCTAGTATAAGAAATTAAGTTAAAATGAACTCTTCTGACTGGTACAAACCCCTAAATAACTACAGCATGTCTAGCATTTGTTTTATTATTCCTGTTTATGGTTCTAGTGTTGAATTTTACAGATTTAGAGTTTTTCGGATCTGACGTCCACCAATAACATAGCCTGGACTATTCATGTGAATGTCCCTTCATCTGCCATGATCCCATTGGAATTATTTAGCCAACTCGAGGAATTTCTAACAAACTTGGACTCACATTCCTTCAGATAAACTGTGCATCGGCCTTTACGTGTCTACAACAGTGTAGTCATGAATATATTAATGATGTCACAGCTTTAAGCTGTTAATTAAAAATACATACAGTGTGTGTGCTTTTTGTTTGGCAATCAGTGTGCATTTTATTTTTTGGTGCTATTAAAACGTTAACCTATAGTTAGTGGAGATCTGGGTCTCAGACCGGCATGACCAGCATTACCGCAACAGTTTCTCGTTCTTGGAAGTTCTCTCCCTTCCACTCACCCTTCCTGAAATCTGCCCAAAACAATCAGAAACTTAACACTTGGTGAGATATAAGTTATTGCCAAATCTTGAAAAATGGAAGTAAAGATTCCTTTCCTCGTGGAATACACTTTTATATGTTTTATAAAATACATTCTTATGCAGACTTATCACTAGATTGAACTTTATATCAGGGGCATCCTAGCGGTGGCAACTTTAAGAATAGTGAAACAAAAACAGAATTAAGATGGTGGATAATATGGAATTAAGATAAATTAAATAGCTATGTAAACATTATTTTCATGACAACATGAAACAGCAGCAAAGGCTACTCTGGTTTATAGCCTGTAAACTAAAGCCACACAAACAGAGATCAATGTTTCCTCACAAAATACATTATTGGCGTTCTGTGTTCTTAGATACTAAACTAAAAGATTTAAAGGTGATAACACCAAAATTTTGAAAAAAAAATACCTACTCCACTGTAAACTGTAGAGTACTCCTTGTAGTACTGTGAAAAAAGTTAAAAAGTAGTTGAGTTTTGTTTTCCTCATTATTAATTGTACACAACGAATGCAAACAATAAAAAAAAGTATTACGTTTGGTCACAGTTCGTGTGCCTAGGTTTTCCATCTAGCCTTGACATGCTTAGCCACCTCGCACATCAGGTCAATACCCAGTGGGCCACTGCCGACAGCACCCCATACTCATCCGATTATTCACTTACATTATTTGGCAGCCACTGTCCCAAAAGTGTCAGGGCCACCTAGTCCAGCCCTGATCATTTGTATTTAACCCCTTAAGGACAATGGGCGGTCCCAAAACCCATTGAAAACAATGCATTTTGAGCCCGTACATGTACGGGCTTTGTCATTAAGGGGTTAATATTTGAAAAGACTTGTTACTTTTGTCCCATTTGACATGTTTCCAAAAAGCAGACAACCTTGTATATTTCACAAGGGTCATCCCACCACTTTTGATGCAGACTTTCTCCTGACAAAATGGTTGTGTGGAAAAATAAAACTGTGCGTCTTTTTAGGATTTCTTCCAGAAGATAGGGGCCGAGTATAGAAAGACTCTACATGTTTTTCTATGTTTTGGGAATGATTAAAGGTCCCATTTCTCACATATTTCCTGCTGATCATACACTGATCAGGAAGCAGGGCAATGCAGCCCCTTGTTTCTGATCACAGTATGTGTGAGTAAGAGGTGGATCTGTATTTGACTCGCGCATTCGTCTTCAGGCGAACATGAAAATGAACACGAAGAGTTCACGAAGAGTGTGTTTTCGTGCTCATTACGAAGACACACAACATGAAGAATCTTCTTGATTGTCTTCGTCTACTAATCTCCCTGGTCCCTTCCCCATCTAGCCTAACTTATCTTTGCGGCATCGCAGGAGTTGACGGAAGCGGAGTGAGCCTATTGGTCGCCTGCAGGGACCTCCTCTGGCATCAACCAATAGCAAGCGACCAATAGGCTCACACGCACGGCCCATTAACTCCTTAAAGTGCAACCTGACCAGTGATTGCTATTTACAAAAAAATAAATAAAACAACCTGGGACTCTGCTGCAACAGTCAAAAGTCCGTGCCAGCGACCAACAAAGTCACTGCTACGGACATTTAACTGAAAGAGCATGAACACCACTGGTCTCCCTGCCGGACAAGTTGCTGCATTGGTTGATGGCAGACGACCCCCTGCTGGCGACCAATAGACGGACATTTAAACTCCTGGCGCCAGAGCTGCTGCGGTACGCTTTAGCCCCCTATTAACCCCTTATAAAAAACAGAGAAAACGAATAGAAGAATGTCCACGAATATTCACCCAAAGAGAAGGCAGGAACAGGCAATTATTTACAGAATACGAAGATTATTTTGGTTGCCGAAGACGAGCACGAAGACGAACAGCCCCCTGGTGTCCAAGTCTAATCTGTATAGACATTGGAGTATCTCTATTATAAGGGTTCATGCTTCCATGCTGTCACAGAAAACTAATGCTTTCACTTCTATGTGATCAGTCAGATGCTGTCAGTGTACTGGCGTTTGCACCAAGAACCTGCACCCCAGCAAATTTCTTCACATAACGGCCTTTAAATAGGTCCAAGTAGGAAGCCTCTGTAGGGAATAAGTCTCTGTAAAGAATAAGTCAGTAGACTGACCCTAAAGATTGGGACATCTGGTCACCCTATTCATTGCTCCATAGTAGAGGTCATTCTATTTTTAGTCATAAACAGTGGAGTGCTCTTACCTGGGTTTACTAGATCTAGGGGGCCAACACAGGTGGCAGGAACCCCTCTGCAGCAAAACCAGGAGCAGATCTCCCTGTTGGGAATCTGCTCTCCCATTGAAGTATCACTGCAACATAGATCTGTTACAAGAGAAGTTCCTGATACCAGTTTTCTGATTTATTAGTCAACTCTGGTGCAAATTGCCAAGTACTTTGCTCTGTTAGGTGGGAAATGCATATTATCTAGTGTCCTGTAGACCCCTATCATTGAAGAAGCCATATTAAGGTATTGTAATATGCATTTGCTAACCTCTAGTGGGGGGGGGATAAAATGCCCCCATCCATGGTCATGTTTTTATGCCACTGTAGGCGCTTTGAAGTAGCTCATCAGTGGCAAAAAAGTACTCTCATTGAAAACCCTGCATAAAAGGGGTGTCTGATTAGTCCTAGCCTTGTAGCTGGAGGTGGTGAGTATGACGCATGCAGTGGGCAGGGAAAGAAGCAAATACATGGGGGTTTCTGGGGGGATTCTGCTGACTTTGTCCATTTGCAAGGGGGAGAAAATAGTAAGGGGATACTCAGCTATCATATGCATTAAAGTGCATGATGGCTGCTGTATTCATTTAAAGTACTTAAAAAGTAATATGCCTTCAAGTACTTTAATATACATTCATCGTTGGTGGGACACGAAACTGTCCCTTTAAAAAAGTGGGGCACTAACAATATTTAACCCTTTCTGTGCCCCTGGAACTTAAAGGGCTTATGTCTGTGATACGTATTGGTTTTTTTCTTATACTGTGGGGGCACTTATATATCTCTGTTATCATGTGGTATCCGGAGGGCTCACTGCCATGTTACCTTAATTTGCAGATCAAGAGATACTTACACTTACACCATGTTGACCAGCTGGAATCCAAGAAACACTTTGGGAAAAATGGAACTCTTCCCAAACTCAAACAAATTAATTTCAATGTTTCATTAACATACTTCAGCTTGTGAGTTGGGCCCTCTTTACCTAATGTATCGGTTTGTCTCAGTCTGTCAGTTCTAGTTTTGTCATACCCCCTGAATATATGTAGTGTAAGAAGCTCTGCCTAAATTGTTGGCGCAATATAAATGAAAGATAATTATATGTTCCATTAGCCAGACACAACACGTTTGCAGCTTCCCACTAGTTCTTGAATACAAATACTTGGTGTGTGTGATCCTGCCCTATACAGACGGCATTGAATTTAAGGGAGCCGCACCAATTTCATTCCCTGCCCTGGGGGTTCCTCATTTAGTTTCCCTTTTAGTCGCCTGCAGTTTGCGCTGCTGACAGATTGTTGAATGGATTCCAATTATTTAGGGAATTTTCTGGACTGGTGCCATGATGGTAACATGATCCTCCTGGGGGAGGGTGCTGCCATATTAATCAGGGCACGCATGCGTCCAGCCAGAGCACTGGAACACACATTCACACTCGCAGGCTGAGCTTTTGGTATTTGAGTGTTACATGAACGGCTGATGAAAGGCAAGACTGGTGCTGATAATACCGGCACTACACACTAGGATGATCCGGCCAAATACGCAGAATGGCATAATGTAAAAGGAAACAACATATACAATGTTATAGCAATGAATAAACATTCTTGCATCACTGGTAATGTAACAATAATGATTTCATGTTTGAATGTAACTTAAAAATTGCAGCTCATGTGATACTTTTATCTAATGAGTTTAGCTTAAGAAATGGAATAAATAATTAAAAGGTCAATTCAGACATCATATGCACTTTAATGGATATGATACCTGAAAGGTCCCGTTACATTTACATAGTGCCCCCCTTGCAAAAGCATGCAGGGATTCTGCAGAATTCCCTCTCAATATACATTTGCCCCTTTTTCACACCGCCAACTGCTTTTCGTGCAGTAGATGTGTTTGGCAGACGTGATATACTTACGGCAAGTCATCGTTGGATTGGGGGGGCATTGTGGTGGGATCTTATGAGGCTCTCCATGTACATGCTCAGGGAATGCTTCCATTTTTTTCCAAAGGAAACCCTTCCTGCCACTGATTTGCTGCTAGAATCGTCCAACCACAAAGGAGGCAGTTCTGGATCTGCACCTTCTCCTTAAGGTAAGTACTTTATTTTTTTTTTTACTTTTAAAGATTGGATATTAAACTATGAATGATTTTATCATTTTATTTTTTTGGTGAAGCTGTTTAGGACATTAAACCATCCCTTTTACGGTATTGTGTATACATTTTTCTCATTTTACAAGATGAACTGCAATTGGCACGTTACATATACTTGTTACATTTAGTAGTTCATGGTTCTACCAAATTGTATACCTTTTTTAACTAAAGAGAGCATTAGAAACTAAATATTAAACTAGTAGTAGAGTTGAATGTCCAAAACTTTAAATAATTATTATTATTTATTGATTTGATATCATAATATTCTTTGGAACATTTAATTGTCATTTGACCCTAAGCAGGCATGGATAGGTCATTTCCATATCGACTAATTAAGCTTTTTTTAAGAATGTTCTGTGTTTGCGATGTGATTAAACATAAACATAAGATTAAAATACCAATAAATATCAATAACTGAATATACACACTACAGTTTTATATCTATCAGATAATGTTGAGACTAGGTATGTGTAGTAAGAAAAGAATAGTAAGAAAAAAATATTCTTATACGTAGGTAGCTTTGGTCACATAAATGAACCAAAACATTTTTTTAAATATTTTCCTTATTTGGCAGATCTAATTAAAAAAAATTAATGAAAAAGACAAAGTCTAGAAATAGACAAAGTCTTGTCAGTTCGCAACTAATTTACATTCTAAAGCAGATACATTCTGCATACAGGAAGGAAGAAATGTAATCTCATATGAAACACTTAAAAATATAAATGTATTATGAGTTATACGCACGGAATTGTGTGAATTGTGAGTATTCTTCATCTCTCAGGCTCAATTTCTCAACATCAGATGCTTTCAAATAGCTCTTTTTATGCATATTTAATGTTTTAATTACATACTATGCACATCAGATAAGTACGGTCCGTCTCCTATGTAGCGGTAGTTAAGCAGTTCAACATGTATGTACGTATACTGCATGCGTTTTGCTTTCTTTTCTTTTAAGGAATCTTAAATTGAAGTTGATACCTTTTATTGAGCCAACACGGAAAAAGATGTAAAGTTACATAAAACACAACTTTCTTATGTAGCTATATCTCTTAAGTCTACTGTTTGAGTCCACTTTTCATTTGCATTCATTTTTTTAAATGACGTTAACGTGTTTATCTGCACACTTATGAAGATGCTAAGCGGGGGAGCCGGATTATAACCTTAAACTTCCCTGCCAGACCTTAAAGGGGACCTAATGGTGGCCTGAACATATATACTGACGGTATGTTTATGTTGGTAATATGGAGTAGATCAACAATATATATATATATATATATATATATATATATATATGTGTCTATGTAACATTATATAAGAGTCCGTTTACTCATGGGCTGATATGAAATCACTTTTGTTATAACCAAACCGTGGGTGTTAAGGCAGTAAAAATCAAAAAAATCACTCAGGGTAAGAATAAGAAGATTAAAATGCACTACTTTTCTTTCATTTTAGATTTTAAAATATTTTTTTAGATTTTATATTTGTCATTGTTAGTGAGCACCCAAATATTTAACTTATTTTGAGGGTTACAGTAGCTCACTGATATATATATATATATATATATGATTTCTTTGTAAATGTGTCAGCATGCAACCACTTGTATCTGAATCCAAGGTCATATCAAGGTGGTACAAAAAGATGATTGTGTGTTGTGTGTACTTCTACTTCTACTTTATTTATTCTTAAAGCAATTGAAGACATCAAACACCAAGTCCTTCCACAAATGGTTTTTAAACTGTCCAGGGTCACTTAGCAAAAGTAGTGATGTAACAAAAGGCATGGTAGGTCTCTGTCTGCTTCACTCATCGACACCCAAAGAGGAAGAAAATTTGCTGCATCTACCAATTTATTGAATGTCTTATGTGCAGAACCTATTCACCTGGCTTTATGAAACACAAAAAATATTATTGCTTTATTTGTCACACGGGACATACTGATTACACATTGTTCCCCTAAAAAGTATTACAGAAACCAACATACTGACCCAAATCATGATTCATTCCAGACAAAAAAGATCTTATTTTTCTATAGTCGTTTACCAAATAATTTACCGTTTTGTTGAGGTCTACTTTATAAATTTCCTGACTCGGCCAAATTATTTTAATCTTATCAGAATTCTGTCTCTTTTCTGATAGAAATTGCTGATTTGTACCGAAACAATGACAGCAGATGATTAAATCAGATTAACTACCACGGAAATTCTTAGATTCAATTATGCTAAATTCGGGTGACAAAAGAAACCACCATAATGTGAACCTTTTTTAACTTCCCATTAAAGAACCTTTCCAGAAGGCAATCTTTGACATTGTCTCTAAATTTACATAAAATCTGAACCACTGCTCAACAAATGGATTATTTACTAAATTTTGCTTCAGCAACAAATGAATACCCCGGCTGTTATATCAGATGGACACGCGATTATTGACTTATGGAACATTTTCCAAAACGACAACATAATATAAAACAAAGGTGTAAATGCTATAATTTTTGTTATAATTTTTTTCTGCGTTTTATTTGTCTGGCTTTGTACATTAAAAAATTTACATATCACTTTGTGCTATAATGTATTGTAAGTTTATGGCATTTTGAGAGTTCATTGAGTAACGCTGACCTATGTCAGTTGGGGACAATATCTGTAGTATATTTATAACTGTTGGGCGTAGATTAGGAATAGTTTGCTGGATGGGGGGAAAACACAGAGAAAGGAAATAGATCCTTTGTAATCTGTACTTGTTCTCTGTATTGATTAAAACATCGCAGATGTGTACATACAGCTCAGCCAGCTTTAGGGAACATAGTTGCACTGATTGGGAGGATATCAATACTTATAATGATAAACATATGTCTTAACTTTCGCCGAATGATTTTCAGTGCTCTTTCTTCAGCCAGGGTCAATGACAGACATACCGTGTGCTCACTATTGATGATGATAATGAAATTTCTTGGCAGTGGATGTAAAGTGCTTTTGACATCCCAACTAATGACTCATTGACAACTGAATGCCAGCGTCCTCTTGCAGCTGGTCATAGGTTATTTGGGTTTGTTTGGTATCTTCTCAGTATGCACATGTCCCGCTTTAATAGGAATTCATGGGGCTTGATGGTAATACCCCCAGCAATTAGACTACAAGAGTATACTTTTTTTATCCATCAGTTTGCAGTACAGTTGGATCTCCACTTCTATAGAATGCATTATGTGCCACAGAGCTACCGTACTTGCCGGCGTATAGCACGCACCGGCGTATAACACGCACCCTCGCCGGAACCGGAGGTGAGGGAGACGCGGCTGCAGATCGTGCAGCTCTAGGAGTTATCGGCGTATAACACGCAGGTAGGGTTTCAGCTTATTTTTTTAGTTATAAAAGTGCGTGTTATACGCCGATAAATACGGTATCACTTAAAAAGGTGGGGTTTGATGTGTGCTCCCCAAGTTTACAGGTGATTGCTATATTTCAACTTCCCAATATCAATAGACATGATGAAGGGGCCTCAGTGATGAAGTTTGCTTCCCAAAGTGTAGAGTTCACCCTATTGATGCATTAACCTTAATTCATATTACTAATTCTATGTACTATGCAGCATTGTGACAGCCTATGTTGCAGGAGCAACTCACTGGTGCTAGTATCTCTTAATGCTTCATGAAGCTGACGCTTTTTACTCACCTACAAACTCCCAGCTTAGTGAATAAACCCATTAGAAACTTACAGAGTTGTAGAATTACTGCTTTAATTTTTGTAGCAATAGATACACATTATTACTAATTATTAAACATTAAATGATATTCATATAAAGCTCCTTATTCATATAAAGCACATGTTTTATACTACTTGTTATGTCCTGTCTACCCATTGTATAGCGCTATGGCATTTGATGGCGCTATATAAAACAATAAATAATAATTGATAAATAAAAAAAATCTATACACCCCTGCCTAACTGTACTTGTCTATGTGCTACCAGCTACACAGATCTTCATCACAGGTTGGAGATTGCTAAGGTAATCCTATTAATAGGCTTATTATAAGGTAAGCATTATTATTATTATTATTATTGCAAATAAACCACATAGAAAGTGGGACTTTTCCATTGTGGGTAGACATCAATGACAGATAATAAATGCATGGTGTACTACATCAGCTAAACAGTTATGGCAAGATGACATAATACAATAAAACAAAAATATACTATGTTATTATTATCTTTTTTCTAAGGTTTACACAGCTAAAGTATTGTGGTCCAACCAATAGAGTAAATATTCCACAATTTTCATTTATTTAATATATCTAGCAATAAACTCTATTGTCCTAATTGTGAAAATTGTGAAAACACATGCAATAATGCAGTATGTAGATTTATGTCGACCTAAAGCTACTTCCTAAGCCTTGAACAGTTTTTGAAACTCAGAGCAGCTCAATGCAGCATATAAACTGTATGTACACTTGCTGCCTATATACAGGAATATATACATATCATGGAATCTGTTCTCATATCTAATTGAATAGAATATATCTCCATATCCAATATCATATATTGAATGGATACTTATCCGTAGCCAATTTCATCAGGCTTTTTCTATACCCTTAAAATGCCCTAATCATTGTAGAGGAATAGTCTGTTCTGATGATGAGTTTTGTGCTAAAAGCTGTCATGAAGTGATGAATGGCTGGGAAAATGGAATTGATTTGAAATCATGTTGCAGTGCAGGCACACATTGACAATACACATTTTAACATATTGTTGTCTTTAAGTCAATGTGATATAATGATTTGTGCATATGTAGATGAATAGCATAGGTAAGAAAAAGTTAATATACTTAACAAAAATTTAGCGAATTGATTGGGGGAAAATGGATTGGTGGAATGGGTTTTTAAATAGCACAAACAATTTGAACGGCAGAGTGGCCACAATTCTGTTAATATGGTAATTCATCTCACTTTTGTTCAAGACCTTTATCCTCCATGAAATCATGCAAATTACACTGTAGCAATATAGTTATAAAAAGCTAATCTCTCGATGCTGCATGTCAGCGGTCACTTTTTCCCAAAATCTACATTTATAACTGTGCTTAAGATCAATATTTTAAAAAAAAAAGTTTAAAGCTATTTTAACTTCATGTTTTCCAGATCTTCATAATTATTCCTATTATCTTATCGCTATTGTTATATTACTGGTTGGTGTTGATGCAGTGAACGCTATTATAACATGACAAAGAATCATAATGAATGCATGGTCCCTATGCCCCTCCAAAATATCAAGAGGTTACGATTTGGAATCCGAGGACCACCCACAGGTCATGACAGTAACATACAGTATGGTTTTAAAAACATATACAGTACCCTTGGCCTGACTAAGGGCAGTACCCACAGTATCTACCTGGACGAGGTCTCTACCTTGTACATCACATCTCCTGTGCCCAGTGCTTATACCCCAAAATACTCTCATACGGACTGCTTCTCCAGGTCAGTGGTCAGTTCAGTCTTTCTCCAAGAAGGGGTAGCAGGATTTAGCTACGTCCACTGCCTTGCACTTTCCCGCCTACCAAACACCGACTCTGGCCCCATCCCATGTGCATCTAGCCCTGTCCCTTGGCCCCATCTACACTGCTACTCCCCAACCAGCTGATGAACCGTTTACCCATTCAGACCCATGCATGGAAACCTGACCCGCCAGTCAGCTGAAAATGCAGAAAAGGGACGGTAACCCATATAAATGCAGAGTTTGTCACTCAGTGAGCTCCATTTGATTATAACGTTATAGAAGAGATTATATATATATATATATATATAAAGGAAATTGCAAAATCAAGATTACTAAAGGAAGAAGCATCATGAGACAGCAGGTTTTGGTCAGCAGCCTCCAGCTACATTACACTCTACCCATTATTAATTATAAAGACATTGAAAAAGTATGGTATTAAATGTGCACAGAGAAATGAAACAAAGACACTTAAATATTTCAGATAAACTATTTACTAGATAATAAAAAACCACGACATAGTAAAGGTGAGTCGCACAGGATGCCCGGTCTTCATAGAGCTTGAGAACGCAGCAGGGCAAGCAAAAGCCAGCATCTATTATGACTGTTGCAATGGCACACCAGTTCCTAATCAACTTGGCATCCACCTCAGATTCGGCTTCTGGGATCATCTCTTGTGGTAGCTCGACGTCGCCTTTGATCCGTTCTGCCGGAAGAGGAGCAGCTCTAAGTTCAGACACCAACACAAATATGAAGACGAACATTACCAGCCTCATCTTTCTCCTTCAATCTTTCTTCAACAAGTTGTGGTTTGAGTCTATACTGTGCACATCTCCTAACCTTGCTTTTATTACCTCAGTGGCCCATGATGTCACAAACACTGTACTGCCACAGGTGAAATGATTGCAACTGACATCACGTTTTGAACAATTTTGTTTTTATACAAGGAAGAGTATTGAAATCCAGAATATTGTTTTACATTCGTGCCTTTGCGTTATATGAACAACACAATAACCAATCCCACTCCATGCTGCACTGCCCCTGTTATTCCACCCCAACTTTTATGACTCAGTCAATATATCTGCTTATGTGCAATTATTGTGCACTTGACTTAATTACTCTTGAAACAAACCAGACAATTGCTGTTCCTTCTTTAAGGTTCACTCCTCATTTGAAAAAGTTAATCAACAGGCTGTAAAAGTTATAAGAATATTTTATGAAAGTTTTTTTTTTCTATTTTCACAGTTCCTGTGAACATTTTTGCCTCTAATCCACCGCTAAGATTTCATAAGAAATTAAGACATCTATCTGGAACAGGTGCATATTTGTAAATATAATAGCAACATAGGATATAAAATGGTGTATAAAAAATATTGGTTGCCCTGCTAAGTGTCTTAGCTGCTAAATGGCTATTTTGTTTTTGGAGCACCGCAGCTAGGTCACATTCCTTTAAATTCATTTTAGAGAAACTACAAGCCCTTGCCTTTTGTTGAAGTCCCATAGGATTCTGATCACGTGGTGGGCCTGGTAGCAATTACATTGCATGGCTATGAAGCCTATAAGATCAACATATCAAAACAAAGAACAGAGGATCTTCAGATGTTCTGTTTCAGATGTCAACAACAATAAATAATTTACTTGCCAGACAAGTATTTTCTCTGTGAGTCTGTTCATCATCACCGCCATGTAATAACAGTTTTAGGGACATTTTACCTACACTTCGAATTTCAGTAATTACTATGGTCCCAAAGTTGAATGATCAGCGTGACACTTTTTAGTGTCGGGATTTATAAGGGTAAGGGAGGTGGCTGAGTTGTGGAGGACACACTGCAAGTCTTTATATATCCAGAGAATGTTCCTCAGTTATCATACATAGTACATACATAGTTCCCCTCTAATGTATGTACTCACTCCCAATTAAGTTCATGAATTAAAAAATAAACAATTCATTACAACTATATTAAAAAAACCTGAAGTTTATATAATTGTTTTGAGACATTTAATTTAAATGGTGACCTAATATGGTAACCACTGTTACCGACATCAGTTGGTAAGAGATAACATAATGTGACAATACTGAGAAAATTGTTGTTGGCTGTGATGTCAGGGAACTTAATTAAAAAAATGTAACAGGAAAAATTAGACAAAAGTTATAAAATCTGCCATGAAAAAATAGATACTATTAATGACAAAAGGTAATCTAAATTAATGTAACACTTTATAATTATTATAACTTCTACTTCTGATGTTGTAAAATATCCCAGCTGAATGGCATGAGCTGAATGGCAAGACTTATTGGTTCTCTTCCGCAGGAAAGTACCGTAGTCTCGAACACTTGTAATCTAATCTAATTCATTTAGCCAATAAAAGTATCATCTTTAACAAATGTATTCGTTAACTCGCCACATGTAACACGGTACAATTATATCCCTCCAACATATTCCAAGAAACTGTCATCAAAACAGTATTTTCATGGTGGAAGAGGTTAATTGTTTTTATACATTGATCCATACTTGACTAATGCTCAACCGACCAAATCCATATTGATTATATATTGATATGTGTTCTTGTTGCTCCTTGAATAACCAGTCAATGTATTATCGCCCCTGAATTCAAGTACATAGGGCCTCGATATGGAAATTTTAACTAGACAGACTCACGGCATGAACTATGCTTTCATACCACTAATTCTAGCTTTGATATTATATTTATTTATACAGCGCCAGCAGATTCTGTAATGCTATTCAAATAAGTGTGAATA
>VKOC01000002.1:40729266-40740322 GCA_009364415.1 Spea multiplicata | reverse complement strand
TACTCACAATTCACACAATTCCGTGCGTATAACTCATAATACATTTATATTTTTAAGTGTTTCATATGAGATTACATTTCTTCCTTCCTGTATGCAGAATGTATCTGCTTTAGAATGTAAATTAGTTGCGAACTGACAAGACTTTGTCTATTTCTAGACTTTGTCTTTTTCATTAATTTTTTTTAATTAGATCTGCCAAATAAGGAAAATATTTAAAAAAATGTTTTGGTTCATTTATGTGACCAAAGCTACCTACGTATAAGAATATTTTTTTCTTACTATTCTTTTCTTACTACACATACCTAGTCTCAACATTATCTGATAGATATAAAACTGTAGTGTGTATATTCAGTTATTGATATTTATTGGTATTTTAATCTTATGTTTATGTTTAATCACATCGCAAACACAGAACATTCTTAAAAAAAGCTTAATTAGTCGATATGGAAATGACCTATCCATGCCTGCTTAGGGTCAAATGACAATTAAATGTTCCAAAGAATATTATGATATCAAATCAATAAATAATAATAATTATTTAAAGTTTTGGACATTCAACTCTACTACTAGTTTAATATTTAGTTTCTAATGCTCTCTTTAGTTAAAAAAGGTATACAATTTGGTAGAACCATGAACTACTAAATGTAACAAGTATATGTAACGTGCCAATTGCAGTTCATCTTGTAAAATGAGAAAAATGTATACACAATACCGTAAAAGGGATGGTTTAATGTCCTAAACAGCTTCACCAAAAAAATAAAATGATAAAATCATTCATAGTTTAATATCCAATCTTTAAAAGTAAAAAAAAAAATAAAGTACTTACCTTAAGGAGAAGGTGCAGATCCAGAACTGCCTCCTTTGTGGTTGGACGATTCTAGCAGCAAATCAGTGGCAGGAAGGGTTTCCTTTGGAAAAAAATGGAAGCATTCCCTGAGCATGTACATGGAGAGCCTCATAAGATCCCACCACAATGCCCCCCCAATCCAACGATGACTTGCCGTAAGTATATCACGTCTGCCAAACACATCTACTGCACGAAAAGCAGTTGGCGGTGTGAAAAAGGGGCAAATGTATATTGAGAGGGAATTCTGCAGAATCCCTGCATGCTTTTGCAAGGGGGGCACTATGTAAATGTAACGGGACCTTTCAGGTATCATATCCATTAAAGTGCATATGATGTCTGAATTGACCTTTTAATTATTTATTCCATTTCTTAAGCTAAACTCATTAGATAAAAGTATCACATGAGCTGCAATTTTTAAGTTACATTCAAACATGAAATCATTATTGTTACATTACCAGTGATGCAAGAATGTTTATTCATTGCTATAACATTGTATATGTTGTTTCCTTTTACATTATGCCATTCTGCGTATTTGGCCGGATCATCCTAGTGTGTAGTGCCGGTATTATCCGCACCAGTCTTGCCTTTCATTAGCCGTTCATGTAACACTCAAATACCAAAAGCTCAGCCTGCGAGTGTGAATGTGTGTTCACACTCGCTCTGTGCTCTGGCTGGACGCATGCGTGCCCTGATTAATATGGCAGCACCCTCCCCCAGGAGGATCATGTTACCATCATGGCACCAGTCCAGAAAATTCCCTAAATAATTGGAATCCATTCAACAATCTGTCAGCAGCGCAAACTGCAGGCGACTAAAAGGGAAACTAAATGAGGAACCCCCAGGGCAGGGAATGAAATTGGTGCGGCTCCCTTAAATTCAATGCCGTCTGTATAGGGCAGGATCACACACACCAAGTATTTGTATTCAAGAACTAGTGGGAAGCTGCAAACGTGTTGTGTCTGGCTAATGGAACATATAATTATCTTTCATTTATATTGCGCCAACAATTTAGGCAGAGCTTCTTACACTACATATATTCAGGGGGTATGACAAAACTAGAACTGACAGACTGAGACAAACCGATACATTAGGTAAAGAGGGCCCAACTCACAAGCTGAAGTATGTTAATGAAACATTGAAATTAATTTGTTTGAGTTTGGGAAGAGTTCCATTTTTCCCAAAGTGTTTCTTGGATTCCAGCTGGTCAACATGGTGTAAGTGTAAGTATCTCTTGATCTGCAAATTAAGGTAACATGGCAGTGAGCCCTCCGGATACCACATGATAACAGAGATATATAAGTGCCCCCACAGTATAAGAAAAAAACCAATACGTATCACAGACATAAGCCCTTTAAGTTCCAGGGGCACAGAAAGGGTTAAATATTGTTAGTGCCCCACTTTTTTAAAGGGACAGTTTCGTGTCCCACCAACGATGAATGTATATTAAAGTACTTGAAGGCATATTACTTTTTAAGTACTTTAAATGAATACAGCAGCCATCATGCACTTTAATGCATATGATAGCTGAGTATCCCCTTACTATTTTCTCCCCCTTGCAAATGGACAAAGTCAGCAGAATCCCCCCAGAAACCCCCATGTATTTGCTTCTTTCCCTGCCCACTGCATGCGTCATACTCACCACCTCCAGCTACAAGGCTAGGACTAATCAGACACCCCTTTTATGCAGGGTTTTCAATGAGAGTACTTTTTTGCCACTGATGAGCTACTTCAAAGCGCCTACAGTGGCATAAAAACATGACCATGGATGGGGGCATTTTATCCCCCCCCCACTAGAGGTTAGCAAATGCATATTACAATACCTTAATATGGCTTCTTCAATGATAGGGGTCTACAGGACACTAGATAATATGCATTTCCCACCTAACAGAGCAAAGTACTTGGCAATTTGCACCAGAGTTGACTAATAAATCAGAAAACTGGTATCAGGAACTTCTCTTGTAACAGATCTATGTTGCAGTGATACTTCAATGGGAGAGCAGATTCCCAACAGGGAGATCTGCTCCTGGTTTTGCTGCAGAGGGGTTCCTGCCACCTGTGTTGGCCCCCTAGATCTAGTAAACCCAGGTAAGAGCACTCCACTGTTTATGACTAAAAATAGAATGACCTCTACTATGGAGCAATGAACAGGGTGACCAGATGTCCCAATCTTTAGGGTCAGTCTACTGACTTATTCTTTACAGAGACTTATTCCCTACAGAGGCTTCCTACTTGGACCTATTTAAAGGCCGTTATGTGAAGAAATTTGCTGGGGTGCAGGTTCTTGGTGCAAACGCCAGTACACTGACAGCATCTGACTGATCACATAGAAGTGCAAGCATTAGTTTTCTGTGACAGAATGGAAGCATGAACCCTTATAATAGAGATACTCCAATGTCTATACAGATTAGACTTGGACACCAGGGGGCTGTTCGTCTTCGTGCTCGTCTTCGGCAACCAAAATAATCTTCGTATTCTGTAAATAATTGCCTGTTCCTGCCTTCTCTTTGGGTGAATATTCGTGGACATTCTTCTATTCGTTTTCTCTGGTTTTTATAAGGGGTTAATAGGGGGCTAAAGCGTACCGCAGCAGCTCTGGCGCCAGGAGTTTAAATGTCCGTCTATTGGTCGCCAGCAGGGGGTCGTCTGCCATCAACCAATGCAGCAACTTGTCCGGCAGGGAGACCAGTGGTGTTCATGCTCTTTCAGTTAAATGTCCGTAGCAGTGACTTTGTTGGTCGCTGGCACGGACTTTTGACTGTTGCAGCAGAGTCCCAGGTTGTTTTATTTATTTTTTTGTAAATAGCAATCACTGGTCAGGTTGCACTTTAAGGAGTTAATGGGCCGTGCGTGTGAGCCTATTGGTCGCTTGCTATTGGTTGATGCCAGAGGAGGTCCCTGCAGGCGACCAATAGGCTCACTCCGCTTCCGTCAACTCCTGCGATGCCGCAAAGATAAGTTAGGCTAGATGGGGAAGGGACCAGGGAGATTAGTAGACGAAGACAATCAAGAAGATTCTTCATGTTGTGTGTCTTCGTAATGAGCACGAAAACACACTCTTCGTGAACTCTTCGTGTTCATTTTCATGTTCGCCTGAAGACGAATGCGCGAGTCAAATACAGATCCACCTCTTACTCACACATACTGTGATCAGAAACAAGGGGCTGCATTGCCCTGCTTCCTGATCAGTGTATGATCATCAGGAAATATGTGAGAAATGGGACCTTTAATCATTCCCAAAACATAGAAAAACATGTAGAGTCTTTCTATACTCGGCCCCTATCTTCTGGAAGAAATCCTAAAAAGACGCACAGTTTTATTTTTCCACACAACCATTTTGTCAGGAGAAAGTCTGCATCAAAAGTGGTGGGATGACCCTTGTGAAATATACAAGGTTGTCTGCTTTTTGGAAACATGTCAAATGGGACAAAAGTAACAAGTCTTTTCAAATATTAACCCCTTAATGACAAAGCCCGTACATGTACGGGCTCAAAATGCATTGTTTTCAATGGGTTTTGGGACCGCCCATTGTCCTTAAGGGGTTAAATACAAATGATCAGGGCTGGACTAGGTGGCCCTGACACTTTTGGGACAGTGGCTGCCAAATAATGTAAGTGAATAATCGGATGAGTATGGGGTGCTGTCGGCAGTGGCCCACTGGGTATTGACCTGATGTGCGAGGTGGCTAAGCATGTCAAGGCTAGATGGAAAACCTAGGCACACGAACTGTGACCAAACGTAATACTTTTTTTTATTGTTTGCATTCGTTGTGTACAATTAATAATGAGGAAAACAAAACTCAACTACTTTTTAACTTTTTTCACAGTACTACAAGGAGTACTCTACAGTTTACAGTGGAGTAGGTATTTTTTTTTCAAAATTTTGAAGTTATCACCTTTAAATCTTTTAGTTTAGTATCTAAGAACACAGAACGCCAATAATGTATTTTGTGAGGAAACATTGATCTCTGTTTGTTTGGCTTTAGTTTACAGGCTATAAACCAGAGTAGCCTTTGCTGCTGTTTCATGTTGTCATGAAAATAATGTTTACATAGCTATTTAATTTATCTTAATTCCATAGTATCCACCATCTTAATTCTGTTTTTGTTTCACTATTCTTAAAGTTGCCACCGCTAGGATGCCCCTGATATAAAGTTCAATCTAGTGATAAGTCTGCATAAGAATGTATTTTATAATACATATAAAAGTATATTCCACGAGGAAAGGAATCTTTACTTTCATTTTTCAAGATTTGGCAATAACTTATATCTCACCAAGTGTTAAGTTTCTGATTGTTTTGGGCAGATTTCAGGAAGGGTGAGTGGAAGGGAGAGAACTTCCAAGAACGAGAAACTGTTGCGGTAATGCTGGTCATGCCGGTCTGAGACCCAGATCTCCACTAACTATAGGTTAACGTTTTAATAGCTCCAAAACACAAGTACACTGATTGCCAAAGAAAAAGCACACAGACGGTATGTATTTTTAATTAACAGCTTAAAGCTGTGACATCATTAATATATTCATGACTACACTGTTGTAGACACGTAAAGGCTGATGCACAGTTTATCTGAAGGAATGTGAGTCCAAGTTTGTTAGAAATTCCTCGAGTTGGCTAAATAATTCCAATGGGATCATGGCAGATGAAGGGACATTCACATGAATAGTCCAGGCTATGTTATTGGTGGACGTCAGATCCGAAAAACTCTAAATCTGTAAAATTCAACACTAGAACCATAAACAGGAATAATAAAACAAATGCTAGACATGCTGTAGTTATTTAGGGGTTTGTATCAATCAGAAGAGTTCCTTTTTAACTTAATTTCTTATACTAGACTTTAGGATGATATTGCGGTTATTGTAGACGTTTTGTAGCTTGCTTTTAGTTATTTGGTTAAAACCCCCTCTCCAATTAAGGTTGCTTTATTGTCTCCTTTCTCATCTTTAAGTCCAAGCTTGTAAGACACAAGACTGGGATTATGTAATAGTGACAATTGATTGTGTGTCACATTCCCCATCACTCATCAGCTGAATTTGCACTGGAACCTAAATGAACTACTCCTGCCCCAAGGGAAGCAGGAGAAATACAAGGCGACACTAAGCAATTTTTGTTAAATGAAACAAAGACCAACAGTCACGCTACACATGCTCGAGGGCGCTCTGTAGACTGTGCAGTTACATTTAAGGGGGGAAAAAAATCTAAAATAAAAATATACTTCTTTATATTGGGTTCATTTTTCCCGTATTTCCTTTTTTTTTATTTTGCCGTTTAATTGGCTAAAACAGGGTTACGTGACCTGAGATAAAATGTGCTCTTGCCCTCAAAATGACCCAGAGGTAAGGGAACAGATATGGGTCATAAAACCTGCCAGGTTTTACTTATAGTCATATTGGCTAAATCGTAAAACTGATTAGAATGGTTAACAAATGAAATAGACCTTTTTGCCTCTTTTTATTTTCTCTTTTTTTTATCTGCCTTGGGAAGTAGGAAAAAAAACAAAAAAAAAAGACAAATGTGTTAAATGTTGGGCACGACATGAGCAATAATGTTTAGGGGTGCCCCAAGGCCATAATATTTCTGTGTTGTAGTCATGCTGGTATACTTTACTGGGACCTCTTTACCAGCGTTCTTTGTAAAATCATCAATAAAATCATAAATAAATGTATTTATTCATCAAATAGATGAATAAATAAATAAATAAAAAGCTTTCCAACATGTGACTGTCGAGCGAGTGGCTTTGCTCCATTTGTGAGCGGTTAGTGCTTCAGCATCCAAAGTGTCCCGGTATCCAAGTACAGATGTGTATGTATTATTGTTGTGGCTGATGAGGTCTTCCATGTGTCTATTGTTCAATTTGTTTAATCCAATGTGTTAACAGAGGTGCTTCTCTTTTTTTTTTCCAGTAGATTGGTATAATTTGTTAGCCTGCCAATATCAGCTGTATCATCAGGGATTTCTTGAGTTGAGTGACGGGTTGTTTGAAGTCGAGTAGCAAGTATGTGCTAGGTTTAAAAGGAGGGTTGCATTTCCACCAAATATGTATATGGTTTCCTATCTCTTTCCCACATTTCCAACAGATGTTAGACGTTTTCTGTATTTTTAAAGTAGATCTGCAAACCACAAAAGTGTGGAAGACGTGGCCTGCGTAATATTGATTGTAAAAATGTTTTTATATATTGCAGAAAACAAATCACTTATAGATGTATAGATAAAAAATCTATACTTTGTTTTAATATGGTACTGCTACATAATCTATGTGCATATTTGTAGTTTTTATCACATACAGATGAATGTCAATCCTATCTCAAAATAAAAATAAAATGTGCATTTACCAGTGAGTTGGGCAGCATAGTGTATAGATATTTTATGTTCTAGAAACATACCAGGTAACTTTATCAATCACTTATATCAGAATACATTTCGGTCAGGGCTATATAATTAATTAATGAAAAAAACAAAAGCAGGGCTTCTAGGCTACTGTCTTCATACTGGGTATGAGTGCAGCCTTTAGTCCCATCGATTCGCAGCCCTGGTCCTGCCCGCTACCTACCTACTTTATGACCACTTTCTACCCCTTTACTCCCACCTCTACTTGTGGCTAGCCCCACCACTACATGTAGCCAACTCTTAAATTCTGAGGTATGCCTATGAAGTGGCATTGTGTTGTGTTTGCATAGGATGCATTTTAATACAACGTACGCATGGTCTAATGTGGAACACTGAAGCAATCTATCTAGACCTTCTGGGTTCTAGATCAAAGCTTCTAAACTGACAGCACATGCCGCCCGTACTATATTTCTGATGGCACCGGTTGTTTGAATTTCAATGTTAATTGAACTGTGTATCCAAACAGAAATATCTGTTTCTATGTGCTTTCATTAAACACAGTGGAAATTGACAGAGCTTTATGTGACCCTTGCACACTCTTCTAATCAGAGAGGGATATTTCAGAATCTGTAAGGAAAGGCACCACAGAGGTAGGGGTGGTGTGGTTTCTTCTTGACTTTTGTGTACTTATAATGTATGTTCTATAATAAATATATCATCCAAATATCATCCTGTCGTTATCATCAAATTTCTTTAGATGTCACATTCAAATTGTTCATCAGAACAGATCCTTTGCAACTCGTATTCTGTACGGACAGATTATGTTAACAGCATGTACAACCAATGCCTAGTATGCTGCAAAAAGTGGGTCTCTGATAAAATTTCCTAAAACAAACACAAATACGTCTATATATAGGCTACTTGTTACATTTATAGATGCCACATTCATTTCAAGGAATCACTGAAACAAACCACTAGGAGTATCTCGCTTCCGAAAAACAAAGAGGATAGCAGATAAAGATGTTTCTAGCACTCACCAGACACGTAGCTACCAGAGCTCAAGGAATGATGAAGGTGGTCCTTCGTGCCCATAATTGTACAAAGGAAACATTGCAAACAACATAGAATCCTTCCACACTTTGGTCGCACCCAGGAACCCTGTTCAAGGAGCCTTTCCACTAGGGGTGTAAATTTAGAATATTTCAGATCATTGACATTGCACCATGTTTATGAAGACAGAATTCAGCATGTCTGAATGTTCTTCTAATCCAGGACAGTCCTAATTGTGGCACAACTTTATTCACAACCATTTCAGAAAACAACTGGCATGTTCCCCCTTGTACCTTTTCGATGTGTGTGAATGTCATGCTGACATTATCATTAAACCTATCTATAGTCTTACACCCAACTAGCTAAGCAAGCAGGACTATTAATGTAAAGCTTTCTGCTGCCACCACTACATCTGAAGAGTTTCTGAAGCACACTTTCCGCATTATTTACACATTTTCTAAAATACATAAAATAATAATAAAATACATATAACAATAGTAGTAATTATAATATAATAGAATGCCAGGACCCGTTTTTTTTTATTTAGCATTTACATTTCATATTCCTCATGGTAATCCTCGCATGAAAGGTCTGTAGTAAGTTACTACCATAGATTGTATAGTATACACCCTAACTGAAAATACTGCCAAATTAGCACTTTTTGGACATACATATATAATTTATGTGCATGTTATTGTGATTGTCCACACTTCCAGTTGATGCGTAACTAGTTAAGTAACCAAGTTTATAAGTTTAGATTTTAAAGCGAATGTATGTGTTGCCTTCCCTTTGGATGTTATGTGCTGTTCTGCTGCCGAGGTACAGTTGTATTGTACTAAGGGTGAATGAATGTAATAAATTGCAGAGAGATAGAATTCTTATTGCCGTGTGCACATTTGATGTGATTGCATGTGTTCTGTTTTGTAAAGGTTGCAAAGCACAAGTTTGAGGGCAGCTTTGGTTAAAAGGATGGAGAGACTGCAATATTTTACATGACTGAAGCAAATAATGTAATGCTAAGACTGTTGTGTGTAAAATACCAGCTATGCATTTAGTCCTGTATGTTATATTTAAACTCTGGGTTTTTCACCCCGTAATAAAATATTTTGTTCCATGCTTCTTGTAGAAGCTGAAGTATTTTTTTTTTTATGGTTTTATCTTGTTTTACTGAGATAGCAGTGATTAATCTTCCTGATAAAACTCCCTAGCAGGATCCCACTACACCCCATATGCTGAGATTACACATATATCACTTGGGCTACTGTCATGTTTCATTTGTCATAAGAGAAATTGGGTTCTTCTTCTCCCTCCCCCGCTGCTTTGGAAAGAAATCTCCAAATTAAAGCTCCTGCGGTATTTTTCAGCAAACTTGCAACCCCCCTTATTCCTGTTAAGAAGCTAGATTTACATGACACTGATACCCACCACCAATTTCCCACCTTACTTTCTAAACATACAGTAGCACGTCACTTCTATTCCATTAGTAGACCAAAAAATATTATTTTTCCTAAATATTTTAGTCCTAGTTTTCTACATAGTTTTTGCACGAGAATGTGGCTACTGTCGCCATATTTAGTAAACAGATGCTAAATATTTTTTTTTCAAAAAAAGAAATCAAAGAAGGATCAGGTAACTACGTTCCAGTAAGTACAGCCCTAAGAGCTGTTGGGTTGGGCAACTAAATGAATACACATGGGGTGGGATAGGTGTAGCTTATTTGAATTTCAGCATTGCTATGGATACTGGTCAGTATTATTAATAAACTGGTGTTAGGGCAGTAGGGACAGTTTGATGGCGAATGCAGAAAAGGCAATGGCTTATGGCTAATGATAGGCGACAGGGGATTACAGTTAATGAGGAAGGCAGGGTAACTCAGGCATACTTTTTTAAACATTTTTGTATAAAGTATACAAAACACCTCTGTTGAAATGATGTCATGAAATTCCCACGCGCTCCCGTTATCACATGGTGTCGTCAATTTTACATATTGCAAATACACAAACATTTCAGGGCAGGACCCCGGTTCAGTCAGTGTTGCAGTGACAATCTAACCCACGTCATACATTATTCTGTGAAAACGGACATCTGGCCAATGAATTTTTCGGTGGTCTTTAACTCTTTTTTATTTTGTGATTTTTTTTTAACACTTTGTCAATGTGGAATTGGAGTTAAAGGGGCTCTGGTAATTTATTGTTCGTTGTTAAATATGAATACATTTTACGTCATTGCTGTTACCTAGTAAAACAGAGTTGATTGCAGATATGACCCCAGCAGCATCCATTTAAGAAAAAGTATTTCCTTGACACAAGGTGAAATGCAACTTAGTACGTATATAAGTACCCCCACACATTCTGGTTTGAGATCCCTATTAAATGATATTTAAATGAGGCATATACTATCTATGAGTTGCTTACAGATATTCACTAGGTCAGATGTTCAGCTTCTGTAGCTTGGCCACAATACTGTATGTCAGGGGTGTCCAAGTTTTTTCTGCAGTGGGCCACTTCATCAGATTTGTATACGTGCAAGGGCCACACTCATTTTTCACTGTGAGAAAATATGGCCTTAATATGCAGATTAAAATAAAGTAAATGACAAAACCCTTACTTTTCCTCTCACTGATTTCTGGGACTACAAATGCAGGATTCTGGATAAGTAAAAATGAAATAGTTCTATTTATTCTAGGGATACACCAAAATGAAAATTCTCGACCAAAACCGAAAATTCAGGGTTCTCTTAGCCCAGGCATGTTCAAAGTCCGGTCCAATTGCGGCCCGCGTTCCGGACTGATAAGGCCCCCCAGATAAGTTACCCAAATTTAGATCTGTTTTTGTTGAT
>VKOC01000002.1:40643764-40725557 GCA_009364415.1 Spea multiplicata | reverse complement strand
GGCTGAACTTGATGGACGCATGTCTTTTTTCAGCCTTTGTAACTATGTAACTATGTAACATGAAAATAGGAATCAGGTTGACCTTATAAAAAGTACAAGTTGGCAAATGGGCCAGATACATAGCATCAGCTGAACCAGGGCTGAGCCTAAACCCAGGATTGGCAAGTCAAGCTGATGCAGAACCAAAATGATATATGAGAAGAGAAGATTGAGGTCCGAGCCAGGAGCTGGGCTTCTGCATTCCTACAGCAAAAGCCGTCTCATCAAGCTGTATTGGATAGAAATCTGAAGGTTTCCTTATGCTCTGCAAATTATTTCTTTGTCTAGCACCCCACATGTCTTCACTATTGATCTGCCAACAGATGGGGTGGGGGAAGTATGGGAAAGCAATTTTCTACTCTCCCATCTTTCTGCGGGATAGAGTTGTTCACCACTAGTCATATTTTTCTTTACTTAAGCTTCTGGATAGAATGAGAATTGCATTCAACTGAGTCAAGATTTGTTCTTTTATGTAATTGGCCCAAATAATTTTAGTCTTTCATTTGTTATGTACAATTTATTTCCATTACCTTTCCATTTATGGTTCATCAAAATAATGTGATCATTTCCAAATACAACCCTACTCACATGTAACAGAAATCATATTTCCAACATAAAAAAAAACCCATCATTTTTTGGAATACATTATAGTCCGAAGAGTAGAACGTTCTTTAATATAATTGACTTTACTAATAAAACACAATTTAAGCATTCATTTTTTGAGGAAAATAGTGTTAACAATTTAACAATGCTTAAGCCAATTCATTAGCGTCGAAAAAGAACAGTAACTGCCTGGTCATTTTGGAGAATATTATAAAGGTCCTAGCAGAATTCAAGAGACTATTCTTCAAAGGTTGCTATTTATCCCACGTTAGACAACAATACATTCCCCTATATTTTTTTTATGGGGCTAATTTAGAAGAAATTGTATAACCCGTGACAAATTAGCCCCATGATAACACAGGAAAAAGGCTAATTTTCTCACATGAATCTCGCAGGAATCTCTGGTGAATAGTCCCTGTATAACAAATAGATTAAATAAATAGAGTCAGGTTTCTGAGGGATTAGTTGCCTCATTTCTTCCATGTATTCAATATGCAGTGCCACTGTTACGTTTAAAAGGGAAATACATAGGCAAATAAAAAGAAAATCTGTATATGCTTACACACTTCAAAAATGATAAATTATATAAATGTTATAAAAATGATATATATCTATATCTTCATCAAGATAGATAGATAGAAAAGTTTCATAACAAAATTAAATATTAGTAAAAAGTTATTATTAAATACTGAAATGCACACACAGACACACAAAAGGTTAACACAATAGTTACAACTAACTTTTCCATAGTTTTTAAACTAAAATCCCAATTAAAACTCAGCACTTTTAATATATTTGTATAATATACGACTGCAAGCGTATAGTTTGAGATCAGTATGCCATATTTTTGAATGAGGTTAGGGACCCTCATTTTCAAGTCGATGGTATGTGTTAAATGCAAATCATGTTCTGACACATAACAACAACAACCCCTTATCTCTTAGCTCATGCAGACAATTCTCTGGTTTATTGATTGTCTTTTGAAGTCCTCAGCAAGGGCTTTTGGAGGAATTTCTGGAATCTGAGGGACTGCTATCTTAGCGTTGTGATCATCATGTTGCATTATGGGTTCCTCCTTCCTAGTTTTAACAATATAATTGTTGTAATTGGCGTGCTTTACTATTTTTTTTTTTTTTGTTATTCTGGAATCAAGAAGCGAAGGTCATATTTTTGCCGTTGAAACGCGTTTTAACCTCTTGATAATAAAAATACACGGAAGACAAAACGGTCTTACTCCTATGATTAAAAAAAAATCAAAAATACAATTTCCTCTAATATGTTGCATTCCCTGAGTAAATAGAACAAAAGCACATTTGTTCTTATACAGCGAATATTAGGTTTGTTTATTAAAGTAGCCCAGGTGCGGTTCTGAAATGAAAAACAGCGTTCTATCCAGCCACAAATCTCATATGTATTTCATGGAGAAGTATTATGCCATTTGTGAAACAATTGCTAATCCTGTGTTTTCTATGTATTGCAGAGTCTGTAATATTATATATATTATCTATTATAAAGTATGAGTGCTCAGTCTCGTTCAGTACCATGAAAAAAACAGCAATTATACAGGTATAGGGAGCGTACTTTTCTTTTAATTCATAAGGCGCTGGTAGAAAAGAACAATTATTGTTTTAAGTTTTAAAAATAAACATTATTGGGTTGTACAGCACTACGATACACTCATATACAACAAACATTGTGGGTTCCTCAGAAAGAGGGAGATTAGAGAAAAAAGAGGGGCAGAGGAATTTGAATCTTAGATATGGACAGTCCAGCCTAAGGAGGACATTTTGAAGGTTAGCATGGGGGATTTCCCCCTTTTTCCATCTCCTAGCTATTTTTCGGGCAATAAATATGTTTGATCAAACACATTTCTTGACATATGGTTTACTTGCTGCCAGTCAGCTACAACGCTGGCTTGGAAAACGTTGCAGAGAAGGTCTTAGGAGACTGCCCATGCACATATGCTGAAAGCACTCCTATTTATTTCAATGAAGGTGTTTTCTGCCACAGATTGGTTGCATGAAGCAGCCAATCTATGGCAAGAATAGTCAGACCACAAGAGAGTCAGGGAGCTGCAGCTTCCTAAGGTAAATTATTATTTATTTTTTTTATAGGGGTGCACTTATCTGAGGCTTTTGTTCATTTGGACATTTAGGATACTTAAGATATCTTAAGGTACTTGATAAAATAATAGTCTTACTTGGTTGAGAAATGTTGTAAACCCAACATAATAGTTATTGAAACAAATTTATTTTTAAAGATTGTTGATATAGGTGCAGGAGATTGGACTAAATGTATTTTATATTCATAGCCTCATATTGATATGGCTAAATTGATTAGATTTATAGGGGGGAAACCAGTGGTGTATTCTGGGCTAGACTAACAAGGCCAGGTTTGAGCTTTGGGGAAAGCAGCCTACTTGCCACCAAAGCAGGAGCAAATTGCCCTACTGGTGGATCGGTGTCCCTGGTGCGCCACTGCTCAATGTGCCCTTTACAAGAGAGACCTCTGATCTCCTCTACCAGCCCATTTACACAATGGAGGACTGTGCTTAGCTGGTTCTAGGTGTTGGTTCTCCTTAATAGAAGAAGCTCCAGGATAGATTTTATATCCTGGTGCTAAGCAGTAAAAACAACAGCTTGAGAGGTGGCTGGGGGTACAGTCAAAATAAGTACATTAATATCTATATAACCTAAAATATTCTATTCTATACTATATTTTGTTATGTTATAGTGATGGATAGATGATAGATAGACAATTTTTCTGTGCAGGGTGTCCATATGGGAAACATAAAGTCTTACACA
The DNA here is from genome assembly GCA_009364415.1 of Spea multiplicata. Classification (NCBI taxonomy): domain Eukaryota; kingdom Metazoa; phylum Chordata; class Amphibia; order Anura; family Pelobatidae; genus Spea; species Spea multiplicata. Next base: position 40,722,111 of record VKOC01000002.1, on the reverse strand, counting down.
TCCATTTTAACAAACATTATAGACATTATTATCTAAATTTGGGCAAATTACTGTTTAATGGTGAAAGTTGCATAGATCAGGATAATATGGTACGGTGTCCTTAAGCATATGCATTATTTTTACATCTGGAGCTCCACATATGAGAATTTCTGCAACTGATCTAAATGAAAGAATCTCAACAGGCTTTACAAACCCTGATCTAACGACACATTACGTCAAAAGTTATTTTCTTTTGTAGGATATCCCTGTCATCTATACTGTCTAAACTGCTTATCACTTAAAACATATTAATGCTAATGTGATTAAAGGAGGCCATAAATGTCGTAGAGGAATGTTTTGTCTGTTTTAATTCCGATTATGGGAATTTAATGGATATTGTAAATAGTGCAGGTGTCCTTATTAACAAGAATTGCTATCAATTTAACAAGATCTATCCAGTTACACTTCTAATCCAAATCTTTCACTTAGATGTATGCGTCAACAGATGAACCTGAGGTCATTTAGAGGTTACAAAGCTGAACTCATTTGCAGCACAACTTACTACAATATGTTAAAATATTTTTTAGAAGTTAGTTTATTGTCATGCAGCTATGGCTGGTGCTTCAGTCTGCTATAGACAGGTTACATAGCTGCCAAATGTCCCACCATAGGAGGGACAGTACCTCTTTGGGACACAGATTGCACTACCATGCTTTCCACTTCAATGATATTTCCAGGAATGCTGGAGATCTCACTCTCTGTATGGAATCAGCAGAAGGCAGAGCTAGAATTGCAGGAAGATTGTTCATTATCAATGAGTGGGAGTAAATACTGTCCTAAGATTAAAATTAAGCTGTTCAGGGCACCCAATAATCAGATGCCATACTCAGACATGCTACAAAAAGTGTACTGGACATGATAAAAAATACATAGCAATTCTGGTGCAAAGTAGTAAAACTTCAACAATCCTAAGGGACACCATATTGGTTGTGGCGAGTATATTGTTGGGGGTTTTTGACAACAGATTTCTTCTCTACATACGATCGTCAATCTGTATTTTTTCAATAACATTTTTTTCCTTCTGGTTCATACCCAATATCCTTCTATATGGCAAATCGATGGATTGATAAGCAGATTGTTTTAAGATGTTATTTAAATAGCTAAATATCACACTTATACCGTTTAGAAGTCGCAGTCAAAATGCAACCATAGAACATAAAACGTAGCAATTTGCTTATTGTTTGCTGATCTCATTCTAATTTGTTACTTCAGTCAATGTGTGGAAGATTCATACCCTAACTATAATAGCAAGAAGGCCATTATTTATGGTGGTTTAGTAACACATGCAGCCCATTACCAGCTATTTAAGCTGCTAGGTGCAATCCATCGCTTTCTAGAAAATTAAGCAACAGGCCAGCAATATATCATCCTGTTTGACTGCCTAGAAATGTACCTAACTGGAACATTACTACAAAATGACGACTGCTATATTTTTAAGGTGTTTTTTTGTTCATACAAATGCTATTTGTATTTGAAGAGTCTTGTTTTCTATGGAATAAATTATTTTAGGATTTTAAGAAATTTTATATTTTAATTTCATGGAGATTATAATTTACATTATCTCATATATTTGTCCTTTGTTTCTCTATTTAAACTCTGTAACCATGTTTGTAGAAGAGGACTTGGCTCACAAATTATGATATAAGTCCTGCTATTAAAATAACTTAATATTTCCTTTTATCATATAAAAGTATTCCATTATATGTGAATTGTTGACATTTAATATATATGTTTTATTTTTTTTATTAAATATATATATTTAAAAAACATGTACGGTATTAAAAATACGTATTTTAAAACAGTACTGTTTAACAAACACTCAATAAATTGTAAAACTGAAGATACAGATTCCCTAATGTGTGGTTAACAGGATCTTGCCTCTGTCTGTGCATCTCACAGGCCAGTAAAACATTATTAGTTGAATTTCGCAGAGAAAATTTTCCATGCGGTCAGCTGTGACCAATGCATCAAATGATTTGAATCAGCACATTTCGGAGAAGATGCAGGTGCCGCAGAAATAGCTTCATTTACAATCTCTAGGCGGATCAAATAAAAAAAGTCTCATTCTATAAAAATATTATAGGAAAAAGCATATATACTTAAACTCTGCAATACATACATTTAAAGATACTGTATGTACTAAAAACATTTATTTTCTCTAAAATGAAATTGTAAATATTAAATTCAAAGAAAATCTCACGTATATTTTCATGCTCCACAATTGCGCATTACATAAAGTAAATATGGATGTCTTAAAATGTATTAAAATGTACCGTATTTTAAGCATATATCATATAATGTGTAGATTAGATATACTGTCCTGATCACTGATGTAATGCATCCGTTGTGGAGGTTATGATTGTGACAAACATAAGCAGGGCCCTCATCACCTTTTATTTCTGTAAGTCAACTTGTTACTTACTAATTGTTATGTCCTATTGACCGAAAGGCGCTATTTATATTAATAAATAATAATAAACATCTTAAGCACTGAAACAATGAATGCATGAAAAACAAAAATGTTAGCGCATGGCATCACCGGGCATATATAATAGTTACAGGATGTCTATCAAATCTATCCAATCTGGGATGCATAAAACAAGATTAGTCGTCACGCTACCTGTTAGCGAACCACCCAGGTTGAAATGTATTAAGTTGGTATGTTGGTATGTTGGTATGGTAAGGTTTAGAGGCTTGATGCCTATCCTATTAACCAGCTAAGTCTGTAACATTTAATTGGAGCAAAAATATGGTTAATATATGGAATTACAAATCACCTGCAAAATGTCCATGTTTTACCAGTGAATCCCCAAGTTATTTCCTTTAAGGTAGACTGACCTCATGCTTTCCAGTTATTTTAACTCTAAGCGAGCTCAGCAATTTTTGTAATAGGCTTGGAAAAGTGTCTCGAATTCTTAAGCGAGTTAACGCTGTTTCTTTAGAAGTTAGCCCCTGCATCTTTTAGAACAAAAGGTCAAGATCTTAAACTAGAGAGTGGTATATAGGTAGAACAGCCTCCTAGTAGAAGAGGTAAAGGCCAATACAGTGAAGGAATAATGATGTACGAGACAGGCATTTGGCTATCCTGAATCCAAGAGGAGACCAAGGACTCATTAAGGTCTGAGTCTTTACAGGCAGACTAGATCAGTGGAATGGTTCTTATCTGCTGTCAAATTCTAGGTTTATCCTAACACTATCTTTACAAACATCGTAATATACCCAAATCTTTGCCTGCAGACTCTATCGGTGTCCCTTGACTATGTTAAGGTAGGATGCTTTTAGAGCCATTTTCATAAATATAAAAGGCATGTCACTGTGGGAATTGTCAGTCATGGAAAGGTCCAGTTCATAGTAGACTAGACTTTCTGCACTATGATTCATATCCCAAGGCGAGATGCGTTTTTTGCCTGCACGGTGATCATTGCTGAAGCGAGGAGAGCGAAGAGACCTGCAAGAGAAGGAAAGGAGGGGTTGTGGTGAAGAAAGGTTTGAGGAAGAGAGATGAGAGGGGAAAAAAAAAGAGCTAAAATTGTTTTGTAACACATAATTTTAATGATGAGCGTATAAACCGGTATTTAATATGCCAAAAAATTACAAAAGTCTAAAACAGTATATAAAACAATAACAATATTGGCACAAATGATACTGTTTGCATTTAATTGTGACTAAGGAAGAAAATATAAATCACATTAATAAGTTTATACTTTAATGACATCATCCTTTTAACAATGTAACTTTAAATAACATATTTCAAATCTAAATGTATTAGTCAACCATAAATATTTTAACCATTTATTTCATTAAGGTTTTTTTATTTTTTATGTCATGGACTTTATAGTTTGAGTAAATTGTGATTCAATATTGCATTTTTTTTGACACTGTAGAAGCTTAAAATTCTCAATTCCAATAGTTTTTTAAACTTAAACCGGCCAAAAGTAACTACTTTGACTTTTGTGTTTTTTCTAAAATCATGTTAAAAATAAATGAGATTGCAAACCTTGATTTGAAAAATCAGGTTGTTTCCTAAACAAGTCAGCATTTTGAAATCCTTTGAATCAAATGAGACAAAAAAAAGCTTACAATTTAATCTATTGTATTTCTCTTGAAGATTGTTTTGTCTCCATCAACAATGTGTGTGTAGCAATAGATCTCCTGGATTAAATGTATCTCCACAGGGAGTATTGTTTAAAACAGGCTAATTTTGGATTTTCACTCAGTCAGTGGTATCAAGTTTATGTAATGCTATACTCTGTTTCCAACGCTAATATTTTTCTTTCTTTCTACGTCTAGCACCAACATCTACACATACAGTATTTCTAGTTGACATTTTTCATGCATACAACTTGGGAACCATTGCATCGTTTAAAACGACTGGAATGGGAATCATTAGTGCCACAACTTCACCATGTATTTATTTGTGTATACTGATGGACATGAAATGTTGAAGTGTGCGTCCACCATGCCGTGGACAATCCTGGCTCTGAGTGTCATGTAGTTATGTCATGTTCTTATCACATAGGATAACATCAGTCTTTGTAGGTATGTATCAAAAAGATTGAAACTTGCAGTCAATGAAAGACACAGTCCAGTCCTCAAAAGTGTGTTTTTTGAAAATTGGACTTCATGCATGCGTTCGTTATTGCAATGGAAAAAAAAATTATCACTCATTTAAGTTTTCTGCTGGCTATGTATATACTCAGTAACACTCGCATTGTAGTCACTGAAGAAGCAGCCAATCATACGTTTGCTGGCAAAACATCTAAATTCAGATAGCACGCATATTATTGGTTGCTGCTTTTCCCATTGATTTTACAGAGAGAGACCAATCCCAGTGATTAGAATGGGAGTTCTACTGAGCATGTGCAAGAGGCATATTGAGGTATGCTTCCTACTTTCAGTAGAGGCTGCTGAGGGAGAAGTTAGTCTCCTTTTCTAAATTGAATAACTAAAGAATGTCTGCACAAATTTCCGTGCGGTATAATGTGTTTTGCATGCAAAATGAACTTCATAATGCACTTCACATAAATTTAGGGTTGGAGTGCTAAGCGGGATAATGCACCATTCATATAAAATAGGTGGAACCAAGCAGAGGAGGACAGAAAGGATTGACTGAGTGACATGCAGTTTGTCAGAGTGGGGTGCTGGCTCCCCGCCGCAGTCAGAATCCTGAGTTAATTAATAAAAATGCGCACCTTTAGAACACATAGCACCTTTTAATGCAGTCTGGCTAGGCTGGCACAGCCCCCATAGCGTAAGTAGGCCGGTAAGTAAGCCAGTTTTGCAGCGGGACATCGGAGGGGGTTGAATGCTGGCAATCTGCCCCTTGTTTTGGAGCAGGGGTGCCCCCCCTCAAGACCGTCCAAGTGAACACTAAAAATGTAAGCAGCTTCCTCAATGCAAATGCCAAACTCCGCATTGATAAGAGGGGATTTTGGAAATAAAATACACAACCTAAACTAGAAATAATAAATCCTGTCAATTAAGTATTACGTCAGGCAAAAGTCCTATTATTAATGCCAACACCACCTGTGGTACAGGCATCTCAGATATATTATTTTATATTACAATTTGTGTGGAAACATCCAACATAATTAAATAATATGCAAGTCTTGGAATCCAACTCATAAGAATTATGGGGTATCACAAGTTCACAACAATCGACACAGGAATGAGTACCGGTATTTGTCTCAGAATAAGCACCAGAATTGGTACTTTGTTTCATTGTAATTATGTTAGGACGGTATACACGCTGCCTGAATTTAATTAAACATTCAAAGCTGTGTTTAAGTTTCTTAGATAGCAATTTATGTCTTCATTTACACTTATCACAAACATAGGATCTATTACCAAGAGGTATTTTTACAACTCTTTGAGCCCCTGCGCCAAAATACAAACATAAGAAATGGTGCAATGTCTTCTCTAGCCCTTTCACCTCTTCCTTTCTTTCTAAAACAAGATTCAACATATGGTATTAATGCAAAAGACTGTGCCTACTGCAGGCTATTAAAGGCATGTTCCCTTGAGGATTACATACCCAGCCCAAAATGGTTTTGATTAACAACAGCTCAGAGCAATCTCTTCCTTAGATCCCTATGTGTTGGCAGATTAACCCCTCGCTGCTAAAACTAGTCACAATTTCAAGTGAAAGATTGTTATAGCATACTAGTTAACAACCTCATCATAATTTAGAAGAACTATAAGAATCTGATTAACATAACTTGCTGTATTTGTATTGTTTGTGACTTATCCAGTGCTAACTTTTGTGGGAGTTGATATTGAATTTAAGACAAGGTATGAAATCTACATAAAGGCCCAAGGAGACAGGGACACGGAAACAGCAGAGATAGTAGGGGGACGTTCAGAGAGAGAATGAGAGAGAGTGAATGAGACTGTGAGAAAACATGAGAGAGAGTTAGAGTGTGAGTGAGAGTGTGAGAGTGCATGAGAGAGTGAATGAGGGCAACTGACATAACATTTTGTTTCAGAATGGAAAGAGCCCTCAAAAAAATTTTTTGGTCTGAAAACGAATGGACCAGAAAACTAAATAAAAAAAATGTTTGAGTCATTTTTGGTCTATTTGCACAAGTCTAGTGGATATCCTGGTTCTTAAATTTTCACTAATAAAGGTGTCAAAGGGCTTTTTCCACTCAGAAACAAAATTCACTGTCAATGACCCTCATTCACTCTTTCATGCTTTATCACACTTTAACTCAGACTCTAACCCTATCTTGCATTTTCTCACTCCCTCTCTCAGTGTCTTCCTAACGTCTCTGAAGACAGATTCATGGAGAAAAAGAAGCATTTCTGCAACTATTTTACTCCCAAATCTGTCTGCACTATTCTGGCCTCTCGGAGTACATCTCTATGTACTATGGTGGTATGGCCAGATGTCCACATAATTTTGGTCATAGATATGTATTTTATATATTGGACCATATATTGTATCTTTTAATCTTCAATTTTAGATTCTGAAATTAGTGCTGCATTTTAACACTATGAAATTCACCTTGAGAATTCTATATGTAAGAAGATCTCTTTTTTAATATCAATCCAGTGGTACGTTGGCAAGAAGTCTAAATGTGAATTTACTATAGGGCTAGGTTACTTTGTAATTACGTGCAATGCACACTTGCTTTCTAACTGTCCGAAAAAGGGAAAAGGTGAATATCTAAAATGTGATTTTACTGTATATTTATAATAATGTAAATGCACTGTTGCTAAGCTATTTAGACACCAAAATATTAGACACCAAAATAGCTAAATATGCAAATCAAAACCAGACAAAAGCAAAACAGCTTAAACCCAAGACTAGAAAAATTTAATTTGTCTTCTCATTGGCCAAAGTCAACTGTTTCTGAATAAAAATAGCAGTGTTAAATGTTGAAAGCAAAACTGCTTTTAATTCAATATATTTAGCATCAGAGTATTAATGTGGGATGCTGAGACACACACAATATAATACATGGAGAAATTAAAACAATGCCACAATTCCATGTGGTTAAGGGTACATCTGTCATCATAAAAGGTCATGTACCTTGCAATATTGCAATATCCTACAGACCAGTCAGGAGATTTCTGTGAGATAAAGGTTTATTAAAAAAGTAAGAATATTGTAGCAGATGGGCAACTATGAACCAGTCCTTTTCTTTTCTTTTCTTGCCTTACTTCAGCAATGTTTTTCCAAGGAGAGAAGAGGAAGAAAGTAATGATGATACCTGGGAACTCTTTGGACCTGCCCTAGAGACAGCAGTAATTACACGTCTTACTCTTGATCCTGGGGGTAGTGAGTGGGGGTGGTGGTGAATATCTACAGCGTTTTCTGCCTCTCACTGGTAATTGAACCTTATAGTTTCCTCGCCACATTACACAACTTTCCTTTTTTGGACTTTGTCTCTATTTCCTGCCCAGGTATCCCTATTTTTAGGAGATGGATGTGAGTGTATCATAATATGATGACAATGTTCCTCACCAATGAAACACTCAATAATGTGTCTGTGCATGTTATCTAATTATGGTAATAATTATTCTGAATTGTAGTTTCTCAATTCATGGTGCATGTTTGATCTGTCTTGGCTCTAGCTCATACTCCTCATTGTCCAACTATAGTTACTATGGGCACCTTCTGTGTAAAATATTGATACTAAGAATACTTGGATCACAGAATGTCTCATTAATTGATTGGAAAAATAGCCAAATTGTTAAATAGACATTAACGTGGCAATGCAAACTCACCCTACTTTATATTTCACCCTACTTTATAGTCCAAATTATTATGTGATGCACTACCTGTGTGTCCAGTTTACCCATTGTGCTTTGTTACCTACTGGAATACAAAGTGCCTACTGTAAAGTTTGGTAGAGGTGGGGTGATGGTCTGTTTTTCAGGGCTCGAGCTTGACATCTTAGTTAAGGGTAATGTTAATGCTACAGTATACAAAGTCATTTTATACCATTGTATACTTCCAACTTTGTGGCACCAGTTTAGAGAAGGCCCTTTCCTGTTCTGGCATCACTGAGCCGCTGTGCTCAAAGCAAGGTCCATAAATGTTATGTGGAGTCTGGACTACAGACCTCACGCTGAATTTCTGGCCATTATCGCCTGCTCCCACAACATATGTGTTCCACTGCCGCCTGCTCCCGCAACATATGTGTCCAATCCTGCCCACTCCTGCAAACATTCTGTCACAGTTTTTAGAGATAGTGAAGAATTTCATTCACAGATACTCATTCATTCCCTCAATCACCTATACAAACTCCCCCACCCCCTTACCTGAACTGCAGATTTCCCACGCACTCCCGCAAGGCTGCCTTCGCATTGCTCGCACACAGCGTCTCTTCTCTTGTCCCATCAAGGGGAAGCAGGAACGGAGCAGAGTCATGTGATGTGACGTAAATTCACGTGACTCTGCTGGGTTCCTGAGCGAAACAAGAGAACAGGCGCTGTGTGCGAGCAACGCGAAGGCAGCCTTGCGGGAGTGCACGGGATTACTGGGACCCACAGGTACATTGTCTGATCTCCCGCCCACAACACCCAAAAAACTACCCACACCCGCAAGTTTTTTGACGGATCCTCTAATCTGGACTGCACAAAGCTCTGACCTTAACTCCACTGAACATCTTTCAAATGAATTGGAAGACCGAATGTACGCCTTCTCTTCCATCTTCAGCACCTGACCTGACACACTCCAAAAGAGTGGAGGCTGTTATAGCCGCAAAAGGGCGGGGAGCAATTCCATATTAATGTCTACAGTTTTGGAACATTATCTTACCGTGCTTTGTTAATTAATACAGCAGGATTTTTATGATTGGTCCCTATAGCAAAATGGCCATAGCTGAACCAACACAGCACAGAACATCAGCCTAGATAGAAAGGTACTGGGGTGGAGATAGAGGGAAGAAAATTAGGTCAGTTAAGTTTCAGGTAGCGCTGTGACATCCATGATGAAATAGCAGAGAAGTAGTTGGTAGTACCGGACATGAGATCAGGGGAAAACTGATTTCAGTATCATCTGCTTATAGATAATACTGGAAGCCCTATGAGTTGATTAGTTTTCCAAGAGATGACGTGTAGAGAGAGAAGAGCACAGGACCAAGCACTCATCCTTGGGGGATCAAGCAAAACAGAATGCATCTGATTAATGTCTCTCTCTCACTCCTGGATATTCACTATAAAAAAGGAAGTAGACAAGGACATAGACAAAGAGAGCAAAGCAAATGATGAAAAAGGAAAAGATTAGTCAGCATCACTTTCAACTTGACATGATTCAAAACCACTTCTTGACTACATAATAAGACAATAAACAACAAAGCTAGAAGTGGTGAAAAATATGTGAATTGGTCAGAATTGGTGTTCTTATCTTCAAGAGGCTGCCAGGTTGCTAGTTTCACAAACAACAGAAGATCAAAGGGAAGTGAATACTTGGTGAAACATAAATAAAAGATAAAGTAACTATATATATATTTCTTACAATCATAGGGCAATTAGAATATAGAAAAGTATTGTGGGAGTTCACCTTAAACTAAATAAAGATATAAAGAATACCCTCACCGTTTGTAAGTCTATGACTTCGGAGCAGATTGTAAAGAACATATTGCTTTGATTTCACAAACACCAAATCCTAAAGAACAGTTCCTGTTCCCAAATTTCCAGAATTTCCCAGAAATCTCATAGCTTTGTTTTCTGTACACATAAATCCTGCAATTAATAGGCTCTCTGTCTCACTTCAGAGTCATGAACTTTTTACCTCTTAGGCGATGTGTTCTAAAATGTTTTACAGGCTTCTCCATCTCATAAGGTGTATATAACCACTAACAGACTTTGCTCCTACAGGCAGAATATTCACATTTCAACAAAAAAGGGGGGAGAGTTACATTGGCAAAGTGTGTAGAAGAGGGTAAATATAAATCAGCATGAGGCTAGTTGGTCTTCACTAACAATTCCAATGTTTGTAAATTTTGTTAAGAAAAGTCTCAAAAGCAATTTTGAATATATATGGTACACTTAGATATCATTAACTTCATACTAGACGTGTACCTTGCTTAAAACAATATTACCTTTAATAATAATCAAATAACCCAATCACAAGAACACTAAACCACAATGGATAATATCAATATTTTCAACAGAGAAATATGCAATCTGCTGTCAAATAAACTCAAACCTTAATCAGAACTTGGTCCCATCTTTGTTGATAGACAAATGCCTTGACTAGCCTTGTCTTAAGGGCTAGACTTGCCAAGTTAATAAAACACAACCACCAGAATTTGTTTTATGAGTTAAAGTCATTTTTACACAAAAAACCTGTACTTGTAAAAAAGGTACTTTAACAGAGACAATGACTACCAAAATATATACTTACCCTGGTTCCATGCCACACACCAGTTTTTGAAAGGACATACCCAGATGCCCAACCCAGACACGAGGTTTCAAGCTTCACACCCTACAAGAAATCCCCCATTGATTATTATCACCAATTATCACCAATGATCTTTGCACAGCATTAATCCCTTGGATACCTGACAAGCTACTGTCCCCGGCTGTTCCAAAATGCAGCAACACTACCTAGAATGCAAACAACACCGGGTAAGGTTAAATACAAAATGGCTCCTTACCCCAGCAGCATACAACCTTCAATAACCTCCCCATAACCCGCCTCCCCCAAATCCAGCACATGCAGCCGGGCCTAGCCTTACTCTGCATCCATGTCAGGGCCCATTATAGCCCACCCTGACCCAGTGGGCTTCACTCCCATGAGAAGTCTTTGGAATCAAAATGCCACCCTTTTTCTAAAACAATATACTCTGATTCCGATATAAGATCATGTGTTTTGTAACAGGCATATATTAGATACTCATGATTTAAAAATGTTGGGCCTCCTCTCTGGCTCTTTTGACAGAGACCTAGCTCCACTCTTAAGTAGGTCTTGGACCCTATGACTAGTGTCCTGTAGTAAAGCAATAGGATCAACGCTTTTGTAGCAATAGATCTCTGTCAATGTTTTGCCGGGGACTTAGAAGATGAACTATGTCAATGGACTTTACCTGAGCATTAAAAAGATGTGTACCAGTGGCTTGGTCCCCTAGTATCATAGCCTTTTCCAGCTTTATCTTCTGCAAACCCTCACTATTGAGTTTATTCAGTAAACATGAAGATGAACTCATTGATTCTACCATATACTACACAGATGGTCCCTTCTAACCATTATTTAATACAGTGAGATACAAATTATTCATCTAGTCCCAGCTAGATAGACCACGACCTCTGTGCAAAAGGTGCCTACCCAACGTCTGTCTTCTGTGCGGTCACGACAGGCTTCTGGAGGTTGTGCCGGAGCCTCCGTGACACGCACTACGGGGCATGTCCGTGATGTGAAGTGAGTGAAGGAACAGGCTTTAAAAACACAGAACTGCGTGTACAGAAGCATCCTAGTGTGGTCTTTTCTGTCAAATCTGTATCCTAAAGCTGTGTTTGACTCCTGGCCCGTTTGACTACTCTCTGCCTAGTGTTTTAGTACTTTGCTTACCAGCTCTGTGTACTATACCTGTCTTGCCCCACCTGCTCTGTGTACCAAACGTGGCTAGGCCTGACTACCCACTTAGTCTACCAAACCTGACTTTGGCTAACTACCTGTCCTGGCATCTTAGGGCTACCTGTCCTGAGTATCTACCTGTGGCATCTCCTATATACAGGTTCCCAGCACTCCGGGAAGTGCTTTCCTATCTACTACTCAATACCTCAATACCTCAATTATAGAATTTGCCCCTACCTGAGCCTCTTTGCTATCGGTAGGTTAATCAGGATGAATAACTCCTGTGGTGTGTGCTCCTGGGTTCTGGCGTTCTGACAGCATGACAGGTTAACCAAGGTCCTCACCACATATGTCATGGCACTGAGATAAGATTAAACATCTTCACTTGTCGCCTTTAGGAATGAGGTGTTGGTCAATATTAACTTGCACAGTGATAAATAGTCCCTAGATAACTGAGACCCAATCAGGTTATCATCTGTGACGGATGTCAATGAAAGATTATTCCACCTTGAGAAGCTGAATTATTGCATTTCCTTGAGATGGAAAACTCAATACATTTCTGCGTTCTCCAACATTTCCTAAACAATTATTTTGTCAGTCTACAGAAAATTAAATCTAATAGATCATTTTAAAGCTAAAATATGAATCTCGAAAACAGCTTGCAGGGCTGCACTACTTTGCCTATATCAGATTCGTCATATTACGCTAATGTTCACCAAGCAGATACTCTCCTATGTCTTTAAATGACTATTTCAGTGTTAGTATGTATTCAATATTCAAAGCAAACTCAAAGTTTGTATTATTAATACAAAATAAATAAATAATTAATAATAACAATAATAAAGAGAAGGGCTATGAATTCAACAAATGAAACTGAAAAGTAAGAATTAAATACATGGGACAGTTTTGCAAGAGGCACTGAGCCATATCAGTCTAATTACCAAAGAATGATGTATGATATTTTAGGAAATTACCCTGTTCTTTACACATTTTAATACGTGTTAGATGCCTCAGAAAAGGAAGATACTGCTTGTCATTTGTTTAGGATTTATTTCATAGAATAGGTGGCACTATGAAAAAATACACAAACTTATCTTCAGGAACCTCCCAAAGAACAGAAGGTTTTGTTGGGCTAGAATGCATCCTAACACAATATTTTTTACACTTTTTAATTTTTTTTTATGAGGCGACAATGTTAAAATGCATGGCATACTATTAATGCCTAGAATTTCTGGTCAATAACCCGTGGTAAAGGAAATCTGCATCTATTCTTTTTATTTTATGATACACATACTTTATAAGACCCACAGTAATTGATCCATTTGAGGAAGAAACGATTAACATAAAATCAATGTTTGAACATTCTCTGTGGAGTGTGAGTATGACTACGCATATAACATGGGCATTGGTATCCAGAAAAACAGAATTCTGGGCAGGCCCCAGGGTATGGGGTGAGAGATTCTCCGCACCCACCCTTACATCTCTATGTGAAGAATGTATGTATTTAAGCCAAAAGCCATCTGCTTCTTTGGTTAAAAACTGGAATTTACGGAAGTTACTCACAGTCCCAACAGGTAAAAAAAAAATAACTTCATCATGTCCCTCCCGCCTTTATATCCTGACATTCCATAACATTATAATACTCTTTATATGTTTAGAGAGGCCTCATTCAAAGAAATGCATCATCAGTTAAATGGATAAAGTAGTTCAGTTTTTAATGACTTGAAAAATGGAGAATAATATTTCACCCAAACAAAAGACCCTAAAAAAGGTTTAACTAGGCCTTAGTACAGTGACCACCAAGATGCTCTTGGACCACTTCTAACTATGGCCTTGCCAAAAGAAACCTCACCTCCCAAGCGTCCCTTTTTCCTCCTCTGATGTTCTTCTAGGAGTAAAGAATATTTCTTGGGTATGAGTGTATGACCATATTCTGCAGCCATAAAGGTTACGCTAATATGTTTCGAAAATAAAAGTGTTTAAAATTTTAATTGTGACACCAAAATACATTATACTTTATATAAATGTCTTATTATCAAAATTTATAGGTCGCCGATTACAACAAAAATGCTTGGTAAAGTCCTACCCACTAGCTAGAACTATAACTATACCCCCTAAAACACGAACGCCCCTCTTTTGCCAGTGAAAACGTTGCTTTATCTGCAAGGTTTTTGGCAGACTGGATCACAGTGGCAACATATACCATTGTATGTTTATATTTTAGATATATGTGCTTATTATTGATGTTCATTATTTATATTTTTTTCTGTATTAAAAGAGTGACAAAAAAACAGATAAAACAGAAGCCTCATTATCTAAATTTGCATTTTTACCATATTTTCAATGTTGTGTTTACAGCATTTTTACAGCACCTAGAACCATTGGGCGTTTTGGTTTTTTTTTTACATGGGCTACAGTATTTAATAAAACATTGTAGGAATTTTTATTTATAAGACAGTAGCACAAAGGAAACAATTGGCACATGTATAGGAAGCCCTGTACATACATACTTTTCTTTATATTAATATGCCCTTACAAACCCTAAGGGGGACTCTTATCTACTAATAACAGCTCTTTGCTCTCAGCAAAAGCCAAAAACATTCTGCTTTTTTTTTTGTTTGTGCATCTGGCTTTGTCACAAAACACCGCAGCTAGAAGATAAGAGACATCCCCAAGGCTATGTATTAATACATATAAGGCAATGGGTTATATTCCACTGTGGTGCTTGATCACAGATGTTTTGCTATTTGTTATTGCCCTGAAACCATTCAGGTTGCTGCTATTCAGTCTTTTGTTGAGAACATGCTGACAGCCTTTAACCCTTACAGCAGTGTGACGACCTGACGTGTAAATGTATTCCTTGCCCCAAAATTTCCAAACACACAAGTAAGTAGACAGCTCTATGACAAATGTGGTGTGCTGTAATCATAAATCCAAGGACAAACAGAAAAAAAATCTAAATATGAATTTATAAATGAAAATAAATCAATGTATTCTAATTATTATGAAATACATTGGCCTTATATGCAATATCTACTTTATCTGCAATAAACTAGGACTTGGAAAGGTGTAAGAGGCATTTCGCCCATCAAATCTTTTTAAAATATTTTTATCCGTTAGCCCACCATAGTTTTGTAGATTTTAATGAAACTATAGAAATACAAAAAAAACATTCCTGAAACAGTATCCGTCTAGTTAGCTTAAAATAGTTGGATAATAGGTAATATAATCACAAAGAATAATTACAGAAGGCCACAAATTCCAGAATCTCACTAGCCCTGCATAATGCATAGCTTTATCGGCAGGAAAAAACTCAACATCTCCTAATGAATAAAGTATGAATTATACAGAGTCAGCTAGGGCTTCCATCCTGTTTTTGATAAAATGTTTGATTTAGTAGCGATAAAGTAGAGGAAAGAGAAAAGAGGCAAGAAATAGAAAAGAAAATGACATTAGAGAGAAGAAAGAAAGGAGAGGTAAGGTGAAAGAAGAGAGAGAAAAAGAAGAGAGAACTGAGAGGAGAGGAAAAGAAAAGAGAGATGAGATAGAAAATAAAGAAAAGAAAGAAAGAAACGAAGCATGCAAAGATCCTTTCTCTCTTACTTCCCACATTGTATCTTTGCACATCTTTCCAAAACCCTCCCATATGCATACCTAGTGGCTTTCGCTTGTGCAGTTGCTGTCCAGTTCCCCAGGTAGATGGACAATGCCAGATCTTATCCCAGAGGATTTACCTCTTAATTCTTGGTGAAACATGGATGGCAACCATAGGGTCAGATAAGGAGGTTGGGCCGTCATAATGTACAGTAAAGCCAAATAGTTGAGCCTACAACTCTCCTGCCAACTCTTCCTTCAGTGAATAATCCTAATGGGCAGCAAGGACCTGGATATCTTTCCTTGTGATACAAGTTTGGACAAAAACAACTTAATGTAACTGATGTTTTATCTAAATTGTTGCTATCTATATTACCTTTTTTTACATTTGGGTACAAAGTTTAAAATTACTTGCATTATACCTAGAAACATGATGAGCAGATATGGATGTTATGCACCTAATACACTGAATTTTGTTTCTTTGTTATCCACTTGGTATGTGTACACTTTCTGCACCGGACCATAAATAAAATGTGGTCAGAACCGTACGCAATATGCTTGCAACAAATTATTTCTGAAACGCAGCAAGCAAAGATATCACCTATATGGAAAATACCCAGAAGACACTTGAAACAAATAAAGAGAAATTGCTCATGGAAGGAGATTTCAATGATAATGTCTAAGAAATTCACAAGTCAATAGTGTATTGTTAATCATTATTTTTAAAAATACACATATACTGCTAATAGATCTGACATATTGTAATAGACTTTTGAATACGTTCTTAAGAACCCACATATTTCTTACTATGCTAACGTTCCCGCTACTCTTTTTGCTTTAGTTGTATTTCTCTGATGAATATACCGTATATATATATATATTTTTACAAAATCTCTGGTTAAGAGTAAAGGCCACAAATTTCCACAAAGTAAAAAGTCATACAACAAAACAATTATGTTTTATGATCAGTTGAACTTGTATTGTGATGGTGATTCTTTGTTGCTCCTGTTAACTTATGCTAAGGGTCTTATTTTCACGTTCATAAATTTGCAGAATATATAACAAATGCCTGAAAACAACATAACAGATTTCTAAGTCTACATATATTCATCAGTTTAAAAGTGTTTTAAGTGTTATTACCATTTGCTACGTTCTTATTGAGAAGCATGCATGGGGATGTTAAATAAGTGGAGAATTATGTGGTTGGGTGAACAATGCAGTAGTTACAAGGTTCATTAGAAACATACATTTACAATTACAGCGTTGGTAAGAGTCCTAAACTGGCTTAAAGCAACAATGGCCCCATTTCATTAAATGGGCCTGCAGCTTCTACCCCATTAGGTCTATTCTTAATCCAATACTGCCTGACTTTGTTGCCGTAAGAAAGCATTGGAGCCATGTATCCAAACCCCTGCAGAGCTCTGCTTAATTAAAGGGAAATTACGCAAAAATAAAGAGTAATTCTCTTTTAAAAATGTGATTCAAGATTGTTTAGTCTGTAACGCTAGGTACCTTGAGAGTTATGCTAGCAAGGCTACTCTTTCTATATTAAAAGAACAATTCACATCACAAAGTATATCACATCATAAAATTCCTTGAAATGTTGATACACTCTGAAAGTTTGATGATACCAGCGATCTTTTTAAAAAGGTAGAAAAATTAACGATTATTTATCTTACATTGTAAGAATTATGTTCATAAAGGGGACAGCAGACATGCACAATAGTGTTCTATTTTGCTCTCCATTTGTTTCTTAGAATAATTCTCCAGGCAGATTTTCTTAATCTAATGAAAACCATTAGCCAAAGCTTATTTAAAAAAAAAACATTAAAGTAATCTAGGAAGGGGCTCAACGTCAACCTCTACTGAAGTTTCAGTGTAAGTCTGCAGTGTTTCCATTTATATGGATACTTGGAGTAGGGATTCTGCACTTACCCTTCAACATTTCAACATTAACAATTATCCAAAGACAGAGCCAGCAGTAGGTTGGGAAACCTCTACCTTTGAGTAGAGAGAGGTCTTCTTTTGTGAGACACATAGTTTAGTTTCAAGCAATTACACTGGTATAAAGCCATGTTTTAGAATTCCGTTAGTTAGTGGCAAGTAGATTCGCTTATCAAAACAACATGAATTGCGGGATGTAGCAATACCTCTTTTTTACTGGACCAGGTTTGGAGAGTAGCAACCTCCCTTTATCAAGTCAAAAGATTTACTTCTATAGCAATACAACAAAGAAAACTTCCCAAGTCAGTCCTCTGTGATAGTGTATAGGTCAAGTAAAACTAGCTGATAAGGTATAGATCACAGCAATTTAAGGCAGCAGTAAATTAATAAGGTCAGAGCGAGAAGAATGTGAAGTGGAAAGGGGGCAAGGGTGGAGATAAATAGCATATTAAAAGAAAGGGCATAGACACATGAGCAGAGTGAAAGAAAGTCAAAAACTAAATCCGTCTTTTATGATGGTAAATTATACCACTGGGCCAACATATTGTACAGCACTATATGATGCTGCTGCTATATAAATAAATAAATAATAAGCACACATATAATATATATTTATATATGCACAGTTTATACAACATTGTAAGTGTATCTTCGATTATTAAGAGGGCCCATGAATTTGCTTACACAGCCATCAAATGGGGTCCTCTAGAGCTGACTCTCTGGTGTCATTAAGGGGCCAGGGTTTAGTGGGGTGACATTGACATGAACTCACAGTAGTAGCACAGCAGCTCATCCTGGGTTATGGACTGGCTTCGCAATGGTAAATATGCTAGTGTGGTGACTGTGTGTGTCTGGGTATGTTAGTTATAATTGTCAGTGTTTGTGTTTGTGTGGGTTGGGTATATTAGTGTGTGTGTGTGTCTGGATGAGTGAGTGTGTCGGGGTATGTTTCTGGTATGTTAGTTTGTGTGTTTGTTAGTGTGCATTAGTCTGCCTATGTGTGTGTATGAGTATGTTAGTGTGTATGACTGTGTGTGTCTGGTAGTGTGTGTGTGTGTGTGCATGTATCTCAGTGGATGTGTTAGTGTAAGCCCCTGGATAAGTGTATTAGTGTGAGTTTCAGCATGCGTTAATGTAGGTGTCACATATAGATATGGGCGTGGTCTTGGTGCGTGGAGGTGGCATTTCGCTCTTGGACCTGGTCAACAGTATCTTTGGCCAGCCTTGACAGCCACTACAAGTTGCTCCATGGAAAAATCCTTGTATAGTTGTTCATGAGTGTTCTTGGTGCTTGTTATCGTGCTATGGTTACAGGACATGTATATGATCCTTCCAATAATCTAGCTTTCTCACTTCATCATTTGGATTCAAATATCACTTATTTCCAAATGACACACAGCAGATTAGTTGATTCTTTTTACGCTTGCTAGTTTTCCAGTTGAAGCCTAGGTTTTATGAATATACAACAAAAGGTACTGAAGATTATCCTACAAGAAATGAGTTGAAGACTGAAAAACATCTGATTGGGATACTGCTGGAGAGTTTTATGGTCATGTAGACATAATTATGACATTGAAAGTATGGCAATTCCTGAAATATCAGATGTTATGCTCTGGTGGATCTAGTTGAAGGATCTTTGCAGCTTGTGTTAAAAGCAATATGCCACCAGACTTGTGTATGCATTTAAATTTAAAACGAGTACTTTAAAAACTAGATTTTCATGGCTCTGTCTCCTGTATCATGTTTGAATCTAGATGGATAAAGAAATCACTCCCGGGTAGAGTTACAGCCTTGTACGATGTAACTTTGGGTGGAGCCTGGGCTAGCTTCATCCGTCGCCTGATGGGAATGGAAAGACGGTTACCCAGTAAGGTTCTTGCACATGGTCGCACGTGGGGAACCTTGGCTTAGGTTGTGCATGTATTCTGGGAACTGAGCTAGGTTGTGCATCATCTTGACCCTCTAGATTGTAAGATCCTTTTGAGCAGGGCCCTCCTAACCTGTTTGGAGGGCCCAATTGTTATGTTACATACCACTTATGCCCTGTCTACCCATTGTACAGCGCTACGGAATTTGATGGCGCTACATAAAACAATAAATAATAATAATTCCAAGCTTTTCCGGGGAGATTTCAATGGGAGTGCGCTCATGCCACTGGAACCTTTAATATGCATTCTTCTTTAATAAACTGACCCTTTAATTGCAAGGGGTTTGATAATATGCTTGCAATTGCATTATTTATATTATACTGCAGATCATGTAACAACATGTATAGACAAAGAAAAACTTAAAAATAATAAAAAACACGTCAGTCAGTTGTAAAGTTCACATAATCTCTTTAATACTGCGTAATAGTTTTTCTTTGTTTAAAATACAGTCTTTGTTTTCTTTGAGGTAGACCATTACAGCTCAAGAGCATCCCAACATTAAAAAGACATGAAATAAATACTTCATGTAAAATACTTTGCAAAATGAGGTAGAAATGGTTACAAAGGGTATAACACGGCCCTATAAGAACCTCCAAATTAGGCTGCAGTACCACTTTTTGGAATCTGTATAATTACTAGTTGCTGGAAAGTTCTGTAATTCATAAATACCGAAAATGACAAATTCAGTTATGGGAAAGGCAAAGGAAAAAAAATGAAACAGAAAAAAACTGCATTTGTTTATTAACAGTCATATTTTTTATATTTATGTAAATGTCAGGGCCGTCCTTAGGCAGGGCAAGAGGGGCTCCCTTCCATGGCTCTGTTCCTAGAAGGACCCCACACTGCTGGTACTTAGCGATGTTCTTCACTTTCAATGTCCTTTGCTTTTAAAGGGGCTCCCCTTCATGGTCTTTGCAGATCAGAGATAATTAGCGCGCTGCAATATGATGTCATATCTCAGAGTTCTGCTTCCCTCCGACCTGCAGAGACCATGAGCATGAAGCAGAGAGCCAAGCCTCGCTTGCTCCTTCTTAAGGGAAAAGGGCCTAGAAATTCTTCTTGTCCCAAGGCATGCAAGTCCTGAGGGTCGTCCCTGTAAATATTATTTCAGTATTAATAAAAGTTTTCTAGCTACTCGCGACGATACACTAGAGAAACTCCTTTTACACAGGTTAACCCTTGGATAGCCAGAACAATATGGATTTGTGCAATCCAATTACACTGGAAACCGTTAAAGCTATTACTCTATTTGTAAACATGACAAGCCTAGGAAACCACATTTCATTTTTTTTTTAATTGAATAATTTTAATTTACACTTACGGAAATGCTTAGAGTAGAAATAAATTGTATTTGGTATTTTTTCCTTACACCCCTCACAAATTGCTCTGCTCCCACAGGTTCACAAGAGGAATTTTTTAATCTTTCAACCACGTGATGCTAAATATCTTTGTGTAAATTATAATTATCATATTCTCCTGAAGCAAATTTTCTGCAATAAAACAAATCTGAACATTGTTTTTCTATGCATTGCAATTTTTAACAATACGCCGAAAAGTGTTAAATTGTGAAACAAATACACAAAGCTTCCACGTTGGCTTTGCACGTTGCACCGACACATCATGCAAGCTGCATCACCTATT
Organism: Spea multiplicata; assembly: GCA_009364415.1. Classification (NCBI taxonomy): domain Eukaryota; kingdom Metazoa; phylum Chordata; class Amphibia; order Anura; family Pelobatidae; genus Spea; species Spea multiplicata. Next base: position 40,700,937 of record VKOC01000002.1, on the reverse strand, counting down.
CTTATCAGGGATGATAATATTGTATAGAGTATGGTATTACATAGGTAACACAAAACTGAGGGAGAACATTGTTCTTATGGTAAAAAGAGCAGTCAAATTCCAAGGTGATATTGTCAGAGGGCAGAGACATACCCCATAACAGAATGAGCAGTTAAAGTTTGAAACAGTTGGAAATAATTACACCCACAAAGCACTTATTGTTTCTAAGTGGTATGCTTCTCGCAGCAACCCCTCGAGTAAGTATACAAAGCTTGTGTTCCATTGCAAGATTTTACGCCAAAGCAGAATTCCCTTATTATGATGCATTCATTTCCTCACCCAAATCTACTTCTCAAGCCACCGAATTACAGAATTACGTAGACTTTAATAGCGGTTTTCTTTTGCACATTTTTCATTACTTATAGGTTTTGTAAAGAGTACAAGTAATAGCTTCTGTGTAAATACACGTGTGGCATATAACGTGCATGTATTCACTGGGCGTGTAACAAAATTGGGTAGTAGACTTAAAGCAATGCTCACAATGAAGCAGTTAAGGCTTTTAGTTTGGCCTAAATAATACTTTATACATAGGAATTAACAACACAAGTCGTTTGCACCTTTTTTGCCGTTACTTGCTAATCTACGTAGTTTTGTACTTTTTTATGCAGACCTGCAATATTGTCTAACACAAAGTTTTGATCACAGAACACCTAATTACCATTTTTGGTGCACAAGCATAGGGGGGCAGCTTGTGATCAGAACCAAACTTGGTTCTTGTGAGGACCAACTGTGAGTTTTCCACTGCATGCTACCAGCCAGGCTCAAGCTCCTCAGTCACGGAGTCTAAGAAACACATTCATATACGGCCATCCCTTTGCAAATTGTGTCCAAGGGAATATCATTTTATTTCACTGTAACACTTATGAGACCATTTAGAAATAACAATGGGGGGGGGGGTGGTAGTCTAATTTAAACTAATTTATGTCTTCAAATTGAATGTTCTCTAAAGATAGTACTAATACCTCTCCTTAATGATTAACCACAACAGCTGTGTCTTGGCTGTGAGAAGAAGACATCAATGTGACATGATTAACAGTTAGGGGTTCCCAGGATTCAGAGTGTTGTAGGAACATTAGTTTGGTTCGTTGACGCAAGACAGTTTGGCACCAATACAAGGTGACATATAATCCTGTGTATGTCAGGGTAACTATGAAGACCTAATCCAGTGACGCAACAAACTGAAGACGACAGGTACAAGAAGATAAATGAGAGTGAAAGAAGGAGTAAAAAAGGAGAAAGGGAAGAGAACAATATTTCTTGTGGTTTTTATCTTATATTTAAAAGAATGAACATCTTCATTGCTAACGTGAGGATTGCTTTAAGACTGCTACACAATTGTGTGTTCTTTTATCTGCGTAATCTGTATGCCGTCCAATTTTGTTACACTGTCACTATCAATAGTGATATTTACACATACTTAGCATTTACATTTCTGTAAGATGTCCACTCAGCATTTTCACTTATTGAATTATTCTACAACAGGGCATAATAACAACGTTCCACTCTCCACAGCACACTGGTTTTGGCTATTTATAATGGATTAAGACTTAGGTAAACCCTGTGGGTGATCAAGCCATTCAATCTTATTTTAAAGATACACGCACTTTATGTGCTACATTGCTAAAAAGTCAAATGGAATGCTAGTGTCTCGTAAGCTGGGTCTTTGGAGGACACTAGTTTGAACCATCATACTCGTGAAAAATATGAGAATAAATGAATTGGTATAATTGGTAATAAAAAGAATTGGTAAGGATTTAAGTAGAGATGCTCAAACTACGCCCACAAACTGGAGAATACCGCACTACTTTATATGCAATCTTCAGCGGCATATCTGATACTAGCTGTAGAATTATTTAGATAAGAGAAATAATGGGATCATTTACAATGCAATGTAATGTAGCATTCAAAGCCTTATGAGAGCCTCACTATTACCTTGATTTGATAGTTCCCAAGTATGTTTTAAGCCACAGCGCAACAATTTTATATATTCATATATTTACCTTCCCCATTATGAGAAACCATTTGAGTGCAAAGCCATTCCTTATAGCATCAAAACGGCATACAGACTACTGGTGAGAAGAGCAAAAATTCTATCCGATTGTTTCAACATTTGTGTCTATTCTTTGGTTTCAGTCAACATTACAAGAACAACAAAAAAAAGGTTATTTTTTTATTACAGGTCTCCAAACTGTATAACACAGAGGTCGGGTGATTAAATATGTACTATAAAACTAATAGAATTTTCTATTACAATGTTCTTAAATATTACTCTACGAACAAACTTTGGTTTAAAGAGGACACATTTTCACAAGAAAACGATGCATACACAAAAAAGAAGAACAGTCTTCATAATTAGTAAACAATTTTGATGAGATGCTTAGCTCATGGAGGAATGAGCTCTGCGTAAACTGTATGGGGAGACATTCTACAATCTGGAGTTCAATGTACATCCTCCAGTATACAGAGAACAATCCACTCCTACAAGGATAAACACTTTGGTATTTCACATTCTTCATAAAATAGTTCTTTGGTAATTTTGGCATTTTTTTTTTTTCTTTGACACTTCATTTTCTCAAGCTAATGGTTTGCAAAAACCATATTAAATTAAGAGTTGCACAGTGTGGCTCGAGGATTTATTCACTCAAGCAACTGGTATATCCAAGCAGTGCAACAAGAGTTTGTATTTCACTTTCCCATATGGGCAGTAAATCTAGAATTGTATATCGCCCGCTGTCATATGTTTAAAAGCTTTAAATGGAGACCAGTTGTTCCAAACAGATGAGTGCAGAAGAGGGTCTGTAATGGAGGTAATTAGGTCTTTCTGGCAAGTATGTAGCTGCCGGGACTGAATTAATAAACAAGATCAAGAACAAAGTAATATACATTAAAGATGTAAACAACTTCTGAACTGTAAAAATATTACAAACCAAAAAAAAAACAGTGTTGTTCGATGTAAATGCTTAGATTAGCTAACAAAATACATTCTTAATCGATCAAAACATGGAACATAAAAATATTTAAAAGGTCATCCAAAAAGTGGTACTGCTGAAAGTTCCAACATACCGTGGTAGTAAAACATTTTGGAAATACATTACTCTACCAACTCTACAATAACAATGTAAAAAAAAAAACTGTTGTAACCTTTGTGAGATATTGTATTTTAGGTTTCTGTTACCTAGAGTGAAAACACTGATAATACATTCAACATTAATTCCTTGTAATAATTTCAAGTACTATTGTGGTCTCTTACTTTGTGTGATATTCAAGAGAACATTCTTAAAACTAACAAACAAAAAAAAACATTCTTTTGGAGGTAAACTTTTCCTGAGTATTTAGAAAGAAACACTGGAAACACAACATAAAAAAACTACACAATTTTAAAATAAAGGAAAAAACATTCCTAAAATCTAGCTAGCAGTGTACTTGTCTTTCCATCCCTTCTTACTTGTTGGTTCTTGAGCCTCAAAAGTAGCCTGGTCACCTAATTTATGTCAAGTGTAAAGAGGACTCCCAAAGTGCCATGAAAGGGCTGTATTTTCTGGCTGACAAAAAAAAACTCTATGTAAGTGAGGTCGCCTAGTGGATACAAGCCCTTGAGAGCTTGGTATAGTCGGAACTCCTGTTCATCAAACTGCAGTGGCACTGCCAACACTTGGCAATAAATAGAAGCTATCCTGAGTACAGTGAAGAGCTACTTGTGTCTTTAACAGTTTTCTAAATGAAAAAAAAAGAGTTGCAAATGTTCTTTTCTGTAACATTCGAAGGAGCGGTTATATCTGTACAGATATGTACACACACACACATATTAATAGATGCCTTTTCCTTTGGCATCTACTAGTCACATTTAGGTTTTGAAGAGAAAATAAAATAATTTTCTTCCCCTCAGTCTTCACTTAAGTCAAAGACTTAACACGCACTCATAACAAAAATGCCAGTGTAGCGTCATCATTGAGATCCATTAAAGTCATTCCATTGTCAGTGTCTGGAACCGTACATTTTATTCCACTCCACATATAAGTCCAATTGTTTTTGAGAGGTACTGGCCTGAAGTTTACAGAATGCTCCCTCAAAGTCTTTGTAGGACGTTGGCTGCAGCTGACCAGAAATGCCATGGAGATGATTGGCCCCAGCCTGTTGGCAAAGTTGAATGAGTTCACTTCCTGAATAACCCTCAGTGTTCTGGACCAATAAAGCCATTTCCCTTTCGCTAAGACAGTAGTTTTGCTGAGCCAAGGTGTGGTGGAGTATCTGCCTTCTAGCTAGATTATCCGGGGGAGAAATGTAAAATCTTTTTGCAAACCTACGGTGAGCCATTTCATCGAGATCATCAGGACGTTGTGAGGTTCCAATGAAGATGATGCTGTCATCAGAAGAGGTAGCTATATTATCCATAAAGGAGAGCAGCTGAGACTTAAGATTATGCAGGTGAGTGTTCTCCTCAGTTACGTGAACTGAGAGAAGCAGTTCAATCTCGCTGATTAACACCACAGCAGGCTGATGACAGCTTGCCATGAATAATACAGTCTGTAGGATCTTTTCACTCTCGTTCTTCCACTTAGAAAGAAGCATAGTGCTGCTGAGCTTCAAAAGTGTGGAGCCAAGCTGGGTCGCAATGCACCTACTTAGCAAAGTTTTCCCGGCACTTTTGGGGCCAAATAGTAAAATGCTCTTTGGAGGCCGGTTAGCTCCTGTGTATGCTCCTGGCCTTAGGATAGGCCACACTAATTCTTCCTCAATTACAGCTTTCACAGACACTTGGCCAGCTATATCAGTCCACTGGACTGGAGGGCCACAGTCAACAACTTCATTATTAACAAGTTCCAGAATCAGAGGGTCCATACTTTTTAACTGATCTTCAGATGGGCTACAAAATATTGGTGGTTTCATCCCTGAAACTAGCATTCTTTGTGCAAAAACATGTCCCTGTTCATTAACTCTCCGCTCACCATTAATGATAGGGGGGGTGAACTTACCAAATGTTTCACTTGATCTCAGTGGCCCTTCCTCAGTATATGTTGGCGAGACCATAGATTTTATTGATTGGCTATTATACTTTCCTCCTTGCTCGTCTTCTGCGTGGCGTTTTCCAGTTTTAAAGGGCACCTGTGGAGTGTCTCCATTACGGCTGAATCCATTGCCCCGGCATTCATTTGTAACACCATCAGACATCTGAAAGGAAGAATCGGAGGTAGACTTTGGTTGCTCATAGCTGTATTTTCTATACCTGCCTTCACTTTCCTCTGCTGCTGCTAAGTCAAAAGCTTTCCTTTTTAGGGAATTGCCTGACTCTGTGCTCAGAGGAGGGACAGGAACTGGTGCTAAGCTAGAACTTTGGTAAGTATAACCAGGGACCACAGGGGGCTTAGAGGACATAGTATGTGGTGGAAGAGGTGTGGGTGCAGCAATACCTGAAGGCAGATATCCTGGAGGGTGTGTTGGATGCATTCCTCCATAAGTAGGCTGAGAGGGATAACTGCTTGAACTGTAGTTATAAATTGTGCCCGAGGAACTATAACCATGAACCAGAGCTGGTGACACATGCGTTGGCTGAAGTCCTGAGCTATGCAGAGATGATGGATGCGTAGGTGGAAGTGCTGAGGTGGGTTGACCACAGTAACCTGACGGAAGGTAGGTGCCACTATAAGTTGAGGTATAATCTTGGGGCCCCACGAGACCACCTGGGTTAGTCCCTCCACACGTACCACCAGGATAAATAGGATCTGATATATTACCAGATGCTACAGTCGGGCTGCCAAGTCCAATGTGCCCATTGCCCGATTTGGAGCCAGACAGGCTATCATGTAAGGCGTTAACTGCGTACGAGCTATCAGACCCATGTGACATCTGCCAAGGCTCAACATCACCCTTCTGTCCATTAACTGGCCCAAAAGCTCCATCTGTGTAGGTATTTAGTGTAGGTCGCTCATATGGTGAGTCCAGGACCCCAGAGTATTTCTCTGCATATCTCTTCAACAGGTTTGAAGCAGTCAGTGCAGATATGTCATCATTTGCCCAGGCGTAGTTTAATCTCTGCCTGCTATTGAAAATGTCAGGTTTGTGGGCTGGGGAGGAAGTTGTCGAAGAAACATCAAGGTGTTGTTCTGGCCACTGGTTAAGAGGCTGGGCATGCTCTGGTGTCCAGTGCATCTTCAAGAGAGCTAAAATAACATAAAAAAACATTACATTAAGTAGTAGTCCTTCAGAATCTGTATAGTTTAAAGGGAAAATGTAACTGGCTTCAAAAGACCATATATATTGTGTATATATATATATATATTTTATTTTTTTCATTTTAAAAGTGCATTAACTAGAAACTATTTCTATTTCTACCTATGAAAAATAGACACAAATAAACATATCTTTTGGTTCAATATTTGATATGCTATGCTTTAACACTCTTCCTGACAAAGTTGTTTTAACCCTTGGATAGGAGGGGAAGCAATGCATTTAAAGGTTTGACTGCACCATTTACTTTCAGTCTGTGAAGCACTGGGTTAGTAAAACTACATGTACGCTAAAAGGTTCCTGCTGGGCTCTTTTGAATGCCTTCCAATATAGTGGCAGCGGGATGGCTCTCAATGGTTTCAATGCATGATGCGAACTTAAATGGAAGTCTTATTCTCCTAATGGGGTCTTGCAAGACCCATAGGGAAGATCATAACATGCAGTGAACAGGACAATGTCAGCCATACATTCTTTATCTGTGAATAGGAATCATGGGAGAAGAGGGGTACAAAGATAAATTGATGACCCCACGTTTCCTTACGTGCATTCATCAAACTGTGAAGGTTGCGGTGAAACATTTTTAAGGGTCAGTAAGTTTCTCATGCAACTTATTTTGCCCCGTGCAATGCATAGTTATATCAGCAAGATAATTCCTAAATAATAAAGCAAGAGATAAATCCTTGTTGTAAAGGTTATTAGATGTAATTTAACAACTTTTCTAAAAAAAAAAACTTTTTGGAGAAGCTGTTTCTGTGGCAACAAGTTATCACTGTTTGCTTTTGTGTCACTTGATTAGTGTAAAAAATTATGAATAAGCCAAACTTTTACAGGATTAAATAAGTATTTCTGAGACCATAAATACTAGTGGTAAAGAATTATATTTGTAACTGTGCTTTAGTTACAAATGTGTTACATTTAGAGGAATCGGTGGAACAGCGTCTTTAAAGTTTTTATTTTTTATTTGTACTAGTCCCTTATCACTGACCACCAAATTAAAAGCTCAGTCCTTTTAACCTTTAGTGTATTTTAGTTTATTTTGAGCATTAGCTCATACAGTTCAGACAGTGCTAAAGCAAACTTTCCAAAAGTGAGAGTAATAGCCATTATCAATTAATTCAAGGAATTCTCTAAAAAAAAAAACCAAAAAAAACAAATAACCAAAAACAGTAAATCTAGAGGGCTTGGTACGCTCAAATATGCGAAACTCATATACTTTACATTTAGTCATTCTTTCTACTTCTGCCATTACATACAATAGCATTTGTATGTTTTAAGTTACTGCTATTGCAGCTTTGGTTGGGCTGTTACTATATTTGCTATGGTAGTGATTATTAAGTCTTTTGGTAGAAGAGATGGAGTTGCGTATGAAAGATGTATCTGCCTGTTAATACAACAACTGTATGAGCCTGTTGGTTCTAATTTACACAACACTTAGGGGTACCTAGTATACAGAACTACAAAGAAGGCTGCAGCAAAAAAAGAAGCTAAAAAGTAAATGAAGCAAAATAAATACTAATAATAACAATAAATCTGATGCGCTATATTCACTAGAGTTGAAAGCCGTTGCTGATTGCAGTTGTTCATTTATTTAATATGCCCGACGAAGTGTGAAAAGGTTCTAATCTCACCATGTGATAAAAAGCTTATCATAGTAAATTTGTAGAGGTGTCAACAGGGTTAGCTAGGCCCTATTTAGACAGTGACAGTCTTAATGTATAACCGAAACATATCTTTTATTTCTCTTTTATTTCTCCTGGAAATTTGGCTGCCTTGAAAGATAAAGACCTACGTCGATACGGTTCCACAACCAATTCCTGTGGAAATGTGTGATTTAATGGCTGCTACAATGTGATAATCTGACGGTTCTTCTTGCCCCTGAAGATGAATGCGCAAAACTCTTTGGCACTAAAGCAGGGCGTAAGGTAAGTTCTATCACAGAGCACACACTCAGGAAAAATATTCTTGTATAAGGCCGGGGATAGAGAGGCCTAACAATACATGGCTGCCTGCCCTCCTCACTACTGGAGTAGCCATCTACTGGGATATTTCAACAGAACTACTGAGCTCAGAGCTGCCATAAAAGTATGTTATGATGTATTGCATGTTTTTTATGACGGTCCTTGGGAAGTAAAAAAAAAGTTAAAAAAAACAACTTTTAACCAGTTCTATACTTGTGTCTAATAATAAGTTTAGATCTGCCAAAACTGCTTCCTTGCAAATGCATAATTAACATGTCTTAATGGTATAGAAAAATATGCTTACCCATGAAATCAATATTTATTTATCTGATTGAAGTGCATTTCCTGAAGTAAACGATCAGATTCTAAATCACAAATACTTTGGCGTCAGCTGCAAACCGCAAATCTAGAGGAGAGAAGAGATGCATATATGTATATTTAATACAAATCACAGCATTTCATATATTAATGCATGTTCCATATCCACGTCAATACACATCAAGGATAACATTTAATTTGACATAAAATAACTGCGTAATGTGTCTTACTCCAAGTATCAAAGATCCCTTAATGATGTTACATACAAATCATTTTAAAATGATTACGCTATAATACCAACACAGTTTTATTTTAGTTAAGTATTGCACATTCACAGTTTTGTAATTACATTTGTAATTTTAAAAAGCAGTCATTAAATTGCGCATGCTGCAAATGAATAACCTTAAGTGAAAGGCAAAGCTAAAAAAAAAAGATTATTTTTCAACAAAAATTGACCAAGCCTAAGACAATATAGCTAAACACAACAGAATGATATCAACAAAAATATTACGTGACATAAATATGAGGGGAGGACCAGGCTTTTGAGATCTTACTATTTGAAGATTATATACGTTATATGCACAGCGTGAATGGAGCATTATGTAGGGGACAACGTAACGCTGCCGTGGGCGGTGAGTGACATCATTGTAGCACCTGGTGGGCTATATGACTCCTATCCCGAATTTCAACAGCAGACGAGAATATATCAGTCAATGTACATACGTCAGAGCTTGGAGTGCAGACGTATCAGTAAAGTGCAGCCAAATATGTGATGATACCCATAACACTGATTGAACTAAAATTAAACAGCCTATAACACAACATGTATTTCTGCGCGGGGCAGCTGCCGAATATTCTCGGGACGTGAATAGTTCAACCACGAGTCCAATAACCTTAAAAAACAAACTGGTTGCCTGGCGGCATAGGCTGCTAAACACATGGGTAGCTGCAACAATGGATGGTCTACATGCCAAAGCTAGAAGGACACATATTTTTATATATGTCATATTTACAGAATGCATTGGTAAGTATTTAAATTCTTTACAGAATGGTTTAATAAATGCATAGTAAAGAATAAAGATAAGTACCGTATTTGCATTATTTTATGATGAGGACACACATCTATCACCTTAAATTTAGGTAGTGAAGCTCTGACCCATAGAGAATGTAATCATACAACCTCTAGACACATTATTAATGATGTTCTGGTATCCCAAAAGTTAACCCACCAAGCACCAGAAGTGCATGTTCATCACCTGGCACAGAACTTCTGTACGGATCTGTGTGTTCCGTCACCATTAAAATACTTTATTTTATTCTAATTAGCAAGGAAAACCTGCCCTTTATTTTTAATTTTTTGTTTCCTTCTTTTTTTTTGAGTGCTTCCCTCCTCTAGGTTTTGAACAAAGAAAGTAATCACAGCGGCGTGCAGGAATGTTAATCACACATCAATGTCTGCGGGATAAGTAACTTTAATTGCACAATTTCTCCACTGATCATTCCCCCCCCTTAACTAATGAACAGAGACAAGATTGAAAAACTTGCTGAGGGCAAAACAAATTCCAAATTTCAGTGGACGCTACAAACCCCCCCCCCCTTCACCACGGCTTTGTTGATTATATTACATCCATACAGCCCGATTTTTACGCACAAAGTATTCCTTGCCCTGTGGCTATAGGCTGTAGCTAACAACTCTCCCAACATCTGCATGAGCTGGCCCCACTCGAACTATTGTTGTCCTTCTGTGTCTTTTCCCCTCTTTCATAAAGACCATGGGGGATAGTCAGATTGGAGGTGGGGGCTGGGAACATCCAGAGGACTATTCAATTGCATAGCAGCTTTTAAGCTACTTTGTGGCTGTGGCACAATTAGATTACCTAACGCTTTAATTGACTTATACAGCATCACCGCTTCTATTTTGTATATCAAACCTACACAAGAGGATTTAAACAGCGTCTATGTGCAGCTTTCTCCGACATGCCCAGTGCTTACATGCCATTATCAGAAGTGCCACAGATAGGTAAACGGTTATTAGTGATGGCAAAGAGTTTCTTCCGAATAGGTCTTTTTCATGAAAATGAGGGCAGGTTTTGTCCGCTGAAGTTCTACTTGATGCTTTAAGGCAGAGTTAAATCTTTTTAGAGAGAACTGCCAAAAAAATCCGGAGCTGCGTCAGAGGAAAACAAAAATTCAACCCAACTCATTTATATGGTGGCTCATTGTAAAACCCCCGATCAGCTGGTGTTTGTGTTTTCTATAGAAAAACATAATACAGAATAAGATATCAGAGACCCAGTTTATTACAGATAACCCACATCTTCAGGTCCTAGTAAGATTTGTTATATATTACTTGCTATGTCCTCTTTACCCAATTGTACAGTGCTGTGGAATATGATGACGCTATATAAAACAATAAATATTAATACAAACAATAATAATACAAAGCACTAAGCCAAAGTATACATGAGAAACACCAATACCCCGATTTCTATGCACTACTGCTCAAAACAAGTTACCGGCACAAATAATGCATGCATGCCAAGTTCCCTAGACCTTAAAATCAAAATTAGATCCAACGTCATCATCAAAGGATAATGAAGAAGTTTCTCTCCGAAACTTTACGTAAGCAATTTAATTCTGAACGACCTCTGACTTTCAATGTCACGGGTTCACTATGGCTTGATATTATCATTATGAGCAGTACGCAAGACCTTCTGGGATCTTTAAACAGACGTCTTCTAACAGACAGACAGACAGACTTCTAATATTTTTGACGGTTACAAGTATACTTGCAGAAAATGTAATTATAGAGACCAGTCCTCTGTTGTTTGGTTCAGCAAAACCATCACCTATGATAGATTACATTAGTTTTTAGTGCTTCCCTAGTAAACATTGCGTTGTATTGATTTCACATGGATATGCAATCATGGGCACTGGTATCTCTTACACAAGGACCACCCCAGACAACATATTTCTCACAATTTTTCTGTTGGCTGCCTGCTAGAATTACAAGGTTTTTGTTTAGTTCATCCATTCACCTTTAATCTTTTTTTTTGCCAGGCTTTTTTGTGTAATTTTCTGAAAACTTTTCACAGTTCACAAATGACATCATCATTCAAAGATGAAAGGAGCTCTTAAAAAGCCAGCTAAGCTAGATCAAGAGCCAATGCACCAAGGATTCTGGGTAATGATACTTTAGAAAATGGACACTAAATTCATCCTTAGAGGGATCGGAGACTATAATTACATCCACACTATAGACAGGTAGCTGGATAGACAGATGGACCTTAGCAATTATTGGGGGTCATGTTGCTGTATTTCTAACTTCTAACAATGCTTCTCAAACAAGAACCGTCTTTTTTTCTATTTTTTATATTTAATCAAGGTCATTTTTAAAAGCACCAAATAATAATACTCTTTCTACAAAAAAAGTTTAAAAAGCCCATACTAGCCCAAACTGCTACTGCACTTCACCTCCAATGGAGTTCCATTCATCATATCAATGTATAGTAAGCCTTTGTGCCATCATCCTTTAAATGGTGTAACTTAAGTGCATTACTCATATAAACTATAAATAAAAATATGGAATCTAACAATCACGACAAGGGGCAACAGACACCCTGAAGAAGAGTGGTGTTCAAGTATAAAAAAGGATCTGAAATTGTTTGTAGCAATTTGTATTGCTATATATATATATATACAGTTAATAAAGTAAAGATGATTGTGTCCCCTACACAGGATTTTAAAACGTATCGGTGATTTATGTAGGGCCACAATATTCTGCAGTGCTGTACAATGGGCACGTAGGACGTAAGGAGTGCATCACATAACGATGTAGACTTACTGAAGGAAGAGGCGAGGAGGGCCCTGATCAAACAAGGAATTGAGAATTATTCCAACAGAAAACAGCAAAAATAAAGGTGTAGGGGCTGTGCAATTTTATTGAGAAGTAGGAAAAGTAGAGCAAACATCAAAAGAAGATTTTTTAAACCTCCTTTTATGTCACAAATGACACATAAGCTTTCCTGGAAAAAGTATGAATAAGCTAATTTTGATTATTTCTGGGAAGGGTGTGGGTCTTTAAAAATACTAGTAATGATGTTTGCAATGTTACATTTAGTCAGCTTCACAGAACACCTTTCTACAAAGGGAAATACATTATAAATAGACACTATTCTTAATTAATTCTACGTGTTTAAATCTGTCTCCTTTAATAACATTTTTCATCTTTTTGAAGAGCAACTGTAACTAAAGTTTTTTGTGAACAACACATGTTACCTTAGATAACACTAAAAATAAAATATTACTAGCTAAACTACCTGCATTATTTTATATATTATTAGAAATGGTCTGGGTATTAATGTGAAAAGGGGTAGATTTGGTAAGATGTGAAAAGATGGTGAATAAACACACTATACAGCTCTCGATGAAGGAACTCAAATATTCTCTGCTATTAATAATACTTTCCTGTTTTTTTTTCCAATTTGTGGTCTGTGAATGGAAAACACCCATGATCGGGTAAGATGCTTGGAAACAGAAGCTGAGGACATTATGCCCAACCTCAAAACTAAAATCAAGCTAAAGATAGCTGTAAGAAGAATCACCAGTGAGTGGGCTAAAAACTTGTAGGTACATCCATTGGAAGCAAGGCAGATGGCAAGCCAAGTAACACAGTAGACCAAAAACATTTTGGCAGACAACATGGTCAAAGCGCACTACGAACTCCTGCCCACCACGCATTCACAAAAAGGGACTGCATTTATAACCCTAGCACAGAAAGACACCCATCTTTGGATAAAAAAAAATCTTTATATTGTAAAGATACCAAATCAGTTACTTAAGTGTATTTTGGATTGCCCGAGGCAGTCCCAGGCTCTGGGGTATTGCCTGCATTATGTTTAATCTCCTTCATGCATGGTTGACATCAGCTCAAAACATGTGCATGTGTGGTTTTGCCCTCCCAAGTGGTAGGAACACCTACCAAGGAGAGGACGATGGATAGGTATGCACCCAAAATCTTTACATCATAATAACCCCACCGTCAGCAATGTACACCTGAAAATAGGCAAAAGACATACTACATTAGATACCGCATCCGAAACTGGAACAAGTATAAAGCAAAGTGTGTACAACACGCTTTACTCTGCATACTCTACCGCAAACTATAATATCAAACATCACATAACTTGAGTGACAAAATAGGGAAGGAATATGAATAGTAACCATTGCATATACAAAATAAGTAGAATAACCAGAACAGGTGGGAGAGAGTTATCAAAGCTCCAGAAATAGGACAGATGTTTCAGTTCTTGACCTGACTGTGTGAGAAAAGAACTGTCCAGCGACCAAATGGTTCGGCAAATTCCCACCCTCATTGCCTGCCCATTATATGCTGTTGGAGACAAAGGAGCAATGGAAGGTGGGGAGGGGAGGATCCCATTGTTCGTTTTAGCCCCTAATTATGGAAATCTTGTTAATCTATTCAGCAGCGTCCCAAACTGATCTTTTGTTGAAGATTTTTTTTTCCACTTAACACAACATGAGGTTTTCAAAAGATCAACGGTTTATTGGGGGGTAAGCGTGCGCAGTATGCAAGTGAAAAATTAAAAGCACAAATATTTGCTGAATACTGTTAAAGAATTGACATCATACGGCAGGCTTCTTCATCCCAGAGTGGACAGCAGCTGCACATATAAAAAAAAAGCTTTTTTTTCGTGATGTGATACTGGGGTAGCCATTTCACAACTACAATACCAATTGTAAAATGGGATTACTGGATGGAGACATTGCCAAAGTAATAAGGTTAAACAAACAGCGCAGAGTTATGTTCATCCAATTGCCCCCTTTGGCCAAAGTCTGTTTGCTACTGAGGATAGAAAGGATTTTGAAATGAAAGATTTAGTCGTATTTCTGATTTACTCGCATAAATTTTCTGGTGCACCCTGATAAAGGTTTTTAAATTAAAAAAAAATCTTAAAACAAAAACCCTAATCAGCTAAAGGAAAATACTAAAAACACATCAGTGACTACCTAATTAATCAGCACAGAATGCACATCTGAATTATAATTATATTAAGCATATACTAGAGAGTGGTACCCATACGGCATCTGAATTTCAATTTGCTTGTACTGATCTCAATATTACATCAAGATAGGGTAACCAGATGCCAACTATAGCATAGGTTGCAGTGGGCAATGTTTCCTCTAAGCTGTACACGTGTGCGTGCGCACACATGCGTTTTGCAACCAGGGCACAATGGAAATGTATGTGTTCACAAAAGGTTACTTAAGTATTTCTCCCCTTCTCACCCTCTGACTGCGGCGCAGTCTTCCTCTGCCAGGCGCGGAAGACGAGGAGGTGAGGGTTGTATGAATATGTTTGTATTAATATGCCAAGGGAAGGGTATGAAGATAATGGGAATAATGCTGGTTGGGTATGGAGATGATGAGAAGTTATGTTAGGGTACATGAAGATGGAGGGGAATGATTGTGATGCAATATGGAGTGATGATGACCAAAAATTATCTTGAACATTTCAGGTTTAGATTTGTACAAGCATTAAGCGCGCACACCAACTAAAAATGAGAGGAAACACTGCTTAGGGGCCACCAATATTGTAAGGCTGTCCTAAAATCTTTATGTCAGACTAAGGAGGGAGCTACATCATCCACTCAATACTCAGAGAGTATAAGGATGCACTGTGGATTCAAAAGTTTCTGAACGCTTTTTTTTGAGTGGATAGTAGTACACAGTAAAAATAGGAGATAAAGAATAACCAGTGACACAATGATGAGCCATGGACTGAGATGGTGGAATAATGCGTGGCCTTCAAAGGCATTTTATGAGTGGGAGGTTAGAATACAGCTCCTTTATGGATCGCTCATTCATCATCTACAGTGTTCCATTTGTGGGAAAATATCTCCTAATGGACTTTAAAGGGGACTGTAGGCTGTCAAAATCAAAAACTCCACAAATGTGGAAAACATCTGGCAATACATGCTTTTAACTAGCAATACGGTTTGTATTTATTTATTTATATATATATATATTTAATTCTCAAGCATGTAAGTACACAAGCAATTTGTTAAAGAAGATCAGAAGCATGGCCTGAAATATTTCAAGATAGACTAGAGAACGACGGGGCAAAAATATCTGCAGAATGATCTGAGAGTGGTGCATTCCTCTGTCCAAAAAGTTGTGTTTCCAGACTACCGTCTTTATCATAAACATCCTCCTTAACACTCATCATGTGAATTTGTAAATAAACAGTTCAAACTTCCATTATTAGGCCTGGAATTTACAGATGTGTTCACTTAACAACGGGTGGATCAGACAAAAACAGATATACATGTTTCTTGTATATAACAAGATTTAACTACTCTTAGGCTTTCCTAAGTGTATGCTGTTCTGCTTGTCTAAAAAATTGCATCAGTTTTCTTCAGTCTAGCAATACTCTAGTTACGCAAACCTGAACCTCGTAACACAAGGGTTAATACAAGTGCCCCAGAGTAAGTATCCATATGGTTGGCGGCTGACGCATACCGACTCAAAAATATACGAATGCGCAGGATAGAGCTTACGTCTCAGATGTAGTTAAGAACAGGTGAGCGTGCCTACATGTCAGAAATGTCACATGCTTTGCTAGGCGTGTGCTCTCATCTCTAATGACCAGGATAAATAAAAAGGCTGTCAATTGGAAAGCGAAAGAATGACAGTTTTAACAAGGGCCCACTGTACAAAACAGATATGTTCCTTGTTATAAAGCTCCAACACATAGAACACCCAGACAACACGGTCAAAAGATTAAAAGGTAGAAATGCTAAGCGCTTGTTTATGCTGTCTCTGAATGTAGACTGATTAAATCCTATCTCCCAGGAGGAAAGGGTAAGAGGGAAATCACATCCTTAACCCACATACTTAATCTTCTTGATAGCATGCATCCGTGGAGTCATGCACAGCCATCCGATTTCTTGACAATTTGTCTTTGCAGCAAAGCGAGAGTCACGGACGCGTGGGTTAGGAGATCACCGCAGCTGGATGTGCTTGTAAAAGACAGTATGAAAGGAAGCCGCCGTAGTGATAGGAAATACAAAATCACAGCTGTGAAAAGAATTAAACTTCAGGGACCACAAAACATATCCCGCGGACAATGACACCCTCATAAGCCAAGGAACTGGTGTGCAAGCTCAGATCCATCAAAGAATGATTGCTACATCATCAACAAGGACTGCTCCTTGTTTAGCTTCCATATTGCTGGCTGTCGTTAGCACCCATGTTGAAAAAAAGACAGAAGCAGAGATACATATAATTTAAAGTGATAATTTTCATGTAAAAATTTGTATGCTCAGCATAATTGATGTATTTACAAGGTCACCGTTGCATTGGATTTTTGAACTAACAGGACGTCAGCAAGATAAATGAAGCAGCCATTTTTAAAAATCCAGAGCAAATGAAAACAAAATCACTTCATTGTAGGCTAAAAAAAGACCAAACACTTTCATTTCTAATTATATCTTGTGGGAATTTTCTTTGGAGATTCGCTCAACTGTCAAGACAAACAGGTCTTAAAAGATATTTACCCACTGGCTAAATTCCCACTCAACGTAAAAACCTTGTGTTTAGCGGTTCTGTTACCAGTCAGCAGGTCAATACGGAAGAGAAGTATAATAACAAAGGGAACTTTTCTGCCATACTCAATTAAACCATACACTTCACAAAATAATCATGCATAAAGTGTGTTACTTTGCATTGTCACTTTAAAACACAATAACAACGATGAATGCCGTCAGGGAGGGCAAGGAAAATCAACATGACTTACAGGTCATATTTTTAATCCAAAAGAAATGCCTGTTTAGCACTCCAAAAATCCTTCATTCACCATACGCTTTTGCTCTTTTAATAAAAGGGAACGTATACCGGCACATATGCAAGCAGAAGATGTGTTCAGCCAAATATGTAAGTAAGGGAGTTGGAGGACGAGGAACCATGTATAGAGAGGATTCTGATGTAAACAATAATTATGTGGTAATGTTCAGCTGTTATAATCATTAGCGTTTATATGAGGGCTGGCGTGTCCCCTTAATGGGCTTTAATTTCCATTCTACAGCAAATGTCAGTATTAATAAACGGTAATATGGTCAATTATCACTTTTCTTCTAGGTTACATACAAGAAAAAGAGAATCTTCAAAGTTTTGTGATGCAGAACAATATTTTACTGTGTTTCCTAGGCTCCTGTTGCCTCTTGGGTCTCATATGTCCTCTTACGGAGAGCCAATGTTTGAAGAGCACTGTGCGTAGTTATATGTTTTGAGAAGATGAGTTTCAGTCACTGCCTCCCCATACTTTGCAAATTCTGAAAACCAAAAGATAGCTGGATACAAATTTAGAGCATCAATGGGGGTAATCATTTTTTTGTATTCCTATCGCTTCAGGATCAATATGTCGACGTACAAAACAAATTATACTAGTGATGGAATCAATAACCTTTTCCATAGAAATAATATGTCATTACGATTCTTGCCTGGACCGAGTACGCTACATTTTTACTGTATAAACTATCTTGTGCACGCCATTTAAACAAAATTCTATAACTCACCGACACCTGCAGAGCCGTTGAATGGGCTAATTCTGCCTCACTCTCAGGGTCATCTGCTTTTCCTTTTAGGGTCTCTAGGACTAACACTGTGAAATTATCTTATCACTCTTGGAAATGGGGCAAAACATAGCACAGTTTATCTCGTCACTTCATGGCCAAAATACACTTTCAAGTGAACTGATGATTAAGTATTAATTGAGACAGTGGCCTCAAGACAAGCAGCCTACACACAGATGATAGAGAGAGAGTTGAGAGTCTACATGCATCGCTACATAAGCATGTGGGTTTTTAATGTTATTTTATTAATGATTAAATTATATAATTAGTATCGCATGAGGCAGGTAATGTAACAACGTGACAGGAAATAGTCCTTGGTTGTATGGAAACAAGTTGTAAGGGTTGCCTGGAAAATGTTAAACTTCTATCACTGTTACCAAACTCAAGGTTCTAGGAAATAATAGGTTAACACATCACTCTCCAACAGGGTTTGGAACTATAACTGTTATAAAGATAAGCAAGCCCTGAGCTTACATACCATTTAGCCCTAGTCTAAATGTCACATGACCCACCCAATTACCATTATAAGATGAAAAAGCTAATTGTAAAAAGGAACTATTATTAATATCTAATACTTTGCACACAGAACATTGACAGTATAATTTAGGTGAATCACTTTTTGTATTTACAATATTTACATGTGCGTTTATTGAAGAAAATACTGTATTTAATGTTATATAGCACACAGTGAAGGCTAGATATGGTCATCACTCTTGGGGCTTCCATGCCCTTCCACAAGAAAAAACAAAAAGCAAAAGTCATGTTGATAAATAAGCATGATTGATAACTACAAAGCTTAGTTAATGTACAAATGCTTAGAAAGATGGAGGAGAAAAAAGTCTAACCATCCCCCCCCCCCATGAAAGATCTCTGTTCCCAGAGCAAGCCACTATTAGAGCCCTCTATTCCCAAAGCAGGACACTAAACTAAATTCTGTGTATGTCCACTCTGTTCACCCATATATCAAATACAGAGCAGCTGGACATCACTAGGAAATAGAGACTGACCAACAGGCCGTTCCCCATCTGTGCAGTTTCAGAAGCCACAGCGCAACTAGGAGGAAATAAATATGCATCAGGGCCATTTGGAGACAGCTGAGCATTCTCCATCTGTTCACTCTGACGGGGTATCTAACATCCCTTCTCCAAGGAGGGCTCACTACTGAGGAGACACCTATCAATGCTATATACCCTCAGATCCATAGTATAGTGTGAAACTGCTCTGCATCCATATCGAGAGGTTTGTAGTGATTGTTTTAATATGACAAAAAGAGAGAGAAACATTTGAAATCAACAATCTACTTCAATGTTTGGTCACAGGCTTCACTTGTTCTGTCATTATACTTTAATACGGTATTGGCAGGACCATAAGGCTCAATTTCTCCAACAGTATTGTTCAGAAAACCACTGTGTTTTATAATGAGAACATTAAAGTGCCTGTCTGTTCTGACTTATAATTACAAAGGCATCTAAATGTAAATGTAGGTGTGACCTATTATTGGGGTGGCCTTAAATGCATATAGGTATTTCTGAAAAGCATTCACACCCATAAGATAACATGTTTGTACAGATGTTTATAATAATAGATATTTTATTATTTCCAAGCAACATATATCTTTACAAGGTTTATGGATCAGGAAATTAGCCATATATGAATGGGAAAAGTTGAACATGGTAATGATCCGAAAAATAACTTATATATAAATTGCTTTTTTTTATGTCTGTAATTGTAGAAGTATTTATTTTAACCATTTATCTCTGGGAAGCTGACATCTGTGGCAAAAGGTTTCAAAAGTAGTATTATCGATGTATTGTCCTGAAGTTTTCTCCCTCTCATTACAAAAAAAGCGAAACAGACAGCTTTCATCAAATATCTCACAATACATGGAAAGTCTCCAGAAATATTTTTTTTTATTTTCTTAAGTGGTTTCTCAACGCTCATTTTGGGTAAAAAAATTGAAAAGCTCTAATGGCTATTTTTTCCTTGGCAGAAAGATCAAAAACTGGAGGACTATCCATTGCAAGTCTTTGTTCCATCCAAAACAAAGTAAACAAACATTAATAAACGTTACTACATATAAGAATCAATGTATAAACGGTAAACAACAGATTACTCATATATTGAGACTAATTTATTAGAATGAGCATTTTATTCTACAGACAAGAATTCATTTTAATTAAAAAAGCGTATAAAACACATGAAAAAGTGACAAAAGTTTTGACAGCATGCAACTTTTCGTATGGACATCGTCTTTGAGTAGTATTTTACTACAGCAGTAAAACTAAAGTCCATGAAATTTCAATCATTTACTTAAAAGGAACATTTAATCTGACAACATAGATTTATCAAAGGAAAACTCCAGCCATCATTTAAACTTTAATCCAGGTGCCCCCCCCTTTACCTTATAATTGTAAATGCATGAAGGGATTCTGCAGAACCTCTATCTCAGCTACTAGGCTCGCAGGAGATGAAATCGGCTAAAAAGTGGCACAAAAACAGGTTAAGCACTTCACCTGAAGGTAAGTACTTTAGTCTGTCCCTGAATTAATGTATATTAGAACATTTACAAGCCTCGTTAATATGTATTTTTCATTGATGAGGCTATATGAGACACAAATTTTAAAGCATAATCATTTATTAACTTATAAAACCCAGTATATCCCACAGTTCTGTAAAATGGGATTTAATATGAAATGGGCACAGAACTTGTCTGTAGTAAAGGCCACAAAACTGTCTTATCCCAACTTTACTAACAGTGACCAAAACTGGAAATGTTCTTCTATCGGGCTACAAAGATTCTGTGTTACTCTTCAAACCTTTCCTTGAGCTTTTTTGCTTTGGCTTCTTCTTGACTAAATGGAGTAGGATGTGTGAACTTAGACAATTTCCTTTTTGACCTGTTTAACTTTGCATTTCTTACTATAGATCGAATAATTGTTTAACATTTTGTTCTTCCATTCAAAGTTAAATAATTGACACAAGTATTTATATAGTGTCTAGGTGCATAAAATGTTGTGTGAAATATCCATTGATCTTTTGTTTTCTTAGTCATGCTCTAAAATTTGTAGTTGCACATTCCAATGTTTCTCGCTAATGGCCCATATGGTATTTCAATGATGCACCATATAAGTAGAAGGTAACCATCAATGGGGGCCTTATGGACCCTATCAAGGGATTAGCTGCTCGTAACTTCACTACTATACTGTGACAGGGCTATAAAACGGCACTGAGAAGGGGGTGAGGAATGTCCTAGATTTAGGAAACAAGTATAACTGGAATGCAGAATATGTACATAACATATGGTAAATTCCTCTAGCACATCTATGGAAAGGCTTCTGACTTCTCTTCTTTGTGACCCTACTGGTCTCTATTATCAACAAATGGAACGATCTTCTTGAAACGAAAGTCTAGCATTTTATGATTAGGGTACGTCACAATGGATGCCTTAGACATTTCAGAATTCTATATTCTCATTCAATGTTTTATACAAAAGACATTTTTTCTTCATATACTAGTAAATTAACAGACAGGGCAGGCAACACCAACATTTACTGTCATCTAGAATTATAGACATTCACTATTCACTATTCTCTTTGACATACACATTTAAATGGGAAAGGATCACTTGTGTAACACTCACGTAAGACAATTCATATAAATACCAAATACTATTGTTACTTAAAACTTGTATTTTACTATCCCCATAGCCCCACCATATCACAAAGCCAAACTTGACTATCCTACCCTGGAGATTACTTGGTATACCAATATCAGTTATCATCACAGTAGGTCATTATACTCTAGAAGAGAATCTGTTGTGTTTAATATAACCCTATACATGGTTGCCTCTTATTATTAACTGTTACAATAATTTTCCCATACAAGTAAAAAGCGGGATACTCAACCAGCAGATTCACTATTTTAAAGTACACCTGACACCTATATAAGAAATCTCTGCTTTGGATAGTAAACAGAATGTAATGCATATGTGGTGCTAAGAAAATTATTGACAAATTAATGGGCAAATATACTTTGGTATTCAAAATGGTTCTCCAATAGTGCAGAATATATTGTAGTATGAAAATTGAGTACCATAGGCAAAACTCTTCTAGAATCTAGCCTCTAAAGGTTTGCCCATAGAGGGGGCAAACTATATTCTTTAGACATTTAGAACCCTGTTTGCAGTTTATTTAGGACTGTGTCTCGATCTTTCATTTTGTTTGGTTTTGAAATTTAATATATCCCAACCGAGTGCACTCATATATTAGGGTGAGGTTAGAAGATGAGAAGACATGGGCCGTTTTATAATAGTGTTTTTCTTGTAAACGGTAATGTGTGCACAGCCTATATTGTAACATTTATCTAAAAGCGTATGATGTTCTCCCTAGCAAAGTGCCCTGAAGAGAATAAAAGGCCTCCAATAAACAGTTTTGATATTAGATCGATGCATCATTGAGGTAGGTGCTCAACATCGGTCTTACTGATACATTCAGTAAAATCACTGACCTCTGACAGAACAACACGCAAGAGAAGGACAGCCAGTGTATTACACATTTCTGCTAGAAGAATGCATTGAAAACACAGAAGAGGTTGAAGAACAATAACAGAATACCGAGAAAAGTACAAAACCACAACAAAAATCTTGAAAAACGTGTTATAAAATTTTTTTTTTTTACCAATGAAAACATTATTTAAGTTTTGTTATTAAGATATATATCTAATTTACATATCAGAATGTAACAATTGAATTGTTGGTGTCATATCCAATACATACAAACAATTATGCTCAAAAGCTATACAAATACACAAAGGCTAAAATACAGAAAAGTTCAGACCCTGAATATCTATTACCATGTAATTGTAAAATAAGAGCAGACTCACGCACTTTATCATGTGAAATGATCTATTATCTATGAGGAGAAAAACTGACGTTTTAGACCCAAAATAACACTGTAAAGAACACTCAACCTTCTATCTCAAGATGATTTAAGGAGATCCTGAAAACCTGCATTGCCCGTGATGCCAGAAAGTTGACTTCTGAGTAGCTCTTGATAAAAAACAGCTTTTTACTTTTGTTCTGTCATTAGGATAACAGTATAAATAGAGCATTAGCTCAGGACCCTATACTACAAGGGATGTTGATTTGAAAAGAATAATTATCCATTTGTACAATACATTTTCACTTTTATTCTAAAGACCTGCAGCACAGTTGACTTAGGAATAAATGAAAATTATTATGAATATCTACAATAAATTCAGAATAAGAGGCAGAAAAAAAGAGGCTACAGCTCAGTGGCCATGAGAGTAGAAAATGAACAATTCCGTTGCTATGCAAAAAATACCAAGATGGCGGCTATATTGGTTTTGTATACATTACAGAAAGGACATCCAGCAGTGAGCTGAGTAATCTTTGTACAATACTAATAAGAATACGAGAGTACTTCTTGTTTGTAAGGCTGTAGATGGAAATAAGGAATGCATTATTTCTTTTAATAATACCAGTGGGTGCATTATGGCATTCAATTAATATACCTTGTAAATCAGAAGTATTAGGTATCTAAATCTGCCCAAGCAATTGAAACATATTCTCAGTGCTTTCGGTCTTTGGTCACAGTAGCAACAACATCTATGCCGACTTCAGAAACACTATTAAGATGTGAATCTCCATGCTGAATGTCAAATACCTCGATTATTTGAAATGCAGATCTCCCAGATGCTCATCTGATAAAAGACGTAATTTAACACCACTTTTAATAATGCATATCAGGAAAAAATCTATTTACATGGGATGCACCGTAGAAATGTGTATTGATTATGTGTTTGGATGATTTTATTGATGATTATAAGATATAATTTGGAGAGAGCACACACACACATATATATACACCATGCACTTATATATTGTTATTAGGGTGCCAAGTAAAGTATGTTTTTCGTTTCTTAAAGCAGAAGAACAGGCATAGTTCCAGTTTTCCTGCTGAGATCCATATGTGGGAAATCTATGGTTTGCTACAGTTGCGTTGCCTTTACTTGCCAGACTAGGCAACAGGGTGGTTATCATCTCAAATAAAGACAAATATCAAAATAGACAATATCTAGCTTCAGTTAGGATGTTTAATACGACTTAAGGTATAAATATTTTAATATTTTTATACACTGCACGCTGTGTTACGAATACTAGCTTCACAAATAACAGGGAATCTAATTATCTAATTTAACAGACGTCTTTGTTTTAATGTCAAAGCTTTTTAATCTACCACTGCTTATGATCTATTGTAATTTTTTTATATAAAAATATTTATTACTGACACATAGCTCCGTGGATGTTTCTTTTCCATTACTTACAACCAGATATAAAATGCATTAAGATATTTACATCTAAAATAAAAAAAAAGGTACTGGCAGTCAGCAGTGTGTTTCTTCTAAAGCTAAACGCGTCAATAACAATTTCCTGGAGAAAGCAGATGATTAAACACACTAATTACTAATTAGATGTAACATAATATGACTTATTTCTGACCACCCACATAAATCGTATTCACTTTTACAGAAACCTAGTAGAAGATAGAGATCCTTACACTTCCACACTTGTTTATAGCTCTCGCTGAGATCCTTTTTCTCTTCTTGACAATGATGGAATGTGGCTTTTCCCACTTAATTTGTAAAAAATGCACATATTGGGACTGTCACTATGGTCTATCAGTGAACAAGCTATATGCAGCACGTCTTTATATACTTACCATTTTCCTGGTCATGTCATCCCTGTCACTATCGTATGATGCCGAGCCATATCTACATTGTCCGATGGGCCCTTTTGCAAGTGCTTTCCAAATCTAGAAAACGATAACCTATATAGTGAAAGAGAATCAAACGCCTGTGTGTATTGGCAAACAGTTCTATCCATAGTGGACTTTGCCAAATTAACTAGATTCCAGATGAAAATAACATTTATCAAATAGACACAAAAAGGATGAAATACCCTGCACACTAGTCTATTGCTTTTAAACACTCATCTAGATAGTATCCCGGAAATTACATTTAGGTAGAAAACTTCAGATCTGATGAAGAGACTCTTAGAGGTCTCAAAAAGCTTATGCAACTTGTTCTGCTGTGTACTCTTTTCTGTTTCTTTAATATTATTTAGTATGTTCCCGGTGGGATTAAATACCTGTGCATGTAGTAGATATTAAATTTTATACTTTTAAATCCACGTCTTACATTGGGTACCTCTCTTCGTTAAAGGCCGGTATTAGTTATAGAGGGGGCTGTTCCTCTCCTTGGAGAAGTGAAATACTCACCTGGAGACTCTGGGTCAATCCTGGAAAGCCCCCAGGTATACTTATGGCTGCCATGCAAGTATGAGTCGGACATTTTTCTGCACACTCTATGTTTCACCATTTGCGATTCCAACTTAAAAAATGAACAAATTACATTTCTATCAAAGTAATGAGGGTAAATTTGATAGATGATAAAAAAAATCATCATGTTTATCAGTAACAAAAATGAAGTTTTATATATATCGAAGCGCTCTCCGAATATCCTATGTCCTATGCCTTGTGAATTACATTTTCAGAAATCTGAACTTCCGTGCATTAGATAGGATATAAGATATAAGTCAGTGATAATAGTCTATGCAAATGATGAATTATCTACTATCATTTAAGTGGGACTTTACTTTACCATCACAACTGCCTTAAGTAGACATCCGAATTGGATGTCCAAAAAATATGATGACGGTCACAGTGATCTTCGTCCTTCTGGAAGACTATGGTCATGCAAATGTCTGTTTAGGCTGTCCTACTAGAAAACCTCCACGAATAAAAATGGGAAACACAGACAGTAGAAGAAAGTCAACACATTTATTAGCCCTTAGAATATGCTATTCCTAGCTAGCAAACTATTCCTGTTTCTCCTTTTTTTCACTGCACAGCAATTTCCATTTCCTGACGCCAATAGCTTAAAGCATCCTTTAACACTTTGCAGGCCGGGGGCGCTGGGAGGGGGATGTCAAGAACATAGGATTAGGGAGCAGTGAAAGCATATGTATATATTTATATGTATATATTTATACATATATACAGATATATATATATATATACATACACACACAGGGATAAAGGATCTATCAGATCACCATATATCCCGCGCACCCACCGTATATGCACACACACAACTATATATTCATCCGCACACACATGGACATAAATACAAACCCACTATAATTAAACCGATAGCATTACCTACACCAAACACATGAGAGCACAGCTTGAGCAGGTCCCAGGGGTGTGTAATCAGGCTCAGTTATGCCATTCTTGCAGCAAATCTTCCAATAAACCTCAGGGGACATGAATACTAGTAAACAAAGATGGTAAACTGCTCTCCCACCCCCACCTCTCAGCAAAAAAGTCCCAAATGGCTCTAGATTTCAGAGCAAAAAAAGAATGAGTAACAAGATTCCACATTCTAGAGATAATCTATATACAATCGTAAAAAACTCGACATAAAACATGTCACCCAAAACATTTTCTAGAGGTGATATTATATCGACAGGACGGGTAAAACTTAACACACAGACAAGCAGACAACCTTATATCATCCAAACATCAAATCATCAAAACACATTACGGTTCGTTGGGGTCTCCCCACCATCGGTGATTTGCGGCAGGGCTCCCGCGGGAAGCTTCTGAGACTGACCAGTACATATGGCAGAAAATGGAATTGGCGGGCACTCATTAAATATATAGTGCAGACTACCCCACATCGCTTTGACCACCATCACTCCGATAAGTTTAAGGAATGGTATTCTGATTCCTTCTACATTAACCAGAACAATATATATTTTACCCATAAGCTTCCCTTATTGGAGCAGAAATACTGTAATAGCCGTATATAATATGCAATTCACATACTGTATTAACCCCGAATATTCATTTATTTTTAGAGTATTTTTAAAAATGTATACCATGCTTATTTTGAGACTATGTAAACAAATAGCAGGTTTTAGAAATACTGAACTTTTCCGGCTGAATGTGCAGCCCTTTCATTTCTCGTTCAGTAACGACTTTCTTTAAATACATAAGTCCCCTTTACAAACAGCCTCATCTGCATCAAAAAACACGTTTCAGTCCACTTGAGAAGTCAAAACGAGATTTAGTAGCTTGTACAAAAACACAACACAATACACTAATCTTACAGAACCAAATCAGGATAAATAATTACAAAATTATTTTAACGGATGTCCCGAACCACTGAAGGAAGTACGACTTTTGGTTAGGCCAGAAAAAAAATATGTGTCATTTCACATAAGCTTCCAGGACAGCACAGACCTCTTCTTCAAATGGAATGAGATTATTATTTTTTTATTATTATTTATTTATCTATATAGCACCATCCTATTCCGCAGCGCTGTCGAGTAGGCAAATAGGGCTTGGGTAGGATCATGACCCATAAATCTTTGCTAGCTAATAACACAGAAAGTAGACTAAAAGGTACTGTCATTTTATTATTTATTGATTTATATAGCACCATCATATTCTGCATCGCTGTACAATGAGTAATCAGGATATAACAAGGAGTGCAAAACAAAACAAGTAGAAACAAAAGGTATGGAGGGCCCTTCCTAAACAAGCTTTCCGAGCTAGAAGGAGTTATGGTATACTACACAAGAGGTAAAAGTGCCATGACCAGTCACACAAGATACATAATCATACTATTGGATGTAAGAACAGTCCAAATGCAGAGAGGGAGAGAGTTCACCTGTCATTTGATAGGCATCCCTTAAGGCACTCCAGGTGATGGGGGCAGACCTTGAGAAATCGTATTATTAAGAACAACACAGAAACTTTTCAGAAGCGTTTCAGTTTCTATGGCAACCTCAGTGCATATGTATCACATGGCAATAAAGTGTTCCAGCAAAAAAGTCTGAATAAGGCAAATTACGGTACTGTATCATAACAAAATTATGTTTCTAATGTTCTAGTTGCAAAGTGTATGGAACACCAATAAGAGGTATATGGTGTTTGGAAACACACCTGGAAGAGTAAAGGTGTACAGGAGCTCAGGAGGTAGGGTGCGTGCGAAGTAAAGATATACATGATCTCAGGAGGTAGCGTGCATGTAAAGTAAAGGTATACATTGGCTCAGGAGATAGAGTGCAGGTAAAGTAAAGGTATACACGAGCTCAGGAGGTAGGGTGCACGAAGTAAAGGTATACACGAGCTCAGGAGATAGAGTGCACGTAAAGTAAAGGTATACACGAGCTCAGGAGGTAGAGTGCATGTGAGGGAATAACTATTCGTCGGCCGGAGTGAAATTGCAATCAAGTTCCAACTATGACCGGCACAACCCTGTCACTGCTCCAGAGACCTGGAAGGTGCACTGAGCAAAATTGGCAGCGCTAGAGCAGAAAATGTTCATATAAGGCAATTTTCCACAAACTGAGTCAGCATGAATGCTTAAACCTTCGAGTGCCAGGGAAGTATGCAACACTGAACAAAGCATTACTCACTGCCTCCAGCACTCAAAGCTCAATCAACAGTCTATAATACGACTGATTACCTAATGCTCACTTTCATTCACTATTTTTAATGCAAGTTAATATCTTTGCCAGGTTATGGTTACACTTAGGAACAATGGTTCATATTGAACACAATGGACTAGAGGCCATCTGCTATTCTACATAGTTTATAGATATATTGGAAATAAACGATGCCTTCTTATTAGTCTTTATGACTTCTCAACGCCAACACCCTCTAGTTTTAGATTATGACTTACAATATTATGTATATTGGGGTTGTATAATGTTTTATTGCACCCCCAAATACCATTGTATTTATTCCAGTGTGTTTATTTGCACGAAACAGTATACATCCCTAATATAAACAGTATAGTAGATACAAAAAAAAGTTAATTACATAAAACAAAAATATGTGTTTTTACAAAAGAACAGAAAGGGGTGGGAAAAAAAAAGACGTAAATGTTTTAGGTAATTAAATTAACAGCTTTTGTACCATTTGCCCCTCCTCCCCGCCAGCATGCCTGTTTATGAGTTCAGATGTTTCAAATAAAAAGAAAATACCACGAGATAAGCAAATGCTAAGTTGATCCATATGGTGTGCAACTTGCGTTACTATTTAACTGATATAGAGTGAAAATAAAACAAAGCCAGAGAGTATACCGCAGGAGAGGAGGACAAAGCTTTCTGGCAGAGCCATGCCCCAAAGTGGCATAAAAAGAAAAATGGGGTAGGGGGGAGCACCAAAGAGGAGGGGAGGGCAAATAGAGGAAAAAGCAGGGGGTTGGGAAGAAGGTGAAGAAAAAAAACCCTGCCGAAGTTGCTTTCCGCATGGCTGGCTGCTGTCTAAAGGTATTCTGCTCTATTTTCTCACAGCCAGGGCTCCCTGCTATCCGTCAGTTTTACTGTCACTGTAAGAAAATAAACAGCCATAAAAACAGGGGCAATGGAACATGTGTTTAAAAGATAGACATTCAAGTCACATTTTTCTTATGGAAATCATCCAGCTCCCTGGAAAAGCAGTTTGTTGCTACAATCACAGCATTAACCTCATTAGCTGCAACTAATCTAAAAATAAAGGCAATTCCACAATTTTTCCCATGCACGCTTACATTTATATTCATCTGTAACTTATATACAAATTGACTTTGGCTTGATGTTAAAAAAGAATGCTATTATGTACAATATATATATATATATAATATATATATATATATTATATATATATTTATATATATATATACCGGTATATATATATATATATATATATATATATAAGCAGTTACATTCACACTCACAAGAACATATATTAAATACACATGTATTCATGCGCACACCTTTGATTAATATGCATTAGTGACTTTATACTTTATTTAAAATACACCACGTATACAGAAAAAGGAAATCAATGACTGGATGTTTCCACTGCTTTTAATTCACTGAAGTTGCATTTTTATAGCTAATTAATTTTCCACTTTAAGCACCTAAGTTTAAAATGCACAAAGTCGATTTTTGATTTAACACACAAACTGTTTTCAGTGCTGGGCAAATAAAATGATTTGTAATATCTGAGCCATCAACGGAATTGTTCCCAATCAAGTAAAGAGGGGGAGTCATCTTCTCAGCGGAGTGATCGTTATAAGGAAGTCTTCCCATTTGTGCGTTATCACTGCATAACAAATTGATGTCATAAATTGTTGATGAGGTTTGGATGTACGAAAAAAAAAGACAAAACAGCTGATGACAGAGCAATAAGGATTCATCCCAACCAGCAGATACACATAGAACTATATAGATGTGCTGGGTTAGCCGTAGAAAGAGCAAAAGCAAATTTGGTAAAGATGATACATTTATTGGTTAACTGAAGTGCAATGGATTGCAAGCTTTCAAGACCATTTAGGTGTCTTCCATGCATGAAGACGTGACCGGAACTACTGGAACTCCCATTGCTGTGGACGATAATCGCCAGCAAGCTTAGCCTAGTCCTGCATGTAGCAAGGACATTTCCGTTTTTTTCTCCTTGGATATTTATTACCCCATAACAAAGGAGGTCTCCGTGATGAGGCGAGTTACTATATAAAGAGGCGAGGATGGTTTGATGATGGTATCTCCACATTAACAGAATTAATGTAATGAATCTAGATAGCAAGAATACAATTCAATGTATTCAGATTACTAGAAGCACAGGAGGCTTCATAAAGTTATGCTTTAGAAGAAGTGCAATACCATGGAAAAAAGGTGTTTACTTTCTCAATGCTCTAAACTCTTTGCATGTACCATCTGCAGACCATCTAAGTTATTTTTTTAAGGGACTTTGGACAGAAAACCAGAGACGAGCTGCTGTAGTCAATAAACGAGTGGTATCTGTATGGCAGATAAATTATGCAAAAGGACTAAAAGGTGCATCTCCACTCCATGACTTGCCAATTGAGAGGTCCATAACCTCAAAATGTTCAGACTGAATAGAGGAAGCTAACAATATATACAATATTTTAATGAATATTTCGCTTTACAAATAAAACAAGTCTTAATCATATTTGTGACAGTTTTAGTATTTTTCATAATCTCACCTACATGTTGTGGGTTAGAATTAAATACTCAATTGTAGATATTAATGTAACTGGCTTATGTTGCTTGAGACTATTTAATCTGGGAATTGTCAACTTGACTAGTCTTGGAGCAAAACTCCCTCTAGTTTAATGCATTATTGGGCCTATATTGTGCTTCAAGCTATGGCGTAGATCCCCTCCATAAAACCTGAATACATTTCACATTCCAATTCATCTTTTTAATGAACAATAACTCACAGACGTTATAGGAGCTACCCGGTAATTGCAGCTGCCGACACATGCTGCCTACCCATAATAACTTGGAAACCCCATTTGGTGGGGAAGATATCACATAAAATGGTCACAGCATGTTCAGTAAGACTATGGTTTGATTTGTATTAGATTATTGGCTTTAGCTGTTCTTCAAGGTGACGGATATGTAAAAAAAATACTCATTTTTTTGCATCACATAATACAAATTACATAAAAATTGGAAGGGAACTCTTGACGACCAAGGTGATTATAATATTATTTAGACCTAAAATCAGGCTCAGGTGAACAATAGCCAGATCAATAGTTAACTGCTATTAGTAGTATATTTTATTTAAGGAAAAGTACATTATACTTCAAAACACGACTTTGCAGTATAAACTATGGGAGTCATTTGTAACAATTATATTTCGAAAGAACGTCTTGTAAAAAATGACCACAGAAAAGCTACGCATCTTTGAGCACGTATTATTCCTCCATCCAGTTCTCCAAGACATCTGTTTTATGTTTTTGCAGATATTTGTCATGTTTACAATTCTATACATTTTTATTAACAGGGAAACAAATGAAATACACGTCTGGGAAAATATGTGCATGCTCCGCAGCTGAAATAACAGCGTATGTTTGGCTGGTTTCATCTCTATCATAAGTATTCTAGCATAACATTACGGACACATACATGTGCTTTGTCAAAGAAACATGGCTTGGTAGTGTTTAGCCAAAACCAATTACGTCATTTAAATTGTAAGCTCTGCTGGTAAGTGACCTCTAGTATTTTCATAATAATTATAGCTCTTATTGTATGCCAACTGTACTATTACAGTATAGTGACACCTGTAACATGCTACATGTTCGGCTTTATATGTTGGCGTTATGTACATAGAAGTTCTCATGTATACAAGATTGGTGGACTTTTCATTCAAAAAATGTGCCTACCTTTGTATTCTAAAATATCATCCAATTATATAAGGGAATAAAGCGAACGTAATTCCTGGCCAGTAGTATTCTTAAGGCATTTATTTTGTATATTAACACAGAATCAACCCAATTGACCTTCTCTCCACATAAAAACACTAGTTATAATTATATTATTCAGTAACCTACGCTACTCTGCCTGACTATAGAGCCATAAAACAACTTGATTTCTATTGTCCCAGGGAGAGACGATACACGTTTGAATGTGTTATTTCCAACTTTTCCTCCAAAGTAATATAAATAAACCTAAGCCAACATGCCAAAGGAACACGGGGATTAGCATCTAAATAAGTTTTGATAAGGCCGCTCCTCCCCCCCTTTCCTGTTAATGCTCACAGGCTGTTCCTGAGAAGTAACAGACTCATTCATTCTGCACCCAATCAAACAGTTTTGGTTTTAACCCCTTCTGGAAGAACTGACACCCTGCACGAAAAGTTCGGAAAAAATCTAAGCTGATGTGACAGTTAAACTTAGCAGACCCTGTGATAATTACACGTAGTTTCAGAACTGACGTTATTTCTCCAGTGTTTATTTATAAGCCTTTCATCTCCATAATTATGTTTAGGCACGATTACACCTTTGTACGCTTTCTAGTGAAAACTAGTCAATCCATTGTGAATTTCAGAAACGATATCCCCCGGCTGGATAGAAACCAATACACGGTCCATGTGGGTATTTTTCAGATAACTAATAAGACATACTTGGGACCTCTCCAGGTTTGACCTGGAGTCTCCAGGTCCCTCCGGGTCATTCTCCTCTTTCTCCAGGGCAGGGCAGCGCCATTTGGCCACACCCAAAACTCCTCCCACTCCAAACCCAAGTAATGCTCTCCGGGGCTAACTTTGCCCACTTGTGAAACCTACCCCACCTTTACTAATATTAGAACAGTTTTTTGCCAGCGCCTTGTCAATGGTCAGAACTAACAGGTCATATTGGACTTATATTAGAATTAATCATGCATTGTGATACCAACTTTATGTGCCTTTCTTTTGATAAACAAAGCGATATTTCACTTTGAGGAACATTAATCCAACTTTTTGTTTTTGTAAAGAACACCCAAACGTGGATAACAGTTTTCCTCCGAGGTTAAACGTTCATTAATGATTAGATATTCTTGATCATTAAACATAAGTATATTTAATGAGCTGTATTCCTCACGTTCCCCTGGCATGGGAAGGGTCCCTGACATCTAGTCTAGCCTGCAAAACATGCATAGAGCTCTTTAAACCAAAACATATGGAGAAATCTAAATAAATCTTAATTAACTGTTTAACAGTCTCTGGCACCCAAAAGCATGAAAAGCTTGTTTCACTCGTACAGTTATTGAAAATGGTGCTGACAAAAACGTAACATTGTTTTGTAAACCATTAATATTACATGTAGATATTTAATCAAAACTACAAAAGGATAGAAGCAATTACAAAGAAAACATATTATAAAACATACTTATTCCAAAAGCTAAACCTAAATATATCTAATATTAGTGTTATATATTATTTACTATTATTTTACTTTTTTTAAAGTGATTAGTTTGCGAAAAACATACTCTTTTGGAGTCACTTTTTGATTTCTACCTCATTGGCATATGCCTTGTGTTTTAGGCACAGCTTCGAGGCTTGGAAGCAGATGAACCGTATGCTCCATCTACATACAGCTGTTTCAGCCGTGTTAGATCTGTTAGATCTGTTCAATGCCGGACACAAGTTGCTCCCGCTCATGTAAGTGAATTGGAGAAGGGTATTCTGCCAACAATTCTGTATGCTTATGATGGAGCTAAAAGTGACAAAAGCGCACAGCAAGCAAACAAAAATACACTTAAGGCAATATGGACTGATCTAAAACATACACACAAAGAGACATGGTATGTCACACTTTGATTTGCCACATTGCTCTGGAACTCCCCTAATGAAGTGTTGCCCCCTGTCTACTAAAATGACACGAGGTAGCTGATCAACGTGTATAGTGGGACCATTCTGCTGAGAACATGATAGAAGGCATCAGACTGTGGATGTGATTTGCCGCGCAGCAGTTGCCAAAGTCCCTGTGACACTTATGTCAAGGGAGAACATGTCACTGGGAAGTGAACCTTGTGTCACGAAGCCTCCATGGCACAGTACCGCGCCTTGACACCCAAGCCTGCTACCTCCGCTAGTAATTCAGACACGTACCGCATTAACCACTTCTGTTCTTTTGTGGTTTTTGGGGAGGGGATGTGGGTGAGAAATGCAGGATTGTACCCGCTAGTGCGGAAAAACGAAATGAGAATGAGGGTGGACTGTTGCTTTGAGATGCTGTCGCAGTTTATTTTTAACGCTGTAGTGATTGCGTGTATTCTGAGAAGCGGCTGCACAAAACAACTTAGCCTCATTAACTGTCATTACTGAAATAACTCGGACGTGGAACCAGTGAGGCTCCGTCCTCAGAATTTAGAGCTTCACTGAAGGTCTTGTGTGTTGCATTGTTCCTGTAATTAAAAGGCAATGTATTAAACCACATTCCATGGTAGCGCTAAACTGCTTGTCATTCGGAATGTGATTTTCATAAGCACATCAGCCGTCTTAAAACATTAAACAGTTCGCATAACTCTCGCAGCAACTGGATTTAAAAAAGATTGTCAAAACAGATGGTCCTTTTCACCAATTACGAACTCTTCATATCCTTTTTGTTTTGGTTTTCTGTGCCTGAGTACCATGTGAAATAAACACTGCGGTGCACAGAAGTCAGAAATGTGTTACATATTATGAGTACGGTCAATGTGCACGTGCCATGTGTGAGCCCTCCTGCTTTGGGGGATTTGTGGGTGGGGCTAATGTTTGTGGGTGGGGCTAAGGGGGAATGGGGTTAAGGGGGGGAATGGGCTTAAGGGGGAATGGGCTGGGAGTGGGGTGTGCCTAACCACCACTCCCACAACCTGGAGATTTTACACCGTGATCCAGAGACCCCCAGAAGCACTGCTTCACCCGGACTCACCAGGTAAACCCTGCAGAGTTCCTAGGTATGGCTAAAACCTACTAGTAGGCCAATGGCTGTTTCGTCTACAGCAGCTGAGGGCTGCACCTTACTTCCAGGGTACATCTGGTTATTTTAGGCTTTCCTGGCTACAAACCTTAAGGAATCAGACAGCAATATAACAAAAGGACAAATCATTTAGCCAATGTAATATTTTGATCCATAAAAACCGATGTTTGTGCTTTATCTATAAATACTAAAGTTTACGAAAAAACCTAAATATCATTCTGGAACTGAATGTGACTACAAAGGATGGTTAAAATGCTCTGTTTGTCAATTAAATCCCTCCAAAAGCATATTACTGCACACCTGACACACACAATATTGCCGTGTGACCTTATAATGAACAATTCTATTGTTCTATACCACAGAGAATAATAACCATATAGCTGTTAAATGTAAGTTGCATTAGTATTGCGAGGCAGTAAGCATTACTGTAGTAACTATTTTTCAAACTGACATATTGGAATTGTATGTGTAGAATAGTAAGTGAGTCATTACCTAATAGTTCTTAGCAGAAATCATAAACATCTGCTACCTCCCTCGAGCCCCTTTTAATTGGGTCCTCTGTATGTTATTTTAGTGTGGTTAGTAAGCATATATTTTAGCACAGACAAGAAAAGCAGACGTGTGCCGTGCACAAAAACATTGCTGGCTGGCATCTGAAGATCCTACAACGAAAATGTTAATGCCTGTAAGCACATCAATAACAAGTTGGCAGCGGGTATACGTTAATGTGCATCTATGGTGGATTTATTCACTAAACGGTTCTAGGAGGGTTGAATTACTCCCGCTTTCTCGCTAAGGCAAAGAAAGCCATTTTTCTAGAGAAAGATTAACCCTTTATAATGCGTTGTTAATGAATGTTGCTAGAATTTGCCTATAACTCACTAAGGATCTACGTCGATGACACACGGTACAAGTACTCTCTGGTTTGTGAAGAGCTAGGAATAAATGACTTAAACCCAGCACGCTTTTGTGTTTTTATTGCATTACAGAAAATCTGCCGTAAAGACTGACACACTGATCGATTTCTACATTTTACTAGAACACAGGGGTGATGGCTAAATGAAACACAACTTAAAAACATAATTCTTATTATGCAGGACACCACATGGGCCTGGGTTAGGCATTGATATGTAACATTGATATGTAACAGGGATGAACTGTAGTTGTTATTTAACAGATGACTGTAAAGCTTTGGGGCATTTGCACTTGTCTGATGACAGCATCATACGAATGAACCACAACAGAGAAATAAGATGCTGAGTGTAATCTGAACACACACACAAAAAACAAGCCATGGAGACACGTCGATTCCCCTCTGCCATGGGTTTTCATTCCACCTCAACTCCCTCTTGCTAATACTAAACACAAACCACGTTTGGACACCGTAATTACAGGTCTTCTGCAGGACAATGATTATCTGGGTAACCTTTCCTTGTTAATCAAATTAAGAGGCGTGAAAAGGTATCATTACAAAATGTAGCATCTAGCTAGTAGACACTTAATACCAACTTACTAAATTCAAACCACTTACTGACCATGACAAGGAGAATGACTATACTGAGAAAAGCATCTGGAGCTCCAGAAGGTCAAATAAGCTTTTGCAGTGAACACCAACACCAAACATTACAACAACCTACTAGTGGCTCATGTTAGGTGCCATCAACTGTTTGTGAACGTGGCTTTCCCTTCCATGAGTTAAAGGGCACCATGGGATACGTGTAATTAATATTTTATAGTACAATAATACGATAATTATAAACACTTGACACATCAAGGCATTGCAAACTCTACATGCCATTATATCTATTCCGAGTGTGTACAATGTATTGCCACAGGCTAGAACAAGTTTCTACAATACTAAGGGCACTGGGTTATAGAAGGCAGCTAGTTATGTTTGTCATTCTTCTCGATTCATACACTATGATACCACCAGTTACATATCAAAGAAACGTATACGTGTATGAAAGTTACAGTACAGAAAATTATATATGTGTATATATATATATATATATTTAATTGACATGTTCACACGTTTTAGCATGTTTTCTTTTCGTTAAGACGGAGCCTCTCCCCTGGAGACAAGCTCTCTTGTGGAACAGCAAATAATATGTTTGCAATGTAATCGCTGCATAATGATCTCGTACACATCAGAGTCGAGTGCCAGCTTCTCGATGCCGAGGATTGGGGATTCCATGCTGTGCAGTCTTATGGATGCATTGGAAATGAACAGTCAGCCCACTGGTCACATCAAATAATCCAGCGGGAGGTGTGGAATCTGCGTAATCTCAGTAATACACTCAGTAATTCCAACAGGACCCATCTAAGCGGAGTTGATATAAATAGATTTCACCATGTGTGCAATAATTGGAGACTTAATATGAAACACAAGATCTCCCGTGGGAATGCAGAGAGATTTCTTCCAGACTCACACGCGTAGCATATTACAATTGTATTTGTTTTCCCTCTACCGGAGGAGAAGTCTTAACAAAAACACAAGCCTCGCTGATTCAGAGCGCGATGTAACCCAAGCTACAGCAGTTCCTATTGCAAAAAAAAAACATTTTTAAGCATAAACTCAATAATAAAGAAAATGGAAGAAAGATTGGTCCATTAGTCCGTGTAACTATACTACGAAACATTATACAATTGACTGTAGTGTCAGGAGTAGAAACCAAGTCTAGCAACGCAGGCAATGAAATAGTTAACAGGAAGTGCAAACTTCCATGACTGACACCAACTTCACAAAGCCAAATTTTACGCTTATATGAGTGTAGCTAGTTTAGTGTTGTTATATAAGAGTTGTATTCTGTATAAGGCGGAAGAATACTACAAATCAGCTGGAGTTTGGATGATAAGGGGTTTAATCCCAATGATGCTTCCAAAACGTATGCACCTCAGGAATTAATCTCAACACATATTTATAAATCCCCGCTGTCTCAGGCTAGCAAGTCTGCAAATATTTCATATAATCATGTGAAGCGGCACCTTCCAGCGAGGCTGTCCGCCAGCCTGTACTATTATTATTATTACGCTTATTGTGCCGACACTAGGGATCAAACACATAAATGGTATGGCAGCTCCACACCATGCATGTATTCCCCATAATGTATGCTTCCCCACCATGCTGCTGGGCAAAGAAAACCCTTAGAACACTTTGTATTTTCAGCAGTCACCATTTGTCTCCATTTTGGTTACTTGACCATCTGTAGGATTTTTGGTCGTAAAAATTGCTATTTTCACTGCTTTCCGTTCCCACATGAGAAATTCTAGAAAGGCATGCAGTCTCATGAAAGTGCTGTTTGACTAGTACAACTTGAAGCCTCTTGCTAAGACATGGACACAAATTTTACACAAATACACAAGCCCTGGTGAAAAAAAACAACATTTTGCACTAACTGATAAACTGGTGGGGGCATTACCCTTGCCAACCGCCATAACTCCTTATGCTAATACCTTCCATTTGCCTAAAATGAAGAATTCCCACAACTGACAACATATTAAATAAATCAGACTTCGTTGAATATGAAAAACTGAACCGAACAAGTTAATATTGGGTGGACAACAAAGTAGTTCACAGCACCAGTAAACCAAATCAAAGCAAATTGGGAACTGCAATAAAATATACAATGGTTGTATTACAAAGCACAATCACTGCTGTTGACTAAACACGGAGGACAATCACGTATGTTAACTTCTTCTGTGTTAAAGAACTTAACAACTTTGGGATACTTTCCATAACTGATCGCCCCACCTTATGATATCTCCATCCTCTTAATGCAGGAAAAACCCATTACTTACTAAGTTATAGGTTATCTGTAGTATCTCGGTAGCAAGCAAGTTGGCTGGCCATCTCCAATCTATGCTGGCTAAAAGACCCTATCCAGTAAACCACAAAACCACATAGGACCACGGCACGCAACGGGGCTTCCACACATGCAAACACAGCAAAAATAATTCTCCCAGTGTTGTGAATGAGTTTAACTAGCAGAGTCAGCTCTGTATCTCACATGCATAACTTCAACAGCACATGACCTCTAATTATATGATTATAGGCTTTGGCTGTGCTGCATACAGATTAGGCACAGAGGAATTATGTACCGGTTTAAAAAAAAAACAACTTTCGAAATAGGTATAAATGTGTTTATCCCTGTTATGGATACGAGACAGGCAAGTGCCACACGTGTGACATTCTTGGGTCTATGTATCCTGGTTTCAGCACATTCCGCGTCCACACACAGAATTGTTTTGTACACATATACAAAGAATGTATCACCTACAAGCGCTGGCCATTCAAAGGCAATGACTTCTCTTTCGGTGCATTTAGCCAAATAATGTACTTGCATTAGACGATTAAGGGAATCATCACATGAATCAGAACTTTACGTATACATAATTAAATGATATTACAAAAGACTTTTAGTTTTGCATCGGACAGACCATACATTTAAGAGGAAATTTATACGAAGGACACTAAGTATAAAGATACACATTGTCACAACTAGTTAACCAAATAATAATGTTTTTTTTAAAAAAAACAACTTTTACAACCCCAGTAAGAAACTTAAGGGCACAAAATTACAATTCAAAAACTGTTGAGTGTCAGAATGGAAAACAAATGACAGGCACACTATATATATATATATAATATTATATATATATATATATATATGTATATATATATATATATACCAATATTCCGAAACAAGTTTTGATTTATTTATAAATTTACTGCAACATCTATGTATAAAAATAAATAAATAGAACCTAAGGCACACATTAACCCAACTTAATTACCCAAACCATAACCCCTACAGTGCTATTGTACTGGAAAAGGGTTTGGTAACCCCTTCTCTTACAACAAAAGGTTTGAAAGGAGATAATGCTGATATAGGGCAGCTGCTCCTGGAATATTTAGCAACAGGGATCATCCAGAAATCTTAACCTGCCAGAGAACACTTATTCTTCACCAGCTAAAATGCCTTAGAAAATCATTTCCTTACCTCCTGATTCCAAGAACATGCTGCTTTAAAGTTGGTGGGCTTTAGTAATCCAGACCAAGGAAAAACAAGGAGACCAGAGCTTGGTTGTGTGTGGGGCTCAGCATTCTTACTGTGACAATGTGTGTGTGTGTGAATGAGAGAGAGAGGGAGAGTGTGACAGCAGGCTGCCTGTGCTGCAATCTCTAGGGCATCCCCCTGCCTCCCCTCCCCCTACCACATCCCTCCAGCTTTAGACTTCTTCCAAAACTATATTAGCCAGCAGGGAAGAAGAAGTGACCAATCATGCATTCATTGGCTCTAGTTTTGCTACAGTATAGTCATCCGTGTGCTTGTTGGAGCCCTGGAGGCAATGCATGTGAAGAAAAAGTGTTGAGATGATATCTGGAAGGTCCTAGTGAAAAGAGCTTGGTCACAAGAAGACCAGCAAGGCTCATATAGAGAGAGAGGAGCTGGTTATGAAAGGGCATGAGGGAGAGAGGGAGGTTAAAGTGATCTGTTCAAGCGTGTAGAAGTCTTTCTATTGCTGCGGTCGAGTTTAAAATGTTTTAAGCCCTGTGCCATCGGTGGGCCGCTGGAAATCAATGCAAGTTTTCAGGTTCTAGCAGTAGGGATTGTGTTACAAGTTAATTGCGAAGGAAAAGCACTAGCGTATGGTGGGGATATGGAGAAATACAGTTGTTCTGGGATAACTCCCATCACCCTTGCCCTTACAGCATGCGTCTGGGGTCAGGAGGGTTTGCAGTTAAAAAAGATAGTTTCGCTGTAGGGCTCATTTTAGTTTGGGGTCACCTAGAAATGTCCTTTCTTTTGGAAGAACAGCAATTGTTGTCCATTAAAATAATGTTCATAGGCGTACAGAGGCCCTTTATCAGCAACCATCACTCGCTTGTTCCAATGGCACATGTCTTCCAATGTGTATACTTTTTCCCCATAGGTATGACACGGGCTTCCACTTTTCCTCCCCCCTGCACATCCTCATGTTCAATGACATGGCATGCCCCTTATACTTTTTCCCAGCTGCCATGGTCTAAAACCTTATATTTATTATAATTTTTTGGGGAAAATATATAATGTAAATCAGATCATCAATGGCTTAATATATGTGTGTGCAGGGTTTCATTGTGCTTTTCTTGTTTTAATACCAGGGAGCTGTTTCACTGCCCAACCATATAATGAAAAGGTGTTGTGAATGTATACCTCAGGGCTTTAGGTTTAGGGGTTCAAGAGTCCATTACTGCAGGACAATAAAACCGTGGAGTAGCCACAGCTGTATAGCCAAGTAAAACAAACCTTTAACTTTAAAGGGGTTTTGGGCTTTTAATGACATTTATGACCATAAGCACACCGGGTTTATGTGGCCCAGGGGAGTCTCACTGGCCCCAAATGGTGTAAAAGGGGCAGGGACAGGACTTAAGGAGCAAAAAAGGGTCTTTTCCACTAAAGTAGGAGTTTACAGGAGGGCTGCAGTTCCAACTCCATAACTTCTAGGAAGAGTCAATCCTAGTGAAATTTTGCTACAAGAAGAGCTGAGCTGACCCTGGAAAATGCATACTTAAATTGGTTAGGTCAGTTCAAGAAATCTTGCTGATGGATATACACATGATCCAGGGCCAACCAAGCTGCAGCTGCTCACCGGCGTTGCCCTTCATAATGCATATATTAGCAAACATAATAATTCATTAATAACATCAGCGTCATATCGACATCATACTCTGCAGTGTTGTACCGTGGGTAAACAGGACACAATTAGTACATCAGATAACAATTTGGTATTGCAGAAATAAAAGGTAAGAATTGATTTGCTCAAAGGAGCTTACAATCAGGATGGTACCTCTGGCAAATTGGCAGGTTATGTTTATTTACCCCATCTCACATCTGCACATTGCCCCTTGTTCCTGTAAGTCGAATTATGCAGAATCAACTCATCCATTTCCACTGGAGAACCAGCCAAGAATTAGCCCTCTATAAGGCATAGCTGGTCCAATGAAACCTTTTATCTCCATTCAGAGTTTAATCTGTTAACCCTAAAATACAAACATTCAGAGAGTAAAACTACATTACCTCCGCAATGCCTTGCTTTTAAACTGGTTAATTAAAGTGCTCTATCATTCAAATTAGAAGGAAATGTGTGAAAAGAAATAAACAGATTATGAATACTAAGACAAATGTCATCTTTGATCATAATGTTACTAATAAGACACTGCAGCATTAAAGTAATGTCTCCAAGAAATGATTTTTTTCCCATTTGTTTTATAGACGGGTTGATTTAATGTTTTATTTAAAAAAAGGAGAAATGTAAGGTCATAATTTAAAACTAGAGGGTCAGAGGCTTAGATGCAGTGTAAAGAGGGTGGTAGATAAATGGAACAGTTTCCCTGCCGAAGTGGTAGAAACTAAAACGGGCTAATACAGTGAAATAGATAGACATTTGGCTATCCTGAATCTCAGATGAGACCAAGCACTGAATAAGGTCCTTGCATGGAAAAATGGGCAGAACTAGATGGGTCAAATGGTACTTATCTGACGTTAATTTCTATTTACTAAACAGTATGTTGTGGGATAGAGAATTTTGCTGAATTCACTAATCAGATCCAGCAAGTTTCAAAGTTCTACAGATTTAAAGGTACAACCGCCCATATATTTAAGTAAATTGCATACTGGACTCCGTTTTACTTGCACATACGTGCGTACACTTCGTGCTTTCAGTAGGGGCTGGATGAAAACACTCTACTCTCATTTTCTAGGTCCAGAAAGCAAGAATTGCGTGCACTGATTTGAATGCAGGTAAATGGATTGGAATTGATTAAAAAAATGTTTAATTCGGGGGTTTGACAGCCTCATTAACTATACATTTGGTAAACCCAACTTCACTATTCTTGCTTCCTACCCGTCACTTTATTTTGTGTTCTGGAAAGCACTCGAAGCCACGTTTGGTGATGAGTAACACGGGCTAGGAAACTGTTATAAGCGGTTCAGTCCCTTGTCCATCGTGCTGCCAACTCAACTTTTTGCTTTTTTACAAATACTCTTAATGTCTCATCCATCCTGGGGCTTTTCTTACCGAGTTTAAATAGTGGGATGGCTAAGTCACAATAGCAGCAGCACAATAACCAGGGGTAGATAAAGCAAGTAAAAAGTCAACTCAACAGTGGCCTTTTTTAACAATGTCAACATATACCCCCGCTGCATACTGTGATTCAGCCCCATTGAGCCAAAACAGGGAAATATGAAAGCAATAA
This sequence comes from Spea multiplicata, assembly GCA_009364415.1. Lineage (NCBI taxonomy): Eukaryota > Metazoa > Chordata > Amphibia > Anura > Pelobatidae > Spea > Spea multiplicata. The sequence goes on along the minus strand of VKOC01000002.1, from coordinate 40,657,180 downwards.
TGAACAAGTGGATTGTAATTCAAGATGCCATCTCCAATGCCGTTTACTTCCGAGGTTGGGTAGATTGTGGTTGCCTTCATGGATGGAGAGGCATGAAACAGTGTGTTGCTCACTTCAGTATCATCAGAGTCTTAATGTATTCTGCCTATTCAGGAATCCACTGGCAGTCCCCCTGCAGCTACTTTCCAAAACAGGACATGTTTTGTCAGGAGGGGCTTTGCTGCTTTGCTGGGAGGTGGGCAAGATAGAGGAAAGCATGGGAGGAGGGGAGGCAGCAAAAGAAGAGTAACCTAACACCACTTACTAGGAGCTGCCTTCTGCTAAAGGCAAAATAAGCTGCCTGGCAGAACACCTACCACTCCAATGATCCCTCTGAGAATTCCAGGACAATAGACCAAATGGAGGCCATGCCTCTGGACAGCAACATCCCCATTAACCATTTGGAGACGGAAACCTTTAGTAGGAACATGGTTACTTATTACCGGATACTGTCCCAAAAGAACACACATATGTTCATACCTTCCATTATATATTATATATATATATATATATATATATGCACAGACACACAGTAGTTAAATCCATTATGTTTCCGAGATGTAAATAATCATTACTGTGATTGAGGACCAACTTAGAACCAGAGCATTCTAGAATATGAGAGTGATCAATAGATTTCACTCATGTAATAAATAAAATGAACCTATGCATTAGACGTGTGTATATGGATTTGTACAAATTGCAAATTTACATAATTTTAACAAATTTGCTAAAATTCTTGGGCCCTTTCACTCTCTCATTCTCTACATTCTCCCTCTTACAATCTCTAAATGTTTCCCTGACGACCACTTATGCTTCTGCTTTTACTTCCACTTCCACATCTTCAGTCTTTGCTCTATTCTTTCCGTCGGATTGGAGGATCATCCATTTTGGTGGAAGTTCGCGCTAGGTTATGTCTGCAGAGATGCCGATGAATATAGGCGGTAAAAGATTAAAGAGAGAAGACGAAAGAGAGATGAAGAAGAAGATGTGAAAGTGGTTGGCAGAGAAGGTAGGGAAACATTTAGAAAGCGTGAGAGAGTGAATGAGAATGAGTGAGAGTGAATGTTGGCATTGGTAAACAAATCTAGTTCTTGATTTAAAGATGCCCCTCGATTTTCATCTAAATCGAATGGCCAGGGAATGTAATTAGTGTACACATGTCTGATATATACAACCAGAAACATCTAATATTAAGTATGTATACTGTGGATGATCAACTGCATACAATTACTAATACTAATTAGCCTCTATAGGTCTTGGTCACGAAGTGCGCTTTTTCTAATGTTTTTTCTTAAATTATAACTGAACGTGTGGTTATGTAGAACAAGTAATTCTAGTGCTAAGGTGAAAAAGTGTTAAAAATGCTATTACATCCAATGGAATGTACCAGTGCAAACAAAAGAGAATGGCAGTGAAAAATCCTGAAAAACCAGAAATGTCCAGGTAGCTGTAAATGTTGGACACAGATAAACATGCGGTTAAAACTGAGGTGTAAGCAGGGATTCTCGTACAGAATGTGTGCAAATGTTTCACTGAATTTAAATTGCATTTGGTAGTATTTGATACATGAGGTTAATCAAGAATTTTACAGCACAGTTTCCAGTAAATAAAAATTCCCCAGCATTAGGATACCACAGAAACCTCACATCAGTAATAAAATATCTTACTCTTGTAAAATTAAAATACTCACGTCACCCTCAAATGGCTCAAATATTCTGTGCTTCTTTCTTACGGATATGTTTGATTCGTTAACTTCCTTGTAAATACCGTAACTTTTAGATTGTTTCATACCTGGACAGAATGGGGTGTGTGTGATCCTATATGCAAAATGTGTGGAGGCTAAAGATGTAAACTGGTTGAACTTGGGTTTAATTCTGAATATAGATAAACTGCTGGGATAAACATTATTTCATTTCATTATTATCATTATTTAAACTGATATCTGCATAATAAATATTACAGCCAAGTTCTGTGAAGAACACACGATGTCATATATAATAAACACATGCATACCGTGTCACAAGTCATGTGAGGGCCAGTAAAGGGATATTCAAACTTTAATCAGCAATAACAAATGTCTTATATTTGGGCCAAAACAATTCATCACTATCAGGTCTTCTGTTCCTTTAGAATACTTAGATAGATATCTAGATAGATAGATTCTGTGACGTATTCTGGCCTAAGTCGACAAGGCATAGGTCGGCAGGTCCAGGGGTAGGCAGCCTCTTGGGCAATCAAGTCCCCCCACTATCCAGGTGCTAAATGGGCCGGTTACAGGGGAGGTTTTTTATTTACACTATGGATGCTGTGCCTTCTCAGTACACCCTTCACAGGCTGCTTTAGAAGGAAGCGCAGGGATGTGACGTCATATCCAGGCGCTCCGTGTAAAAGCACAGCGCCTTTTAAGGCAGCTGACTCTGATGTTGAGGGGTGCTGCCCTAGGTCGTGCCTAGGCCAGCACAGAATGTAAATGCTTTGGTGAATAGATACATATTTAGACAGGTAGACATGTAGTATCACAATTGTATATATTGTTATTAGGATGAGAATGCCATTTCAACCCACACAATAAAAAAAATTGCCAGTGGCAAGATTATTCCATTTGTCCAATGTCCACAACAGTATCTGGTATTATTGGGGCCATTAACCAGCAACTAGAAAATTGTTCCCAGCAATAAAAGTCTAAATGACGAACTACGTTCACTACGCATCATTATTTACAAGGGAAAGAGAATGTTGTTCACTGGGGGGCACCTTGTACAATCAAAAAAGTCTAAATTCTAAACTATTATTGGTCCAGAAGGATTTGAGATAAACCATGGAGGCAGGTCACTAAGTGTATTATTACTACTAGTAGTAATGTTACTAGTTGGTGTTATATAGATCCCAGAAATTCTGCACCCCCCCCCCCACAAAAAAAACATTTAAAAAAAATAAATAAATACATTTCAGACATGTAGTTCACCAGTGTAGTAAACACTGCGTGGCCACATGTAGACGCTCAATATCAAGATGGTTAATTCTAGTTTTAACAATTTCCCTTGCTTATTTAAATACACATACGATAACGAGTTGCAGCACTACATATCAGACAGGCAACATGTTAGCCTTAACCTATTTTGTGTGTTCTGTGGCTTACCAGTTTATTTAATGGCTGGAAGCTTTTATGCCACTGGCAAGTTTATTTCTATAAGCCATAACATAAATTCTGTAAGCAAATAAATATTATAATAAAATTGACTATGGATATTGAGAAAGATAAGGGGACAAAAGAAGAAACACACACAGCAAAAACAATAAAATATTAACACGAGAAAAAGGTACTGGCCACAATCGAAAGTAGAAAAATAAAAAATGGGGAGTTTGGCAAAACAATTAAATACATACATCCACACAGTCATACTTATTCTTTTATTTTAGCGACCCCCTACTCATGGATCTAGGCATACTGCGGCCTCCAGGGGATGAGTACAAAACCAAGACAAATGTGGTGTCAGGTGACATGTCCAGGTTGTACAGATGACCACAGACTGTTAAGGATAGATCTCCAGAATATATGTGGTGTCTGGACTAGATTAATTGCATTTGGGTCTGTTCCTCTGTGTGTTCACAATTTCCTCCTACGTCCCAACTCAACATCATACCACACTCCTTCTAATATGAGATTTTTGATAAATGTCTCTGAATATTAGGAGACAAAAAAGCCACTGTATGGCTTACACAGCGCTTTGACTCGCCGTTGACCGCATACAAAAAAAAAAGAAAATCTACTGTTCACAGTGTGTGAATCTGTTTAAAAACAAGCAATGCTCTATATCACCCATTTACTCACATGAATAGCAAATACTTTTTTTTTCATTTGAAACTGCTCAGTCTCAGAGATCACCAAGTACAGGCAATATTTAAAAGCAATCATGCAATGCAAATAACATGGAGAGGCAAGCAATAATTTTTTTTTCTATACAAGAGCTGGTAAAAACACCGCAGAGAAAGCGCGCTTTGCTATATTAAAGAATTTTGAGCTATGTCGCCACTTCAGCTCAATTTTTTCTGTTCCTTTTATATACCATTTAAATTTGTAATCAGGATAATGATCTTGTAATTTGATGATTTGTCACATAGATGGTTTTCCCTATAAACACGAATAGATGAAAGGAATAGCAATACCATTTATTAGATTTTTTTTTAATTAAAATTTATTGAAACCAACTATCCTTCCCTAATGGTTAGAAATAAGCTGTATGATGTATCTGAAAGACAGGTTTCTTCTACCAGTACTGCCCAGTGAAGCATGGCTGGGAAAGACCTTGAGGATGAAATTTACTGGAGCAAATACATTAAGTACCATATGAAGCCAACTATGCCACCAAAACAGTGGGACTTCTCCTTTAACAATAAATAGAAGAATAAAAAAATGAATAGTATACAAAAGAACACTTGCTCCTTAACGAGACAGATTTGCTTTCCAAGCGGTTATCTTCATATTGACGTAACACCAACAGAGCTACACAACAAGGTTATACCTTCTTGCATTTGTAATTATCGACAGGAGTCTCATTGACTAACAAATAGTTTCCGAAAAATGGAAGCAGATTATAATATATATAAATATCATATACATTATAGCATAATCATTAATAGCTATTTTTCATAGCTACTTAGCTAAAGTTAAAAATTGCAAAAAGGTTAAAAACTTTTTTTATGTCAACTTTTTGATAAAAATATATATTCTCACCTAAAAACATTGAGTATAGTTCCGAGTTTCCCAAAAGCGTTATTAAAAATAAATAGAAAAATTTCTTACCCTAATGGCAAAAATTATCAGTACAAGATTATGAAGATTTAGCAAAAAAAAAAAAAACATTTGGCATTTGTATTGCCCTTTGCATTTGTTTTGAATGTAATTTAGAAACAAAAAACACTAAAGTGTAGTAAAATCACAAATATAATAGGGACAATGAAGGCTACTAAAAGGATCCGTGCTGAAGGATACCAATGTGTTAAATCTTGATTAAAAGGAGAACCACAAGGATGAGGTCACCTTGTCATTTAGTTCCCTAAATCACACAACCTACACTGTCAGTGTGGGTAAAGGGAAAAAGTTATTTTTCCCTGCAGAAATCTCAGGAGTCATAAATATTCCCTATGCCTAGATTCAACATTATATGTCATAGAAGAGTAAGAAATATAGACGGCGGCCCCAAAATGAACGCTTCTGAGAGGAGGAAGATTACATTTAATCCCCTTACTCTTAAATATGACACACAAATAAAAGCGCGGGGACTGAAAGGAACAGCCCCAATCATTTAGCAAAATATGTGCAATTACAGCATCTTTTGCCAATTCATGCTGGACCGTCCTGATTTTGGGGCTTGGACCAAATCTGGGCACACAGTTTAGCGAGCCAGAGAGACTGAGAAAATGAACGCAAAAGAGAAGGGCGTTGGGGAGCAGTGAGGCGAATTTGTCTGCAGCCAGCAGGGGTATCCAAGTCTGCCATTGTGGAATGTTAAAGGGCATTAATTATATTATTACATTTTATTCTGTTGTCCTCCAGCAGATTCTGTAACACTTATTATAATACAAAATTAACAATAAAAATGTAAATTAACAATAACATTGTAAGCTTAGATTGTAAGCTCTCGAGCGAGGCTCTCAATAGCCCACTATTCCTGCCAGGAACTTTGTATAAAAGAGCCATAAGGCTAGATGGCAAACTCACAGGCAGGGTTCTCAATTCCTGATGCATTAAGGTATATTTGTTATGTGTGTTAACTGCCCCACTTAAATAGTATAATAAATAATAATAACATGAACACACATAAAACACACTGGTACAGTCTATTTGAAATACTAAAATAAAGGTAGCTCTGCCGTTATTACATTTCCATCATATACCCAATATTTTGGGTGTCCAAATAGGGACCATTGTGGCTGCCCCAAAAGTAGGTGGTGCGCCCACAGAAGTGTCCCACCCGCCTGCCTTACCTGAACAGCCACTGTATGCCACGGCATGCCTCTAGGAGGCAAAGTGGTCTGCGCTTCAACAGCAGGGCTCTACGTTGATTTTACATCACACAGATCAGAGGATCTCCCCAGCCCGCCCAAGCTCCCCACTGCCTGCAAAAGGGCTACAGCTTCCTGGGACAGTGCCCAAAAAATCATGACAGTTGGGAGGTATGTCATCATAATGAATAGTGAAATTGGTGACATGAAATGATGAAGATTCATTTGAACCGCCAGTTTAGTAAATACATCTCAGCAAAATGATTGTACACCAAGAAAATGTTTATCTTTTATTAGTGGTTATAAGATTGCCTTTTTACTATATATTAAAGAAAAAGAGTATCACGTGACATCAAAAAAGAAGATTTAAAACAGTTGTCGTTGTATAGGCAGGAAAAGGAAAGGAGTCTAACAGCATGGAAATAAAGGGAGAGTGTAAAACAAAACACGGCACTGAGCACAAATACACCATCATATAATATCAGTACTGCACACTCCACGTTTAGCGAAAAATAATAATAAAGATGCATGGGTGAGTGTCACATAACAGGATACCTTCGAAACTTCCTGTGGCTTTCCTGGAGTTTATTATACACTAATTGATTACAGAGGAACCACTGAGAAGTATTATGTTTCTGAAGCATTCTAGACTGCATTCTGTTTATTAAGGCTTTGTTTGTGTAGGGGGTTTAGTGCTGATGTAAGCAGACACAGAACAATGAAATGCTATGTCACTACAGTGACATGTTTATTTAAAGGAATGGTCAAAAATTAATTTTAACAGATCGGAGAATGTTAAGAAAATTAAAACTCTGCACAGCGTTGTGACGTGAAGAACTCCAGAGGGTCATTAAGCGGCACTGCATTTAAAGAGAAAGTCTACTGCCCCAAACAGCCTCACCAATGAAGAAAGCATATTAAAGTTCTTTGTACTTTAAAATGCATTTTAAGTCTACGTCGATTGTCCTTAAAAGGCATCGCACTGGGATATGGTGTCTTATCCCAGCGCTCAGTATAGAGAACAGTAGCTGCGGAGGGGGTTGCCGGAGTGCAGGGCACTCCTCTGGTTCAGGCCTAAAGGCCCAGTCCTCCAAGTTACTCCTCTAAAAATATTGTGGTTTTTTTTCCCCAGGGGATACTTGGGGAGGGAACTGGACCAGCCGTTTCTGTTCTTTGGTCAGGGGTAGGTTGACAGGAGTCCAAGGGAATCTGGTTAACTTATACCATGGCTGGATATTGTATTTACAGTAAACAGGGTTAAGGGACTGAATACAGTAGGTTATTTCCTGACAGAAATCAATAGGACACAGTATTTTAAACACCAGTACATTAATCATTAATTATCAATTAATAGTCATTAACAGTAGCTGCTGTTATGTTGCAATATACTATAGAAGGGATGAAACAATAATTTAATGTATCAGGGAAATAATTATTGCAAACGTTATTGTCACACATGTATTTTGATTTGATAACCACAACAATAATAATATTGTACATAATAATAAAAACAGCGGTCCAGTAGTCTTCTGGACAGTATTTATAATATTGACATTCACACATAAAAGAGCAGTTTGTCTTTAAAAAAAATAATAGGTTTTATCAATACATGGAATGTTTTTCAGTTTAGAAGAACATTGCAATCTCACTTGAGACTGGACAGGGACCACCATTTCCGTGGCAAAGTTTGTGAAGGTCCATAGAAGATCATTACATTGTCCACCATAGACCCTGATAAATGTCCACCACCAGCAATGTTGGTTTCTACCCCTATACTTGAGTTCCCTTAATGTTGTAACCCAGATAGTTTTACATTAATCTATAGAAGATGATAAACTATTTCTGTCTGGGGTTAATGAACATATCTGGGAAGTTCCCAGGGATGACCTCCTGCATATCTCCTTCCCTGCTCCTTATAGGAAGCAAAAAAGTTGTGTGGCTTTGACGAGGAGTGGGGAAAGTTGCATATAGGGGAAGGGTGGCTCCATTTAGCCTCTGGAGGGGTGGGGCATATGTTGGAGTGGGTGTGGTATGGGGGTGGAGTAGTTGGGACATAGGCAGGGCATAGGCATGATCAAACGTTGCTCTTCTTCCAGAAAATCAAAGTAGCAGGGTTTGAGCAAATCGCAGTAAATCACCAGCTGCTAATAAATGTTTTTTCCCAAACATGTTTAGGGTCTAATGTTATTTATAAAAAAAAACATCTCATTGTTATTAACTCTGCATCACACAGAGCCAATTGCTTTGTTTCTTCCTGTAAACTTGAAAATAAAAACGCTACTTAATAATATTTATAAAATGATGTACTGACTTAAGGCAGTTGTCCCCATTCTAGTATCTAGTTAGTATCTAGTAGGAATGTATTTGCAAGTAGGATCTAAAATTATGTGTAATATTTACATACATCATTTTTTTACACTTGTACAAGGTCTATGTAGTCTTAGAATGTGTTTCATTCCAATAACGCATAACAGTTTTATATATAATTTTTTTTTCAAACTAACACTACAAATACCCCCCCCCTCTTGTGACTTAATCTGTCCACACAGCCTAACTTCCCAAAAAACTAACACTTTTCTCCATTACTCCAAAGCCCAATGGGAATCACAATGGCGTCTTGTTTCTGGTAACCCGAGAGTCTCCTTTACTCTTTAATTTTACACTTCAAGATGCTGCATTCCTGGGTACTACAATGCGTGATATTTAAACTATGGAATGCGGTAGTCAGCCTTCAGCCCCCAGCATACAACACACTGATCACTTATATTTTAATAGTATGGCTTTCATAAGTTAAAACCATTTAAAAGGTAGGTATACAATCAACCCCCACGTCAATAATACTTTGTAGATATATCTGCCCGCATATATCTATACGCCTATCTATATGGATACTGTATGTCCGTCTTCATTATTGTAAACTTGTATTTTTAAGTTAAACATGTAATTATTGAAAAATGCCTTTTTATTGTTAGAAAACCCACTTTTCATGTGGCAAGTGATCCTTTTACTGAATTTGATACTATATCAATGTTCCACACTGCTAAAAAGCAAAATCCATAAGGATTATAGTAAGGCTAATGTATTGGACAACTCAGCAGCAGACTTCATAGCACTTTATAACATGAAAGTCCATGCATATTTTTATTTTATAGGAAAGGAGGTATAGATTTTGGTCTACAGCTGGAAGCACACTTTCTAAATTATCCAGAAAGTATCAAAAATATCTAAAATACAATAAGAGGGCAAACACTATGTCCAATCTAAGTTGCCATGTGGTAAAGATATTATTGACTACATTGCTGAGCTAGTATTTTTAATAGGGATTTTCTTTTTTAAAAAAAGGTGCTTTTATTGGTTGCCTCACCGAATGTATAACATTTCTGTATATGTATAGTCCTAATTGCAGTTATTGTGTAAAGTGTTAATTAAATTAGTAAATAATAAACTAGTTGTTAATTTTAAAATCCAATAACTCTGTAACTTGTAAATATAGCCTTTTTAGATTTGAAGAAACTATTTACACATTTTGTACTAATTATAAACATTGGGCATGAAACTAATGCTCATAACTAAATGTTTAAATTCCCCTACTGTGTTAAACTCTACCACTTCTGCTGGGAGACTGTTCCCTCTATCTGCCACCCTTCCAAGCTTAACATGCTTATCTATTTTTTTAAACCAATTGCCAAATATTTTAATAGATAAGCACCACTGTAAAACTAAACATTATTTTTCTGGTCTTCACACATTAATTTGGTTAACTATACTCCATTTAATTACAATCCTGCAAATTAATAGTGAATTTTACTCTTCTAATCAAGTTAATTGAAGAAGCAATCAATATAATTGATCAGAGAACCATAGGGAACAATTGGGTGGTTATTAAGAGAAATGTAAAAAAAAACAATACTTGATTTAAAAATTGATAAAAATTGATTAAAATTAAATATATACCTGCAAAAGTATTCAGACCCTCATCAATTCTCTCTTATTACTAAAGTACAAATTGTTTTGTTCTGTATGACATTTTGTTTCACAACACTGAAACTCAAAATCAATTATTGTAAGGTGACATTGGTTTTATTTTGGTAAAATGTTATATTAAAAAAATAAAATGTGTTCCTTGTAAATGCATTCAACCTCTGTGAAATGGATGTTCCTAGTTTACGCAGATTTAAGGAAATTGTCCTAACAAGGACACAATTACTTTACCATTGGTTTCCAGCTGTGAACCATAAAAGTTGTTGACAAATTCCAGGATAAGAACCCCAATGTTGAAGGATCATTGGCCAAGCTGTGGATCTGACAGAAAACACAAACTAAAGAGCATTCTATTGAAGACAGAGATCAAGTAATATATAGGTTATGAAATGGATACAAAATACTAAGTGTTTGGATGGTCCAGTGTAGACCATCAATAATCAAGAAGTGGAAGCGATGCAAAGAACAAGCTATTCCTCAAAAATCAGAGTTTACTCAAGAAGGAGACTTAGATGCCAACATTCACTTTGAAGGTACTACAGAGTTCAATGGTTGGACTGGAGTTATCATGCACCAGTCAGCCATACCATGAGCTTTGCATAACACTGGTTTATGTGGGAGGGTGGCAAAAGAAGCCATTACTCAAAATGTATAAACTGACAGCGTGTCTGGACTTTACCAAAAAAGATCGAGAGTGGCCCAGCTGTGGCGGTTGAAAAGGTTTTGTGGTCAATGAGACCAAGATTGAGCTTTCTGGTCAAAATTAAAACAACAAACCTAACACCTGCCCGTGCCCCAAAACACACCATGTCTACAGTGAAGTATGGTGGTGGCAGCATCATGCTGTGAGGATGCTTCTCATCAGCAGGGCCTTGGACATTTTATTAAAACTGAAGAAAGAATAAATGATAATAAACAAATTGAAGCTTTGATGGAAACCCATCTTTCAGCGGGCCAATGAACACAAACACACGGACAAAACAAAATATGACTCGCTCAAGAACTAAAATGTGAACATCCTAGTGTATCCCAATCAAATGTCTTTATCTCAATCCTATTAAGAATCTGTGGCATTGCTTAAACATCACAGTCCACAAATGATATGTAAACAAAGCTGGACCATACTGATCTCCACAGCCTTAAAGATGTGATTACCCAGAAATGTGGCTTATTTTGTAAGCATTCAGTACTTTTGCAGGCAATGTATGTGAGTTTCTTATTCTTTATTAGTTCTTTTAGCAAAATAATATCAGTGCCACATTTCAATAACTGATTTTGAGTTTAGGGTTTATTTGAGTAATTTGCAATTCAGTAATATAAGAACATTGATTTAAAAAGTTTGCAAGGCACTATATATATATATGAAAAAATAAACAATTAGAGCATTTTTTCACACTTGCCTAAAATGTTTGCACAGTACTATATATATATATATATATATATAGTATATATATATATATATTATATATATATCCAGTATATATGTACAGAAGAATATCGCTATGCAGAGTTTCCATTAATTGAATTTTTATGGCTGGTTTTGTATAATAATATTCAATAGCCTAGCTAGCATGCTTTTAAATCCATGAATAATTAAATGGATACACACAAACCAGAAATAGTAAATTACTGTGCTTGTTGCATCTACACTTGAAATGACTGTCCAACATTTCACTTATATATGAACTAACCCAGTTCAGAAGGAACAAATCCTAAACAGGGTAAAATGCGGGAATCATTTATTTCCCCAACATAAATAAACAAAGGTGCATCTAACAGGTAAACATTGCCTTTCTTGTGTTTTACAATACACAGTAACCGCACACTGAATGTACACAAAATTTTTCCTTTTATATCTTTGGCCAGAGAATCACCTTCTAAAATTCAAGGGCGAGTCTGTCCCAAATCAGAGACTTAACTTGGCCCCAGTGATTTCAATACTGACTGCTTAAACAGTCCCCCTGAACTCTGGCCATAATTTGCCCGCAAGTAGAGACTTGTATTCTGATCCTAATTATGATATAACTTTAGGCAAATCTATAAAGATCAGAGCTGCAGAGATTTTTCCGAGCAACCCTACACACAACTCAGCCAAGATTAGTGGCGTACTTGGTGGGGCGTCTGCCACTCATCAGATGGGTGCCGCACCCCATACAGATGCGTAACAATCATAGTTGCCCTGTGATCATTTAGACACTCCTTCAAAGCCGCTAGATGAGGGTTTGAAGGAGGGTTTGATTGAATGATTCCCCCTGCACATTGTGTCTGACTAATCTGTCAGACAGGAAGTGATATCACATCCACTTCCTGCATGCTGATCCAGTCTGTACACAGCACGGAGGAAAAGAGCCACACCTCTGCAGGTAAATGGTGTAAGATGGGGCACAGGCAGACTGCTTGGGAGGAAAGATGGCACAAGTAGGCTATTTAGGACATTTGAAATCCATGACCCCCCCCCTTTTGTTTCATGTGAAGTCAAGCAAGGACACTGGGAATGATTGCAAATTCTATTCATTTAAGTTGTATATGTGAGTACCCAGAAGGTGTGCTCACCATTCCACTAGTAAACACTGAATTTTACTGTTTTTGTTTAGAGGAATAAATATATCATTGTTTTGGGTGTGCTTTCAGTCTTTTAACTGTTATTCATCTTATTAACCCGTGATGTGCCTTCTACGTGAGCATATGGTGTTCCATGCAGTACTGAGCTGCATCTGTGTGGTAAGACTGTGTGGGTAGCACGCTGAACGCCAGTGATGTCAGTTGGAGGATCAGGGAGAGGATATCACCAGACACACCACCATATTGCCCCAAGTGCAAGTTAGGGCAAAATGATGGCATTTTTGGTGACATCCTCTACCCTGTTTGGAGGATGGGAGAAAGAAGATAAAAGATGAAGAAGATGCAGAAGTGGTCGGCAGAAGCGGAAGTGGGCAGCATATTAGGTAGGGAAACATTTAGAGAGCATAGAGAGAGAGAGTGAGTAAGAGTATGAGAGAGTGAGAGTAAATGCGGGCACTGTGCAACACATTTTGTTCCCAGATTAAAAATGTCCCCAAATTTTCAGCGGAAACGAATCTGCAGGAAACAAAATTTAGGATCATAGGTACGCAGACAGTTGAGGCCTAAAATGTCTTCTCCATACATGCCAAGATCTTTAGCTGACTAGTCACTTACATACTATTTAATCTAATTGTTTAAGTCTTATTATTTTGTCGCCTGTGGCAAACTATTTTATTGTTTGTTTTTTAAATCTCTTACTCAATCTTCTTATATGCATTTTTGGTCTGTACCACATAACCCTACATAATTAATTTTAATATAAAATTTTAAATGGCAGTTGTTACAAGGAAAACATTACACTCCACTATTTTAGATCCAACTCTTTTT
>VKOC01000002.1:40621871-40637812 GCA_009364415.1 Spea multiplicata | reverse complement strand
CCCCCATTGTTATTTCTAAATGGTCTCATAAGTGTTACAGTGAAATAAAATGATATTCCCTTGGACACAATTTGCAAAGGGATGGCCGTATATGAATGTGTTTCTTAGACTCCGTGACTGAGGAGCTTGAGCCTGGCTGGTAGCATGCAGTGGAAAACTCACAGTTGGTCCTCACAAGAACCAAGTTTGGTTCTGATCACAAGCTGCCCCCCTATGCTTGTGCACCAAAAATGGTAATTAGGTGTTCTGTGATCAAAACTTTGTGTTAGACAATATTGCAGGTCTGCATAAAAAAGTACAAAACTACGTAGATTAGCAAGTAACGGCAAAAAAGGTGCAAACGACTTGTGTTGTTAATTCCTATGTATAAAGTATTATTTAGGCCAAACTAAAAGCCTTAACTGCTTCATTGTGAGCATTGCTTTAAGTCTACTACCCAATTTTGTTACACGCCCAGTGAATACATGCACGTTATATGCCACACGTGTATTTACACAGAAGCTATTACTTGTACTCTTTACAAAACCTATAAGTAATGAAAAATGTGCAAAAGAAAACCGCTATTAAAGTCTACGTAATTCTGTAATTCGGTGGCTTGAGAAGTAGATTTGGGTGAGGAAATGAATGCATCATAATAAGGGAATTCTGCTTTGGCGTAAAATCTTGCAATGGAACACAAGCTTTGTATACTTACTCGAGGGGTTGCTGCGAGAAGCATACCACTTAGAAACAATAAGTGCTTTGTGGGTGTAATTATTTCCAACTGTTTCAAACTTTAACTGCTCATTCTGTTATGGGGTATGTCTCTGCCCTCTGACAATATCACCTTGTTTATTCTCTATCCTGGAATTTGACTGCTGTGTTTACCATAAGAACAATGTTCTCCCTCAGTTTTGTGTTACCTATGTAATAACATACTCTATACAATATTATCATCCCTGATAAGAATATGTGATGCAGCTTGCATGATGTGTCGGTGCAGATTGGTCATTTTAAGCTTCCAAGCCAACGTGGAAGCTTTGTGTATTTATTTCACAATTTAACACTTTTCGGCGTATTGTTAAAAATTGCAATGCATAGAAAAACAATGTTCAGATTTGTTTTATTGCAGAAAATTTGCTTCAGGAGAATATGATAATTATAATTTACACAAAGATATTTAGCATCACGTGGTTGAAAGATTAAAAAATTCCTCTTGTGAACCTGTGGGAGCAGAGCAATTTGTGAGGGGTGTAAGGAAAAAATACCAAATACAATTTATTTCTACTCTAAGCATTTCCGTAAGTGTAAATTAAAATTATTCAATTAAAAAAAAAATGAAATGTGGTTTCCTAGGCTTGTCATGTTTACAAATAGAGTAATAGCTTTAACGGTTTCCAGTGTAATTGGATTGCACAAATCCATATTGTTCTGGCTATCCAAGGGTTAACCTGTGTAAAAGGAGTTTCTCTAGTGTATCGTCGCGAGTAGCTAGAAAACTTTTATTAATACTGAAATAATATTTACAGGGACGACCCTCAGGACTTGCATGCCTTGGGACAAGAAGAATTTCTAGGCCCTTTTCCCTTAAGAAGGAGCAAGCGAGGCTTGGCTCTCTGCTTCATGCTCATGGTCTCTGCAGGTCGGAGGGAAGCAGAACTCTGAGATATGACATCATATTGCAGCGCGCTAATTATCTCTGATCTGCAAAGACCATGAAGGGGAGCCCCTTTAAAGCAAAGGACATTGAAAGTGAAGAACATCGCTAAGTACCAGCAGTGTGGGGTCCTTCTAGGAACAGAGCCATGGAAGGGCTCCTGCCTAAGGACGGCCCTGACATTTACATAAATATAAAAAATATGACTGTTAATAAACAAATGCAGTTTTTTTCTGTTTCATTTTTTTTCCTTTGCCTTTCCCATAACTGAATTTGTCATTTTCGGTATTTATGAATTACAGAACTTTCCAGCAACTAGTAATTATACAGATTCCAAAAAGTGGTACTGCAGCCTAATTTGGAGGTTCTTATAGGGCCGTGTTATACCCTTTGTAACCATTTCTACCTCATTTTGCAAAGTATTTTACATGAAGTATTTATTTCATGTCTTTTTAATGTTGGGATGCTCTTGAGCTGTAATGGTCTACCTCAAAGAAAACAAAGACTGTATTTTAAACAAAGAAAAACTATTACGCAGTATTAAAGAGATTATGTGAACTTTACAACTGACTGACGTGTTTTTTATTATTTTTAAGTTTTTCTTTGTCTATACATGTTGTTACATGATCTGCAGTATAATATAAATAATGCAATTGCAAGCATATTATCAAACCCCTTGCAATTAAAGGGTCAGTTTATTAAAGAAGAATGCATATTAAAGGTTCCAGTGGCATGAGCGCACTCCCATTGAAATCTCCCCGGAAAAGCTTGGAATTATTATTATTTATTGTTTTATATAGCGCCATCAAATTCCGTAGCGCTGTACAATGGGTAGACAGGGCATAAGTGGTATGTAACATAACAATTGGGCCCTCCAAACTGGTTAGGAGGGCCCTGCTCAAAAGGATCTTACAATCTAGAGGGTCAAGATGATGCACAACCTAGCTCAGTTCCCAGAATACATGCACAACCTAAGCCAAGGTTCCCCACGTGCGACCATGTCCAAGAACCTTACTGGGTAACCGTCTTTCCATTCCCGTCAGACGACGGATGAAGCTAGCCCAGGCTCCATCCAAAGTTACATCGTACAAGGCTGTAACTCTACCCGGGAGTGATTTCTTTATCCATCTAGATTCAAACATGATACAGGAGACAGAGCCATGAAAATCTAGTTTTTAAAGTACTCGTTTTAAATTTAAATGCATACACAAGTCTGGTGGCATATTGCTTTTAACACAAGCTGCAAAGATCCTTCAACTAGATCCACCAGAGCATAATATCTGATATTTCAGGAATTGCCATACTTTCAATGTCATAATTATGTCTACATGACCATAACACTCTCCAGCAGTATCCCAATCAGATGTTTTTCAGTCTTCAACTCATTTCTTGTATATTTGTGCGACTTCCTTGAAAAGGATAATCTTCAGTACCTTTTGTTGGATATTCATAAAACCTAGGCTTCAACTGGAAATCTAGCAAGCGTAAAAAGAATCAACTAATCTGCTGTGTGTCATTTGGAAATAAGTAATATTTGAATCCAAATGATGAAGTAAGAATGCTAGATTATTGGAAGGATCATATACATGTCCTGTAACCATAGCACGATAACAAGCGACAAGAACACTCATGAACAACTATACAATGATTTTTCCATGGAGCAACTTGTAGTGGCTGTCAAGGCTGGCCAAAGATACTATGTTGACCAGGTCCAAGAGTGAAAAGCCACCTCCACGGACCAAAACCACGCCCATATCTATATGTGACACTTACATTAACGCATGCTGAAACTCACACTAACACATCCACTAAGATACATGCACACACACACTACCATACCCAGACAAACACAGTCATACACACTAACATACACACACATAGGCAGACTAATGCACACTAACAAACACACAAACTAACATACCAGAAACATACCCCAACACACTCACTCATCCAGACACACACACTAATATACCCAACCCACCCAAACACAAACACAAACACTGACAATTATAACTAACATACCCAGACACACACAGTCACCACACTAGCATATTTACCATTGCGAAGCCTCAGCCAGACCATAGACCAGGATGAGCTGCTGTGCTACTACTGTGAGTTCATGCAATGTCACCCCACTAAACCCCAGCCCCTCTTAATGACGCCACAGAGAACTTCCTTGGGTCAGCTCTAGAGGACCCCATTTGATGGCTGTGTAAGCAAATGTATGGCCCCTCTTAATAATGGAAGATACACTTACAATGTTGTATAACCAGTGCATATATAAATATATATTATATGTGTGCTTATTATTTATTTATTTATATAGCAGCGTCATCATATAGCGCTGTACTATATAATATATACACACGCACAGGGTTGTGAGGATAGGCATGTTCGCCCAGTGGTATAATTTACCATCATAAAAGACGGATTTAGTTATTGACTTTCTTTCACTCTGCTCATGTGTCTATGTCCTTTCTTTTAATATGCTATTTATCTCCACCCTTGCCCCCTTTCCACTTCACATTCTTCTCGCTCTGACCTTATTAATTTACTGCTGCCTTAAATTGCTGTGATCTATACCTTATCAGTCAGTTTTACTTGACCTATACACTATCACAGAGGACTGACTTGGGAAGTTTTCTTTGTTGTATTGCTTTTGACTTGATAAAGGGAGGTTGCTACTCTCCAAACCTGGTCCAGTAAAAAAGAGATATTGCTACATCCCGCAATTCATGTTGTTTTGATAAGCGAATCTACTTGCCACTAACTAACGGAATTCTAAAACATGGCTTTATGCCAGTGTAATTGCTTGAAACTAAACTATGTGTCTCACAAAAGAAGACCTCTCTCTACTCAAAGGTAGAGGTTTCCCAACCTA
This sequence comes from Spea multiplicata, assembly GCA_009364415.1. NCBI lineage: Eukaryota > Metazoa > Chordata > Amphibia > Anura > Pelobatidae > Spea > Spea multiplicata. The sequence continues at coordinate 40,633,295 of VKOC01000002.1, read as the reverse complement.
CTCCTGGCTCTGTCTTTGGATAATTGTTAATGTTGAAATGTTGAAGGGTAAGTGCAGAATCCCTACTCCAAGTATCCATATAAATGGAAACACTGCAGACCTATACTGAAACTTCAGTAGAGGTTGACGTTGAGCCCCTTCCTAGATTACTTTTATATAACATAATTCTTACAATGTAAGATAAATAATCGTTAATTTTTCTACCTTTTTAAAAAGATCGCTGGTATCATCAAACTTTCAGAGTGTATCAACATTTCAAGGAATTTTATGATGTGATATACTTTGTGATGTGAATTGTTCTTTTAATATAGAAAGAGTAGCCTTGCTAGCATAACTCTCAAGGTACCTAGCGTTACAGACTAAACAATCTTGAATCACATTTTTAAAAGAGAATTACTCTTTATTTTTGCGTAATTTCCCTTTAATTAAGCAGAGCTCTGCAGGGGTTTGGATACATGGCTCCAATGCTTTCTTACGGCAACAAAGTCAGGCAGTATTGGATTAAGAATAGACCTAATGGGGTAGAAGCTGCAGGCCCATTTAATGAAATGGGGCCATTGTTGCTTTAAGCCAGTTTAGGACTCTTACCAACGCTGTAATTGTAAATGTATGTTTCTAATGAACCTTGTAACTACTGCATTGTTCACCCAACCACATAATTCTCCACTTATTTAACATCCCCATGCATGCTTCTCAATAAGAACGTAGCAAATGGTAATAACACTTAAAACACTTTTAAACTGATGAATATATGTAGACTTAGAAATCTGTTATGTTGTTTTCAGGCATTTGTTATATATTCTGCAAATTTATGAACGTGAAAATAAGACCCTTAGCATAAGTTAACAGGAGCAACAAAGAATCACCATCACAATACAAGTTCAACTGATCATAAAACATAATTGTTTTGTTGTATGACTTTTTACTTTGTGGAAATTTGTGGCCTTTACTCTTAACCAGAGATTTTGTAAAAATATATATATATATACGGTATATTCATCAGAGAAATACAACTAAAGCAAAAAGAGTAGCGGGAACGTTAGCATAGTAAGAAATATGTGGGTTCTTAAGAACGTATTCAAAAGTCTATTACAATATGTCAGATCTATTAGCAGTATATGTGTATTTTTAAAAATAATGATTAACAATACACTATTGACTTGTGAATTTCTTAGACATTATCATTGAAATCTCCTTCCATGAGCAATTTCTCTTTATTTGTTTCAAGTGTCTTCTGGGTATTTTCCATATAGGTGATATCTTTGCTTGCTGCGTTTCAGAAATAATTTGTTGCAAGCATATTGCGTACGGTTCTGACCACATTTTATTTATGGTCCGGTGCAGAAAGTGTACACATACCAAGTGGATAACAAAGAAACAAAATTCAGTGTATTAGGTGCATAACATCCATATCTGCTCATCATGTTTCTAGGTATAATGCAAGTAATTTTAAACTTTGTACCCAAATGTAAAAAAAGGTAATATAGATAGCAACAATTTAGATAAAACATCAGTTACATTAAGTTGTTTTTGTCCAAACTTGTATCACAAGGAAAGATATCCAGGTCCTTGCTGCCCATTAGGATTATTCACTGAAGGAAGAGTTGGCAGGAGAGTTGTAGGCTCAACTATTTGGCTTTACTGTACATTATGACGGCCCAACCTCCTTATCTGACCCTATGGTTGCCATCCATGTTTCACCAAGAATTAAGAGGTAAATCCTCTGGGATAAGATCTGGCATTGTCCATCTACCTGGGGAACTGGACAGCAACTGCACAAGCGAAAGCCACTAGGTATGCATATGGGAGGGTTTTGGAAAGATGTGCAAAGATACAATGTGGGAAGTAAGAGAGAAAGGATCTTTGCATGCTTCGTTTCTTTCTTTCTTTTCTTTATTTTCTATCTCATCTCTCTTTTCTTTTCCTCTCCTCTCAGTTCTCTCTTCTTTTTCTCTCTCTTCTTTCACCTTACCTCTCCTTTCTTTCTTCTCTCTAATGTCATTTTCTTTTCTATTTCTTGCCTCTTTTCTCTTTCCTCTACTTTATCGCTACTAAATCAAACATTTTATCAAAAACAGGATGGAAGCCCTAGCTGACTCTGTATAATTCATACTTTATTCATTAGGAGATGTTGAGTTTTTTCCTGCCGATAAAGCTATGCATTATGCAGGGCTAGTGAGATTCTGGAATTTGTGGCCTTCTGTAATTATTCTTTGTGATTATATTACCTATTATCCAACTATTTTAAGCTAACTAGACGGATACTGTTTCAGGAATGTTTTTTTTGTATTTCTATAGTTTCATTAAAATCTACAAAACTATGGTGGGCTAACGGATAAAAATATTTTAAAAAGATTTGATGGGCGAAATGCCTCTTACACCTTTCCAAGTCCTAGTTTATTGCAGATAAAGTAGATATTGCATATAAGGCCAATGTATTTCATAATAATTAGAATACATTGATTTATTTTCATTTATAAATTCATATTTAGATTTTTTTTCTGTTTGTCCTTGGATTTATGATTACAGCACACCACATTTGTCATAGAGCTGTCTACTTACTTGTGTGTTTGGAAATTTTGGGGCAAGGAATACATTTACACGTCAGGTCGTCACACTGCTGTAAGGGTTAAAGGCTGTCAGCATGTTCTCAACAAAAGACTGAATAGCAGCAACCTGAATGGTTTCAGGGCAATAACAAATAGCAAAACATCTGTGATCAAGCACCACAGTGGAATATAACCCATTGCCTTATATGTATTAATACATAGCCTTGGGGATGTCTCTTATCTTCTAGCTGCGGTGTTTTGTGACAAAGCCAGATGCACAAACAAAAAAAAAGCAGAATGTTTTTGGCTTTTGCTGAGAGCAAAGAGCTGTTATTAGTAGATAAGAGTCCCCCTTAGGGTTTGTAAGGGCATATTAATATAAAGAAAAGTATGTATGTACAGGGCTTCCTATACATGTGCCAATTGTTTCCTTTGTGCTACTGTCTTATAAATAAAAATTCCTACAATGTTTTATTAAATACTGTAGCCCATGTAAAAAAAAAACCAAAACGCCCAATGGTTCTAGGTGCTGTAAAAATGCTGTAAACACAACATTGAAAATATGGTAAAAATGCAAATTTAGATAATGAGGCTTCTGTTTTATCTGTTTTTTTTTGTCACTCTTTTAATACAGAAAAAAATATAAATAATGAACATCAATAATAAGCACATATATCTAAAATATAAACATACAATGGTATATGTTGCCACTGTGATCCAGTCTGCCAAAAACCTTGCAGATAAAGCAACGTTTTCACTGGCAAAAGAGGGGCGTTCGTGTTTTAGGGGGTATAGTTATAGTTCTAGCTAGTGGGTAGGACTTTACCAAGCATTTTTGTTGTAATCGGCGACCTATAAATTTTGATAATAAGACATTTATATAAAGTATAATGTATTTTGGTGTCACAATTAAAATTTTAAACACTTTTATTTTCGAAACATATTAGCGTAACCTTTATGGCTGCAGAATATGGTCATACACTCATACCCAAGAAATATTCTTTACTCCTAGAAGAACATCAGAGGAGGAAAAAGGGATGCTTGGGAGGTGAGGTTTCTTTTGGCAAGGCCATAGTTAGAAGTGGTCCAAGAGCATCTTGGTGGTCACTGTACTAAGGCCTAGTTAAACCTTTTTTAGGGTCTTTTGTTTGGGTGAAATATTATTCTCCATTTTTCAAGTCATTAAAAACTGAACTACTTTATCCATTTAACTGATGATGCATTTCTTTGAATGAGGCCTCTCTAAACATATAAAGAGTATTATAATGCTATGGAATGTCAGGATATAAAGGCGGGAGGGACATGATGAAGTTATTTTTTTTTTACCTGTTGGGACTGTGAGTAACTTTCGTAAATTCCAGTTTTTATCCAAAGAAGCAGATGGCTTTTGGCTTAAATACATACATTCTTCACATAGATATGTAAGGGTGGGTGCGGCAAATCTCGCACCCCATACCCTGGGGCCTGCCCAGAATTCTGTTTTTCTGGATACCAATGCCCATGTTATATGCGTAGTCATACTCACACTCCACAGAGAATGTTCAAACATTGATTTTATGTTAATCGTTTCTTCCTCAAATGGATCAATTACTGTGGGTCTTATAAAGTATGTGTATCATAAAATAAAAAGAATAGATGCAGATTTCCTTTACCACGGGTTATTGACCAGAAATTCTAGGCATTAATAGTATGCCATGCATTTTAACATTGTCGCCTCATAAAAAAAAATTAAAAAGTGTAAAAAATATTGTGTTAGGATGCATTCTAGCCCAACAAAACCTTCTGTTCTTTGGGAGGTTCCTGAAGATAAGTTTGTGTATTTTTTCATAGTGCCACCTATTCTATGAAATAAATCCTAAACAAATGACAAGCAGTATCTTCCTTTTCTGAGGCATCTAACACGTATTAAAATGTGTTTTATAAATGATAAAGTCTATTGTGCACATTTATTGTTTAACAGCTTGTTTGTGAGTTTCGTTGTATACCTGAATAGACACCGCAGGTAGGTGTTCTTTCTCACACGCTGATGTATGACTAGTTGGAGGAACCTGTTGGTTTTCTGGGTAGAGACTGTATAAACACCTCAGTATCTGAATGTCTTTGGGCACTTACAAAATCTGTAGGTTGAGGAAGATAGCCTATCAATGTAATTTTTTTTTTCTAAAGAACAGGGTAATTTCCTAAAATATCATACATCATTCTTTGGTAATTAGACTGATATGGCTCAGTGCCTCTTGCAAAACTGTCCCATGTATTTAATTCTTACTTTTCAGTTTCATTTGTTGAATTCATAGCCCTTCTCTTTATTATTGTTATTATTAATTATTTATTTATTTTGTATTAATAATACAAACTTTGAGTTTGCTTTGAATATTGAATACATACTAACACTGAAATAGTCATTTAAAGACATAGGAGAGTATCTGCTTGGTGAACATTAGCGTAATATGACGAATCTGATATAGGCAAAGTAGTGCAGCCCTGAAAGCTGTTTTCGAGATTCATATTTTAGCTTTAAAATGATCTATTAGATTTAATTTTCTGTAGACTGACAAAATAATTGTTTAGGAAATGTTGGAGAACGCAGAAATGTATTGAGTTTTCCATCTCAAGGAAATGCAATAATTCAGCTTCTCAAGGTGGAATAATCTTTCATTGACATCCGTCACAGATGATAACCTGATTGGGTCTCAGTTATCTAGGGACTATTTATCACTGTGCAAGTTAATATTGACCAACACCTCATTCCTAAAGGCGACAAGTGAAGATGTTTAATCTTATCTCAGTGCCATGACATATGTGGTGAGGACCTTGGTTAACCTGTCATGCTGTCAGAACGCCAGAACCCAGGAGCACACACCACAGGAGTTATTCATCCTGATTAACCTACCGATAGCAAAGAGGCTCAGGTAGAGGCAAATTCTATAATTGAGGTATTGAGTAGTAGATAGGAAAGCACTTCCCGGAGTGCTGGGAACCTGTATATAGGAGATGCCACAGGTAGATACTCAGGACAGGTAGCCCTAAGATGCCAGGACAGGTAGTTAGCCAAAGTCAGGTTTGGTAGACTAAGTGGGTAGTCAGGCCTAGCCACGTTTGGTACACAGAGCAGGTGGGGCAAGACAGGTATAGTACACAGAGCTGGTAAGCAAAGTACTAAAACACTAGGCAGAGAGTAGTCAAACGGGCCAGGAGTCAAACACAGCTTTAGGATACAGATTTGACAGAAAAGACCACACTAGGATGCTTCTGTACACGCAGTTCTGTGTTTTTAAAGCCTGTTCCTTCACTCACTTCACATCACAGACATGCCCCGTAGTGCGTGTCACGGAGGCTCCGGCACAACCTCCAGAAGCCTGTCGTGACCGCACAGAAGACAGACGTTAGGTAGGCACCTTTTGCACAGAGATCGTGGTCTATCTAGCTGGGACTAGATGAATAATTTGTATCTCACTGTATTAAATAATGGTTAGAAGGGACCATCTCTAGTGAATTCTCTTGTGAGAAAATCTGAGTGCTGTGTAGTATATGGTAGAGTTCATGTTTACTGAATAAACTCAATAGTGAGGGTTTGCAGAAGATAAAGCTGGAGATAAAAGATAAAAGGCTATGATACTAGGGGACCAAGCCACTGGTACACATGCTCAGGTGAAGTCCATTGACATAGTTCATCTTCTAAGTCCTCGGCAATACATTGACAGAGATCTATTGCTACAAATGCGTTGATCCTATTGCTTTACTACAGGACACTAGTCAAAGGGTCCAAGACCTACTTAAGAGTGGAGCTAGGTCTCTGTTGAAAGAGCCAGAGAGGAGGCCCAACATTTTTAAATCATGAGTATCTAATATAATTACATGCCTATTACAAAACACATGATCTTATATCTGAATCAGAGTATATTGTTTTAGAAAAAGGGTGGCATTTTGATTCCAAAGACTTCTCATGGGAGTGAAGCCCACTGGGTCAGGGTGGGCTATAGTGGGCCCTGACATGGATGCAGAGGAAGGCTAGGCCAGGCTGCATGTGCTGGATTTGGGGGAGGCGGGTTATGGGGAGGTTATTGAAGGTTGTATGCTGCTGGGGTAAGGAGCCATTTTGTATTTAACCTTACCCGGTGTTGTTTGCATTCTAGGTAGTGTTGCTGCGTTTTGGAACAGCCGGGGACAGTAGCTTGTCAGGTATCCAAGGGATTAATGCTGTGCAAAGATCATTGGTGATAATTGGTGATAATAATCAATGGGGGATGTCTTGTAGGATGTGAAGCTTGAAACCTCGTGCCTGGGTTGGGCATCTGGGTATGTCCTTTCAAAAACTGGTGTGTGGCATGGAACCAGGGTAAGTATATATTTTGGTAGTCATGGTCTCTGTTAAAGTACCTTTTTTACAAGTACAGGTTTTTTGTGTAAAAATGACTTTAACTCATAAAACAAATTCTGGTGGTTGTGTTTTATTAACTTGGCAAGTCTAGCCCTTAAGACAAGGCTAGTCAAGGCATTTGTCTATCAACAAAGATGGGACCAAGTTCTGATTAAGGTTTGAGTTTGAGATGGACCGAATGGTTCTTATTTGACAGCAGATTGCATATTTCTCTGTTGAAAATATTGATATTATCCATTGTGGTTTAGTGTTCTTGTGATTGGGTTATTTGATTATTATTAAAGGTAATATTGTTTTAAGCAAGGTACACGTCTAGTATGAAGTTAATGATATCTAAGTGTACCATATATATTCAAAATTGCTTTTGAGACTTTTCTTAACAAAATTTACAAACATTGGAATTGTTAGTGAAGACCAACTAGCCTCATGCTGATTTATATTTACCCTCTTCTACACACTTTGCCAATGTAACTCTCCCCCCTTTTTTGTTGAAATGTGAATATTCTGCCTGTAGGAGCAAAGTCTGTTAGTGGTTATATACACCTTATGAGATGGAGAAGCCTGTAAAACATTTTAGAACACATCGCCTAAGAGGTAAAAAGTTCATGACTCTGAAGTGAGACAGAGAGCCTATTAATTGCAGGATTTATGTGTACAGAAAACAAAGCTATGAGATTTCTGGGAAATTCTGGAAATTTGGGAACAGGAACTGTTCTTTAGGATTTGGTGTTTGTGAAATCAAAGCAATATGTTCTTTACAATCTGCTCCGAAGTCATAGACTTACAAACGGTGAGGGTATTCTTTATATCTTTATTTAGTTTAAGGTGAACTCCCACAATACTTTTCTATATTCTAATTGCCCTATGATTGTAAGAAATATATATATAGTTACTTTATCTTTTATTTATGTTTCACCAAGTATTCACTTCCCTTTGATCTTCTGTTGTTTGTGAAACTAGCAACCTGGCAGCCTCTTGAAGATAAGAACACCAATTCTGACCAATTCACATATTTTTCACCACTTCTAGCTTTGTTGTTTATTGTCTTATTATGTAGTCAAGAAGTGGTTTTGAATCATGTCAAGTTGAAAGTGATGCTGACTAATCTTTTCCTTTTTCATCATTTGCTTTGCTCTCTTTGTCTATGTCCTTGTCTACTTCCTTTTTTATAGTGAATATCCAGGAGTGAGAGAGAGACATTAATCAGATGCATTCTGTTTTGCTTGATCCCCCAAGGATGAGTGCTTGGTCCTGTGCTCTTCTCTCTCTACACGTCATCTCTTGGAAAACTAATCAACTCATAGGGCTTCCAGTATTATCTATAAGCAGATGATACTGAAATCAGTTTTCCCCTGATCTCATGTCCGGTACTACCAACTACTTCTCTGCTATTTCATCATGGATGTCACAGCGCTACCTGAAACTTAACTGACCTAATTTTCTTCCCTCTATCTCCACCCCAGTACCTTTCTATCTAGGCTGATGTTCTGTGCTGTGTTGGTTCAGCTATGGCCATTTTGCTATAGGGACCAATCATAAAAATCCTGCTGTATTAATTAACAAAGCACGGTAAGATAATGTTCCAAAACTGTAGACATTAATATGGAATTGCTCCCCGCCCTTTTGCGGCTATAACAGCCTCCACTCTTTTGGAGTGTGTCAGGTCAGGTGCTGAAGATGGAAGAGAAGGCGTACATTCGGTCTTCCAATTCATTTGAAAGATGTTCAGTGGAGTTAAGGTCAGAGCTTTGTGCAGTCCAGATTAGAGGATCCGTCAAAAAACTTGCGGGTGTGGGTAGTTTTTTGGGTGTTGTGGGCGGGAGATCAGACAATGTACCTGTGGGTCCCAGTAATCCCGTGCACTCCCGCAAGGCTGCCTTCGCGTTGCTCGCACACAGCGCCTGTTCTCTTGTTTCGCTCAGGAACCCAGCAGAGTCACGTGAATTTACGTCACATCACATGACTCTGCTACGTTCCTGCTTCCCCTTGATGGGACAAGAGAAGAGACGCTGTGTGCGAGCAATGCGAAGGCAGCCTTGCGGGAGTGCGTGGGAAATCTGCAGTTCAGATAAGGGGGTGGGGGAGTTTGTATAGGTGATTGAGGGAATGAATGAGTATCTGTGAATTAAATTCTTCACTATCTCTAAAAACTGTGACAGAATGTTTGCAGGAGTGGGCAGGATTGGACACATATGTTGCGGGAGCAGGCGGCAGTGGAACACATATGTTGTGGGAGCAGGCGATAATGGCCAGAAATTCAGCGTGAGGTCTGTAGTCCAGACTCCACATAACATTTATGGACCTTGCTTTGAGCACAGCGGCTCAGTGATGCCAGAACAGGAAAGGGCCTTCTCTAAACTGGTGCCACAAAGTTGGAAGTATACAATGGTATAAAATGACTTTGTATACTGTAGCATTAACATTACCCTTAACTAAGATGTCAAGCTCGAGCCCTGAAAAACAGACCATCACCCCACCTCTACCAAACTTTACAGTAGGCACTTTGTATTCCAGTAGGTAACAAAGCACAATGGGTAAACTGGACACACAGGTAGTGCATCACATAATAATTTGGACTATAAAGTAGGGTGAAATATAAAGTAGGGTGAGTTTGCATTGCCACGTTAATGTCTATTTAACAATTTGGCTATTTTTCCAATCAATTAATGAGACATTCTGTGATCCAAGTATTCTTAGTATCAATATTTTACACAGAAGGTGCCCATAGTAACTATAGTTGGACAATGAGGAGTATGAGCTAGAGCCAAGACAGATCAAACATGCACCATGAATTGAGAAACTACAATTCAGAATAATTATTACCATAATTAGATAACATGCACAGACACATTATTGAGTGCTTCATTGGTGAGGAACATTGTCATCATATTATGATACACTCACATCCATCTCCTAAAAATAGGGATACCTGGGCAGGAAATAGAGACAAAGTCCAAAAAAGGAAAGTTGTGTAATGTGGCGAGGAAACTATAAGGTTCAATTACCAGTGAGAGGCAGAAAACGCTGTAGATATTCACCACCACCCCCACTCACTACCCCCAGGATCAAGAGTAAGACGTGTAATTACTGCTGTCTCTAGGGCAGGTCCAAAGAGTTCCCAGGTATCATCATTACTTTCTTTCTCTTCTCTCCTTGGAAAAACATTGCTGAAGTAAGGCAAGAAAAGAAAAGAAAAGAAAAGGACTGGTTCATAGTTGCCCATCTGCTACAATATTCTTACTTTTTTAATAAACCTTTATCTCACAGAAATCTCCTGACTGGTCTGTAGGATATTGCAATATTGCAAGGTACATGACCTTTTATGATGACAGATGTACCCTTAACCACATGGAATTGTGGCATTGTTTTAATTTCTCCATGTATTATATTGTGTGTGTCTCAGCATCCCACATTAATACTCTGATGCTAAATATATTGAATTAAAAGCAGTTTTGCTTTCAACATTTAACACTGCTATTTTTATTCAGAAACAGTTGACTTTGGCCAATGAGAAGACAAATTAAATTTTTCTAGTCTTGGGTTTAAGCTGTTTTGCTTTTGTCTGGTTTTGATTTGCATATTTAGCTATTTTGGTGTCTAATATTTTGGTGTCTAAATAGCTTAGCAACAGTGCATTTACATTATTATAAATATACAGTAAAATCACATTTTAGATATTCACCTTTTCCCTTTTTCGGACAGTTAGAAAGCAAGTGTGCATTGCACGTAATTACAAAGTAACCTAGCCCTATAGTAAATTCACATTTAGACTTCTTGCCAACGTACCACTGGATTGATATTAAAAAAGAGATCTTCTTACATATAGAATTCTCAAGGTGAATTTCATAGTGTTAAAATGCAGCACTAATTTCAGAATCTAAAATTGAAGATTAAAAGATACAATATATGGTCCAATATATAAAATACATATCTATGACCAAAATTATGTGGACATCTGGCCATACCACCATAGTACATAGAGATGTACTCCGAGAGGCCAGAATAGTGCAGACAGATTTGGGAGTAAAATAGTTGCAGAAATGCTTCTTTTTCTCCATGAATCTGTCTTCAGAGACGTTAGGAAGACACTGAGAGAGGGAGTGAGAAAATGCAAGATAGGGTTAGAGTCTGAGTTAAAGTGTGATAAAGCATGAAAGAGTGAATGAGGGTCATTGACAGTGAATTTTGTTTCTGAGTGGAAAAAGCCCTTTGACACCTTTATTAGTGAAAATTTAAGAACCAGGATATCCACTAGACTTGTGCAAATAGACCAAAAATGACTCAAACATTTTTTTTATTTAGTTTTCTGGTCCATTCGTTTTCAGACCAAAAAATTTTTTTGAGGGCTCTTTCCATTCTGAAACAAAATGTTATGTCAGTTGCCCTCATTCACTCTCTCATGCACTCTCACACTCTCACTCACACTCTAACTCTCTCTCATGTTTTCTCACAGTCTCATTCACTCTCTCTCATTCTCTCTCTGAACGTCCCCCTACT
>VKOC01000002.1:40575077-40616990 GCA_009364415.1 Spea multiplicata | reverse complement strand
GCAAGGTAGCAGGATCGGAGGTCTGTATGAACAGACCTCCTGCTCCCTTGATTGATTTTAAGCCGGTTGGGGTGAGATTTTTGATCTCCCCAACCGAGCTTGCTCCTCCAGCGGCGGACATTAATGTCCATCTCTGGAGGAGTGCCAGCGTCACCCTGCCCGCCCCCCCCAGCTCCCCGTTAGGTACTGTGCGCACAATGTTAGTACGTGTGCGCTCCCTCAAAAAGTTATGTGCGCGCGCACAAGCGCACAGCTTAGAGGGAACAGTGGTGGCCACCATTATTTTCCAGCACTGCCTAAACCCTCTTGGGCATGGCGTCCACCAGAGCAAGGGGGGGACACTATTGAATAGTTTTAAGTACAGATGTTTCCACAGGCTTTTATTATAGTAATTTTTAGCGATCATGTTTACAATGATAATGCAATTTGTATCTTCTCTGCTCAAAAAACCCAAATTGTTCCTGTAATTTACAGACCTCGGTATTCTGAGATTTACATATGATGCATACCTCTACATTGTAAAGTTTTGGGCACAATAATGGACTATGGCAAAAACTCTGAATGGTTACAAATTGAATTATTGGCTTATATGGCTCAAACAGAGATACACTGATAGTCCAGTAATTTAATTATTCAGTAATGTTATTTTTCATGTTTTATTTATTACTTAATTTTATAAGTATTTTTAAACTGTTTTTAATCCGTCCAGGTGGTTAAAGTTTGAGGAAGATGTTGAAGATGGAGGGGAACGTTGGAGTAAACCCTATGTAGCAACTCTTTCCTTGCACAGCCTATTTGAACTAAGAAGTTGTATCATCAATGGGACTGTTCAACTTGATATGCGTGCAAACACTATAGAAGAGATAGCAGGTATATGAATTGTCTGAAGAATGGATTTAAGATCTGTTTGGATTTTTGGATTCTCGTGTATTTTCCTTATATCCATGAATTATTTTCTTATTGCAGTAGCGTAGACTCGTATCTGTGTAGACTCGTATCTGTGCACCTTGTGTTTGCACCATAGTACAACTGAACTTAATGGAGTACAAATGTAATACAAGCACAGCAATTTGTTCTAAATATGAGAATGTAGGTATTAGAGGTTTTTTCTATTGTTCTCCTGTCCTTGCATTAAGTTAAATAGAAGCCATCTGAATATTGGCGCAATCCAACATCATGTACAGTGTGTCCAACTTCACATCATATTCTGCCTTTACTTTAATTAAATCTTTCTGTAACATCACAGATCTTAAATCCATTCTAAGATATGGGAGCTTTGATAGACTTGGATGAAAGATGTGTTTCACCCTATACTGGTTTCAGTGCAGTTAGGAACTCTGATACTCTGGCCTTTCACAACTCTGAGAAATAATCATTAATAATAATGCTCTTAATAATATGCAAGGCAAACAAGAACATCAGAACAGTGTAAATTTAAAAAAGATGCAATTAGTGAAGATGAACGGGTGCATGCAAAGAAATAACAGAGCAGAGACACTATATACTGCAGCAAGAGATAAAATAACTTCGATATTGTGAGGAAAGTCGGAGTACACAGAACATTAAACGCTGCGGACAGAACAAGTGCAAAAAATAGAACCACATTTATCAAAGGAAAACAAAACACAGCCGTTTTCACAGCTTGGAGACTTTGATAAGTAGCCCTGGCGAGATTATTTATAGTGTCCCTGCATCTTGTTTGAAGACTCCCTTGGGTATTGATTTGCAACCGAGTCGACAGACAAACACGGCTACAGCGTATTACTAAAAACAGGTTGAAAATTAATGAAAAGGGCAGTTGTACTTTAAATTCAGTATACGGTACATTGATACAAAACATAATTATCCAAAAATAATTAAACAGTGTGAAATTGCATATTGGATCCAGCGGAGTATGTTGATTGCAGAATTTGCATAGCGAGAGAAGAGATATCACAAAACATAAATTATGCCATCCAGACTATTTTGGGTTTATCCACTAAAGCAAAGTGAATTGTGTTTGGAACCATCCAAAGTATTGATGGAGTAGCAGGTCAGTGGGGGTCGGCCCTTTAGATTTAGATTAAAATGTAACTCTTCTGAAAAGCCCCTTGCCAACTGCATCTTTATAAACACAATTTGTCTTGCCCCCTGCTTGTTGCCTTTTCACTGTATTTAATGAAGTCTTGAGGCTAGTAGGCAGCAGTCTATCCAATGTTGGATCCATATCCTTACACAGTAGCATTTTCTGGCCTAGGCCAAGAAGGCCCAGAGAACAATCGGGCGCCTTGTAGCTCCACACTGAGGTAGATTCGGTAGCGTGAACATAGACCATATATTTAAGCAGATAAGTCAAAGTAGAGAGTTTTCAGGCATCAACGTGTGTAGTTGTTGACTTATTGTTTGTGGAAAATGTTTAACCTCTAAATGAAAAAGCCCGTACATGTACGGGCTCAAAATGCATTGCTTTCAATTGGTTTTGGGACCGCTCATTGTCCTTAAGGGGTTAAATTTAAAAAATATATGTAATTCTGTTTTTAAGTTAATCATGCAGTCATATGGTACTTTAACATGTCCCTCTATGTAGGCCATATCTATTTACCCGTCTGTCTATCTACAGTCTGATAATATGACGGGAAGACAGAAGGTGCTAATAATATACCTTAACATATAGAAATGTAACTAGAGCCCTAGGTTATTTTTGAACCTGATATTAGGCTTTCTGAGTGAAAGGCGGGTTTTATTAATTTTATAGACTTTTATAATAATAATTTTAAAAAAAGTTAAATAATTTCTGTTACAAAGTGTGTGACCAAATGCAATGTTTCCCCTTCGGGCTCAATGTAAAGGTTACATGCAGAGACACTCATTGCGTATCAGTGATATGACAGATTTATTTAGTTTTATAAAAACAAATGTTATTTTTCCATATAAATTATCAGCCGTGTTCCAGGTCACGTTGCAGATGCTGAATGGTTAACGCTCATTACTGTTTGAACAAGACTTGAGCCAATGGACCCAAAATGATTCAGAAAAATAGTTTTGTTTTTGGTCTATAATGACTATAATATTACTCAATGTTTGGATGACTGGCAGGCAAATATGGAAGGCGGACAACAAAGCTAGAATGAATGTTCAAAATAAAGAAGTAGTTTTGCTTTGCACTATATTATATATTAATGACACTGACATTTAGACCAGTTACTTGGTTGGTTTGTTGTAGACTATTATTGAAAACTGTAGCGTCCCGTTGCATCTAATTGTATTGCAAGGCTTAATCAAATAGAATTGCACAGGAGCCTTTAATCATTATGTGTACTGATACAGTTAAACTCATTGCAATCAAATTCTTGTTTCTCTTTGAATTACATTTTGAAATAGAAAACATGTTTGTATGCACACCATAAACAAATATGGCAATTGTAAACACACAAATGCAAGCTAGGGATTAGTACTATCTTGTTTCATCTGGATCCATTATATTTTTAGTCTTTATGAAACACATTAATGGCAAATATGTCAGGAAAAAGCCATGCTAAAGATTTAGTGTTCGGATAAAGGGCGGAAAATTTAGTTTTTGCCATCAAAATTTTTGCCCTATTTGAGATGTTTTATACTGACTTGTTCCAATGTAAATAGATGATAAAAAAATATTTTCATAGTGATTTTGTGAATGACACGCAGAGTAATAATTTATTTCTTTAAGACTGCCTCATAATTTTATGTGAAGTCAAATAATTTGCATTTTATAAAAAATAAAAAAAAAATTGAATACTTTTTTCCTTATCTTTCATAGATATGATCTTGGATCATCAAGAGACATCTGGTGAACTAGGAGATAATATCCGAGTAAAGGTGAAGGAAGCGCTTTTGAAGAAGCATCACCATCAAATTGAGAAGAAGCGCAACAATCTTATCCCAATGGTGCGTTCCTTTGCCGAGGTTGGGAAGAAGCAGTCAGAGCCCCATTTGCTAGACAAAAATAGTAAGTTCCTTTTGATACAGTTTATGTCCTTAATTCGATGCAGTAATAAAGACTAAAATGTGACTATATTGTTTTTTGAGATGCAAACTAACGAGCTATCAGGAATAGTCCTATTACCGTTGTGTGTGCTAGGGTGTACCCCTCACCCAAAAACAACACAAGTGATGAGCACCCAGGGGATCAACTCTCTCCCCTCTCCAAGGTACTGACTTGATCTTAGCGAAAAGGCAGGGAGATGACCTGTAAAGGGAAGGAGAGGTCAGTGATATCAAGTGTATCATTATACCAACATTGAAATTTGCCGGCTAACTCTTATGTAAATAGGACATAATTTTGTTTGATCATTTTGTGAAAAGGGTGAAATTTAGGGAGTATGTTCATAATACCATATTAACTTATTTTTTGCAAAATCTTATATGTTTGCTTTGTTATATAGTCTCCAACCAAAACAACATAGGTTTCATACATTCTCAACGGCACTTGTCTAGTTATAAGGTAATATCAAAGAGAAGAATGACATATAATATTCTCCATTAACATATAGACCCTTCCTCAATCAGAAAAGCCCTCAACCACACCTGGTTGATACTGCAGATTAGGTCACGCACTTGCCGGGGCCCCTGGTTATTCCCAGTTTGGCCCTGCCAGCAATGGAGTAATACATTCAAGGAGACATAGCATGACGACAAAGCATAATAGCTGGGATGTTTGAAGATTTATGAAAACAAAAAAACAAGAGATATAGATTTCTTTGTAGAAGAGAAAATGTATTCCTTAGTGTCCACAGAGTGGGAAGCTAATACTAGCACATCACCTTGGCAACAAGGCTAATTCACCTTAAAGAGAATGTGAAAACATCATCCCCATCTCGTGTTGGACACAGAAAAATACATCTGATGAATGCATCATAGAGAATGTGGATTAATACAAGTTTAAAATATCTTTCTGTAATGCACCGAAGTAAGAAAATTACTAGGAATAGTAGTATGTAAGAGAGGAACAAAAAACTGACCTTGGAGTCTTCTGATATCCTTTATATCAGGGAATCCAGCATTTCTTTTGAGGAGGGTTTGTTACTTGTTACTAATGGAAACATATTACTATGAAAATGCGTTTTTAGTGATAACTGGACGGTTTTTAGTTTTATTTTTTCAGTAGGTTAGTTTTGTTAGATACATACAACTCTCGTCAACACATAGAGTGTGCCCTTCTCTACCAGGTTGATTGATTATCAGTTCCTGGCCCCTTTAATATGGAGCACCAATAATTGCCCAATGATATCTTTCATGGTGACCCTAGAAAAATAAGCCGAGGACCTGCATACTATGTCTTATGGGAAATGGTTCACTGGATGCTATACTTATAAACAGGATTGTTCCCTTCGGCAAGAGACGTTTGTACCCAGGAGATGGACGCAGAAATTTAAAAAGCCTAACAGTATTCTGCCCACTTTCTAGAAGGCAAAAATAAGCACTCGGCTTCAATGTGCTCTCACATACAAAATAATTGTCCTCTGTTGCGGAAATGTATTTGCAATTGATTTCAGATGGGTTAACTACAATGTTTTTGATTTTGGAGTCTATTCATTTTTCTGCAAAGCAAGCTTACAATCAAGAGACTTCAAACCAGCCAGGACATTATGACAATATTTCATGGATGTTTTTCAATAAATAATTCAAAGTCTGCAGCCCTGAATTGTGCTTTTCCATTTAGTAAGAAAAAAGCCTTGTTTTTTTCACATAACTTATATTTTTTTTTAATGGTAAATCAATGTTTATTGAGGTTTTAAGATTTTAAGGAAACTTAACGAGGGAATGGGGGTACAGAAAATTAAAAAGGGGGGTTGGTGGAAGGGGGGGTTAGGTACAGTTCACACTATGCGAAAAGACAGGCGGTACATCATTGATAAGTGGTCTCAGAGCTATGTGAACACAGAACAAGAATGACACGAAAACCGGTACAGTAAGTGCAAAGGGTTATACAGTGGTATGGCATGTGATAATAAACGCCCCTTGTCCGTGCGAACACAGCATGGGATGAATGAGTCCAGTTACATCCGCATAAACAACCATCAAGGTGATAACGTTGATAGAAAGCCTGGAGTTCAGAGAGCATGCGGTAGTACAGCACGCGGGGATAAACAACCCTTGTCCGTGGGGACATATCCTGGACTGTATAGTTGAATCCGGATAGTGTGAAGGGAAAGGGTAGCAGCGGAAGGGGGGCAGAGGAAGGGAGTAAGAGAGAAAAAAAAGGGGGGATGAAGGGCAATTGTTAGAGGGCAGCGGGTCGCATACTAGTCGAGGATGACCCAGAAGCCATTATTCATGAGGGCACATCCTCAAGCAGTAGGTGGACTTGGGGATTGGAGAGGAGTTGCAGCCAGTGAAACCAAATATGGTGGTGTTTCTCAGATCTGTGCTTTGCGGAATAAATCAATTTTTCAAGAACTCGGTTCCGCTCCACCTTCTGGATTCACTCCCGAATCGTTGGGGGGGGGGAGAATCACCCCAGTGTAAGGGGATCAGAGCCTTCGCTGCTGTCAGTAGATAGCGGACCACAGAAGACTTGTACCATGAAATCGGGTAGGGCATGTGGAGAAGGAGGAGGAATTCGGGAGAGAAAGGTACTTCCTTCTCGGTGAGGGTCCGGATATGGGAGTGGATGGCCTTCCAATAGGGAACCATGAGGGGGCAAGACCACCATAGGTGGAGCAGAGAGCATGGGGACTCCCCACATCTCCAACATTCATCGCTCCCAGTGGGGCAGAATCGGGCAGTTGTTGACGGGGGTCTGTACCATAAGGCCATTAGTTTGTTGGCAGACACCTAGAGTCGTTCGTATGAAGGGGTGACTTGCCGCCTTTCGGCGAGCGCATTGTGCCTCTAGCCAGATTAGATTCTACGCATAATTAATTTTATAACAAGCAGATGTAAGATTTTAAAAATGTGGTATATTTAATAGAAAACTTCCCTATGATGCTGGCAAATTAACTACAACACAACATGTAAAACCCAGATTTGGAGTCTTCACATCAGGAGTAATGGGCCATTTTTGATAGTTTCTTTGTTTGCAGATCACCAAAGTTTAGCTAAGGTATTAAAAAAGAGACCTATGATGACCCATCAGTTCAGGTGTTTCTATACATTTTAATGTGTTGGCCTAGTAAAATATCAACTTAGACTAAAAACTCCATCTTCTGTTTGGCTGAATTAAATGAACTGCAAACATTGTTAGCATTATCCATTACAATAAAAATAATTTGGTATATCTTTTTTATTTCTCAGGTCTGGCTGTTTCTCCACAACCTACTCCCTCTACACTTGATGTTAAGAATGGTGGAAATCATGACAACAGTAGTGCAGTGGACCTAAGCAAGGTGGGGGTGCTTGTGACTTTACACCCTTTTGGACAAATTATGTAGTTAAAATTCCTGCTACCACATATTATTCAAAAATAGCTAAAATATGTATTTTGGGTACACAGGGCAACCTTCTAAGTGTCCCATTATTCTGGAATAATGCAATTTATTTAATTCTTAAACTGAAGGTGCTGTTTACTTACATTTAAACATATTTGTAATTTTATTGTTTTCTATAAAGGTCCCATTGCATAAAAAAATGTATTACCTTTAAGATTTTTTTCTGTTTCTATGACCACAACCTTTCAATGTCTTGTTTTATGTTCCATGACAATTAACAATTTAATGAAAAAATGTTCATAATTAAAGAATTAAGTCTGGAAACAGTGTGGATGTTAAACAGTGCAAAGAATTGTGTTTCCAATTCATAAGGGCAATGGCACCATCAAATGGTGATACTGCAGAATTAGGGCTTGTTGGGTAACCTAAGGCAGGTAAGCTAAGGCACTCTTATACATACCAGCAGCAACAGTCAATCGGTCTGCTTTTTATGCATTTGAAATCAAATAAGCATAAACCTAATGTATTTTAGACCTTGAGAGTAAGTTTATTAAAAATAAGTATCGAAAAAGACCACATAAATTGGTTTGATGCCTGAGCTCTATATGTGTTATATTTGGGAGCATATTCTAGGGAAAGCAGCGTTTTTAGAGTCGACTGGCTGGTAAGGTACTAACTGCCACTCCACAGGCGATCAGGCAAGCGCCAGTATACCTATACTGTATATAAGAAGAGTTCCAGATCGTGCAAAGAGACCTTGCTGTGATGTCAGATTGCTCCTCCTTCTGCCTGCTCGCACACATTTCATGCTTGCTGATCGCAGTGTGATCAGTGTAGTGTAGGGGAGGGCAGAGTGAAGACAGTGAGACTCTTAAGACAACACAAAGTAATATAAATAAACTATAAATAAACTATATAGGGAGCACTACAAGTAAAACAAATTAACAAAATGAAAAACCTTTACTGTAACAAACCCTTTAAGCCTTTAGTATGAAAATACTATGCTATAGAGTAATATGTAAAGGATGTATGTGGCCCTCTAGAACATAACAGTAATACCATATAAACATGTTTTTAGCAGGAAATGTTGCCGAACATAAATTGAGTGATTGTTTATCAGTAAACGTGTAGAACAAATCCCAAGTGCAATTGCAAAAAAACAAAAACCCTGACATTATTACCCAAAGCCAATGTATGCCTCGAATAATATATGTGGACAATTGGCCATCCTTACAAACCCTATAGGAAGAAAGGTTCAGGTATTTTGAGAGATCTTGATCATCCTCTAGTAGTCATGTGCAGTTTAATTTGATTAGCAGTCTGTTTTTTTAGGTGGACCTTCATTTCATGAAAAAGATCCCTACCGGCGCTGAAGCCTCCAATGTCCTTGTGGGAGAGCTTGACTTTCTAGAACGTCCAATTGTAGCTTTTGTGCGTCTGTCTCCCGCAGTTCTCCTCACTGGGCTGACTGAAGTCCCCATCCCAACAAGGTACGGGTGCTTCTTAATTCGTATATTTATGATCCAATTAATAAGTTGATCTCAAAAGGCCATTTCCAAAGTTCTGCTGTGTAATGAAATGTAGCACATTCTAGAGTAGAGTAGAATGAATGTTCAGACTGCTCCATAAAACATCTGCTTATGTTTGGCAAATTCTTAATAATGTGTAACATTAGATGTTATTGTTTTCAAATCTCATATCCACCAGAGACACAGGGATATTTTTAGACTATAAACCTTTAAAAACAGTGGTCCCAGTGAATTAAAATGTAACTTAATTTTTAAAACACCTATTAACCAGATACATTATCCATATTCTTTCAAGAAACCAGGCTCAAGAGATATGTTAAAGCTTGAAGCTAATATGGGGATATGTTAGTTTGGCTTGATGTTTTGCTCATTTGTTTCTGTTTTATTTTGTTGGCCAGATTCCTATTTATTTTACTTGGACCAGTGGGAAAAGCCCAGCAGTACCATGAAATTGGAAGATCAATGGCAACTATCATGACAGACGAGGTAAACAAAAAATTTGATATAATAAATGATACAGTCATGTTACATAGTTTTTACTTGGATTATGGTACTTTTAGTGTGGTTGCCGGGACAAGTTGTGTTTTAATGATGCACAGACTGAGCTCTGTTATATAGTGTTGCTATTCTTTTCAATAACACAATCTGTAAATTAAGTAAGCATAAATATACATCATTTTACACAACAAAATATTTTTGGCACAGACAAAATTATGAATATAGTAGCCTGACTTTTGAAGTTTTTCTGCAATGTGACATATTATATTTTTCTTAGGTCAACCACATGTCCTGGCATTATATTGTAACATGCATACGATTCCAATAGAAAATGATACAGGGCTAGTCAAGCTTTTGCTGCAGTAAAAAAGCTCACTTCATGAAGTTTAGCGAAGTCAGTGAGCCTAAACACAGCTGTCCTTAAAGCTGCCCTGTCAACTTTCCCTTTAGTGAATAAACCTCAAATGGGGGCAAATGATGAGAGGCATTGATGTAGCAGAATTCTATATTGTCCACCATCTCTGTATGGCCAAATACTTTCCCTGGTTTTGATTCTTGACCTTAGAAGGATGGTACAATTACAGTGCCACTCAAAGTGCGGTGCCATTAGCTTGCCTCCACCAAATGCCTCTTACTAGCCAACTCTCATTGTCCAACTCAAGTAATAGAATAATGCACAGGAAGATTGATCGAAATATTTCTTCTCCCGTATATTAGGGCATAATGCACTCATAGGGTATATGCAATAGATTATCAAAATGGTCATCAAGAGAAAAAAACTATTGATACAAATAATTCATACAAACGTTAAAGTATTTAATTCCTTTCTGTTCTGACCTCCCTGAACGCTTACTGCATCTATTTGATTGTTGTGGATTATCTTGTATTTTTCCATTTTTGTGAGATTGGAATTGAAAAAATTCATCAAGCTAGAGTAATAAGATTAACAATAATGGAAACGCTGTGCACTATAAAGCAATATGCTTACTTAATGATCTGCTCACTTAATTTTATTTACCTAACAACATTGTAACAGTGTGCGTGAATTAATAGTATCATTTTGTCTTTTAATACACTTAAATTGTAATTATGTTATACACAATTCATAATGTTATTGCCTCGGTTATTTTTAGATTTTTCATGATGTTGCTTACAAGGCGAAGGACAGGGGGGACTTGCTTGCTGGTATAGATGAGTTTCTTGATCAAGTAACTGTACTTCCTCCAGGAGAATGGGACCCCTCTATTAGAATTGAACCACCAAAGAATGTCCCTTCTCAGGTAGGTGCAAAAAAGTAGTAACTATTTGAATGAGAAATAAAGGATTTGTTTAGTTTTGGGGTTGAAACCAGTATAGGGAACCAGATAGCACTCCAACTGTTGCTAAATAATTATGATCCCTGATACTCCACTAAACATCATCTTACAGTAGATGACTACGCTTCTTAAAGACAAATTTAGGCATCATCAAAAGATATAGATTATTATCCTTGGTCACAACCTCTGTAGATATTGGTGGGTTCATCTTGACAAATTGATGAGCCTTGGGAGCGCTGCACAGCCACAGAGGGCTCCCTTTGAGTACAGGATGCGGGCAGGTATATACATTTGGTTGTGCTTATACGTAATTATTAAGTCTTATGGATTTATATATTCCATGTATTTCAGGAAAAGAGGAAAATGCCTGGGGTTCCTAATGGGAACGTCTGCCATGTGGACTCAGAACCAGAACCTGAGCATAGTGGACCTGAACTTCAGCGCACAGGAAGGTAGGTGGGAGTGTTTCTGATTTTTGATAGTACTACAAGCAAAATAAAATAGTTGCCGATAGGGACATTGTCTAAGACATAGTCACAAGGTTAATCAATCTTTGATTACTGTGATTCCTTGTTGAATAGGTTCTTCTTGTATGGTTTTTAAGCACAGCATACTGTTGGAAATGCTGAATTGTTTTATACTTGTACTCTACACATACATATAGTCTACTGGCATTGTGATTCATAGATAAAGTATAATAAAGGTTTTTTTGCCTTAATGTATGCAGTGGCACATTTGTGGAAGACGGGTTACTATGTGGGAAGTTTTATAGCTGATTAACGTAGTCTGTTGGTTTCCTGATGCAATAAACTTTGTTTGCTCCCTGGTCACTTCGTATTTTTTTATTGCAGGCTATTTGGGGGTCTTATAGTAGACATAAAGAGGAAGGCTCCATTCTATTGGGGTGACTATAAGGATGCACTTAGCTTACAGTGCGTGGCCTCCTTCCTCTTCCTGTACTGCGCATGCATGTCTCCAGTGATTACATTTGGAGGTTTACTTGGAGAAGCAACTGAAGGTCGCATAGTAAGATATTAACATTTTTTAAAAATACAGATCATATATATATATTTCTTTATCGTTTAATTCAATGCAAACTGCAGTATGGATTCATGGGCTGCAGTCTTAAACATTTTGTATAACGTCATATTTTACATTTACAACATCATTTTCCTATTTAAGAGTTCTGTATCTGGTTTGACCCACTCGCTTCTCTCCCATTAAAGTCTGTGTGGGGCTAGTTCCACCCCACATGCAGCTAACCCTTTCATAAGCCTATTCCTCCAAAGGGAAGTTCCCACGGGTGCCGATGCCTTCGGCTTTACAATTCATTCTATTTTCACAATACTCAGTACTTGTGCGGGAGTCATTTTCCCTTTATAAATGTTGCCAAAACTAAAATACATCTGTTTATTTCAGCTACAATCATATTTTAATCGGAATAATCATTTGAGCATTTGATCTGTTTTCTAACCAGTCAATATAAATAACAACACAAAATTCATCAATGCCTACTTAGGCGTTACAAAAAATCTTAGGTAGTTTTTCAAAAGCTAAAATAGTTTATTTTTTATTATAAACTTTCCAGTTGACATTTTTGTATAATTTATGAAAGCATCTCAGGATTTTACTGGCAGTCATATACACATATATACGCTTAAATATCAGAATTTCATGGAGCAGGCTTGTTATTATTGAAAAATAAATCTGTAGATTGAATAAATCTATTTGTTTCCCTACAGAGTGCAATCGAATCCCTCTTTGGTGCTTCAATGACCGGAATTGCTTACTCGTTATTTGCTGGACAACCCCTCACAATTCTAGGAAGTACGGGACCTGTGCTGGTGTTCGAGAAGATTTTGTTCAAATTTTGCAAGTATGTGATTCATATTACTTGTATCATAACTGACTCAATGCCACAAAATAATTGATAGAATAGATGCCTTAAGCAGTTTTAATTATCACGCTCCTGCTCGGATATAGGCATACCACCACTAAGCGCAATTAAGCAAACATCCCCAACATGAATATTTTCTTCTTTAGCATCAAAGTTGACCCGTTGCTTTTTCCTGAAATTTACATTTTATAGTTTACATGCATAGTTAATACACCTTTGTAATGACATTTAAATATTAGACTAAGCAATATACACTTATTAAAAAACCCCTTTTAAGTGTATATTATGGGCAATGGTATCTTAATGTTCTTTTTTCAGTGACTGATTGGTTATTCACCTCCATTATCTTATATCAGCCCTGTTTGTGATTGCTGTTGATTCAGACAGACTATAATCAAATAATTTGATTATTAGGCAATGTTGGCCCTCCTGATCTTAGCTTTTATTTTAAATTAGTATTATTATTATATTTTACACTAAACCTCTGAAACAGCTGCACTAGTTTGGCAAACAGAAAGCACAAGCTCTAGGTTGTTTCAATAAATATATTTACTTATAGTAACAGCTGTGATGGCAACAGTTCCCCTTTAACTTTGTCTTTAAAGTTTGAATGCCTCTTGGTTGACCGTTCTCTTTTAATTTTCTGCAGAGAACATGACTTGTCCTATCTCTCACTGAGAGCGTGTATTGGACTGTGGACTGCCTTCCTCTGTATTGTTCTGGTGGCAACCGATGCCAGCTCCCTGGTCTGCTATATCACACGTTTTACAGAAGAAGCATTTGCGTCCCTGATCTGCATTATTTTTATCTACGAAGCCATAGAGAAGCTAATTCATCTGGGAGAAACATACCCTGTTCACATGCATAGTCAACTGGACAAACTTACGCTTTACTAGTGAGTGTTCCTGTATGTGTGAAGGCTTAAAAAAGTTTCCTGATTGTATAGGTATAGATGCAGAAAATCTGATCTGTGAGGTACAAATTAGTGTGGTTTTGGTACATGGAAATTGGATAACTAGAAAAAAGAAAAGTGCACTGCGTGGTTAATTTTTGTCTATTATTGCCATGATGTCCATATAGGCAGCTGTCATTGTGGAAATTTAAACATGCATGGGGTGGGCATAAGGACATCCTGAATATAAGACAAGACCAAGGACAGACTAAGGTTTCCGATCTTTACAGCAGGAAACATTGGCAGATTAGGCGGGTCGAATGGTTCTGATCTGTCTTAACATTCTATGTTTCCATGTATCTTATTGTCCTAGCTGTAAATGTACTGCTCCGGAAACACCATCCAACAAAACATTGGATTACTGGAGAGACAACAACATCACCCTCTCTGAAATGGATTGGGCCAACTTCACAGTTAGCGTAAGTAAATAAATATGGTGGGATCTACACATGGGTGATGGCAAGTACAATGCAAATTGTGTTCCCAGAGTTCCTAAAGCAGCTCTATCTGTAACAGGGTACATTGTGATTCCCAAAAGTAGTAGGATCCTCAGTCTGTATAAATAATTAGTTGGACTTAGTTTGCAACAGGTAACCTATTCTGTTGTATACCTTGGTAAAAAGGCTTTACTAGAATGAGTTACTTGTTACGAAATAGCTCTCATTAGTACAATTCTGCGAGGGTCTCAGATCCTCTACATGGAGCAGTTCACACTGATTTGAATCATACCTTCTCTTTTTAAGGAATGTAGAAAAATGCATGGGGAGTTTATGGGACCCGCCTGTGGACACCATGGACCATATACTCCAGATGTCCTTTTCTGGTGCTGCATCCTGTTTTTCACAACATTCGCATTATCTGGCACCCTGAAAACCTTTAAAACAAGTCGGTACTTTCCCACTAAGGCAAGTGTACAGTTCAGTCTTTTCAAAACCATCAAAAACATTATGCTTATTTTCTTTAATATTTTAGTATTTTATGTCATAACTCAAGTTGTACGTGAAACATCATTCAGCCCATTAGTCTGCTCAGTGGACTAGCGTGAAATAGTTGTGCATGAAATAGTTTTGCAGAGTTGTGGCATTCCTTTGCTAAAGAATAATGCATTTGGTCATTGTGAACATGCATTCCCAGTGGCTACAGATGTCCAAACATTTCCTTTTTTACCTAGAAGTTTTCCTGGCCCCTCAACAAACCAAACTGGCTTACAGAGTTTAATTAATACATGAATTGCCAAAAAAATTGATATTTGTACCTTTTTAATATATACACTGTGATTTATTATTTAATATATACATTTATTATACACAATATTATAAGATGTTCATTTTTCTTTTTGGTAAATGAATGTGTTCCATGTTTAACCCTTTCTATCAACAAGTTCAAATGATCCCTCTTTAGTGAATGGAGCGCACTACAATCTATTTGTGTTCTTCACTATAGGTACGTTCAATGGTGAGTGACTTTGCTGTGTTTCTCACTATCTTGTCAATGGTAGTCCTGGACTATTTAATCGGAGTGCCCTCTCCAAAGCTTCAAGTTCCAAATGAATTTAAGGTAAGAATTTTTGGGCGCTACCGTGCTTGCCCATAATATGCCTGAGAGACCTAGATAGTTTTGAAAGTTTGCAATCCATTATACAGTTAGCCAATAAAGGTACCATATTTACACTTATCTCTTTCAACGAATAACACTGTACAACTCTATTAGTTTACCTGTGTTTGCTTTATAAATCGTTTACATATTATAAAATTATATAAGAAATGACATCTGTCAGGCCAGATGTTTTGAGCCCAATAGTTAAGTTAAATGTGCACAGTATTTAGTTTAGCTTCAGGCATATCTAATTGCCAATATTTACCATTTGTATGCACTGCGGTAGGGGTTATTACAAAGGAGTTCTTTCTAATGAACTGTACTACTTTATTACAGCCGACAAGAGATGATAGAGGGTGGTTTGTCAATCCAATTGGAAGAAACCCTTGGTGGACAGTTTTCCCCACGATAATTCCTGCTCTATTGTGCACTATCCTCATATTCATGGATCAGCAGATCACTGCCGTGATCATCAACAGGAAGGAACATAAACTGAAGGTTGGTAACAATTAATCTCCTGAGTTACTGTAAGAACCTCACATGTTCACGTCCTTTCATGTTCACGTCCTTTCATGGTCACTCTTGCAGGAGCACTGATGAAAGTTTTGCTTGCTGACCATGCGAAACATATGATGGTTACTGTGATGGAAAAAAATATCATAGTGCTTCTGACCCAAATGGTCACTGAAACTGAGCACATTGATTTCTATGAATATATCAAAGATATGTATATATATCCCGCAATACCTCCTCCACAGACAACAGTTGTTGTGACTTCATTCATTCAAGGCTCGGCAGAGCCCCCCTCCTTCTCCCTGACAACTATTGTTATTATTTACTATGTGAAATAGCACCATCATATTTTGCAGCTCTGTACAATGGATAAACAGGACATCGCATGACAATTTGGAGTAAAAGACACAAAAGGAAAGAGTCCTGGTCAAACCTGCTTACAATGCTATTAAAATGGCACTACACTTTTTAATTAACTCCTTTTTGTAAATGTACCTTTATTAAATATTGGAAACCCTACCTTATTGATGTCCTCTGGACAAGTATTATGCCATAATACTGTCAAATTATGTTAATCCCCTACGTAGAAAAACAAATTAAAAGAGTAAGATATTACAAATAGTTTTCTATAATTATTTCTAAACCTCTTCCAGTTAATATCAGTAAAAAAGTGTTAAATTATAATTGAAAATTCATCTGAATTGTCATTATCCAAAATGGGCTTTTCTTCTCAGGTATTTCTCAGTATAATCCTAAAATAAATTAATAAAATAAAAGATCTTATATGCACAGAGCAACATATGATTAAAATCATAAACGTACTGCTCTGAATATACAACAGAAATAGATTTTAAATTAAATTGTGTAATTAACTTTATTTTACTAACTATACTTTTTTTCTTCTTCTAAATGGTTGTAAAAACAGCAGGAACGAGTGCACTAACAGTCATTTCCCCCCAACATACAGAAAGGATGCGGCTACCACTTGGACCTTCTGGTGGTGGGACTAATGTTGGGAATCTGCTCAATTATGGGACTTCCATGGTTTGTGGCAGCCACGGTCCTCTCTATTACCCATGTTAATAGCCTTAAACTAGAGTCCGAGTGTTCAGCCCCTGGAGAGCAACCAAAATTTCTTGGCATCAGGGAACAGCGAGTTACTGGGCTGATGATCTTTGTGCTGATGGGATGCTCTGTGTTTATGACCACGGTGCTCAAGGTATGTTGGTGTTTTTACATAAATAAAATATTTATCAAGACTTCTAAAACCATTCTTGTTAGCTGTTATTGTTTACATGTTCCCTTTTCAAATTATTTTGTGTTTTTGCATATAAAGTCAATATTTAATAGTTAATACCATGAAAAACATGTTTTCAACAATTTATTTAGGAAATAATTCAGTAAAAACACAAAGAAATGTGTATTATACGGACCAAATATTTCCTTACCTTTTTAGTGTTTTTTTTCTTTTTTGACGAACGTGTTTTCAACTCACTAGTCTGATGTATTCAAAGCGTTTAAATGAAAAGTCTCTGTAAGTGTCTACTTTCTATGATGTGTCTTAAGTGCTTTGAGGTTTTTGCTACTGGTACTAGTAATAGGTGCAGAAGTACAAGTGTAAATTGAATTGCGCTTTCTTAACACGATCTTTCAGTAGCTTGAAAGGCAATGAGTGACTATAAAAGCTCAGGCGTCCTTTTTAAAATAAAGAAAACCTCAAAAGGTCATCCTTACTATTATTATTAAAATTATCATTTATTTATGTTACCAGCCTCAAACATGAGTGGATAAGAGGTAGTAACTGTAGAATAATGAGAAGCAGTGTCATTCCAGCTCTTTGGTCTTTTTGTTATTTCCGCTTTTGACAAGCATAAGACTTTTTATAAGGTTCAGAACATTAACAACATATTTTCTTTAGATTCACCAATAAAGTCGTTCACTAGACCATTTTAATAAACATGTTCCAACCAAGTGTCGTGTTTGCACCAACTCACCACACCTATGATACCTGGCTGCTGACCACCATTTTGCAGTACATGTCTGTACACCGCGTGGCACAATACATCAATATAACACAAAATGGGGTTTAACATAGTCCAGTAAAGATACACTTCAAATGTTCATCTTTTTAAGCTTGGTTAACTTTTTCACCTTGCATTGCTCGATACGTTTAACAGATACCATGGATGGCCCATTATACATCTTTTACGTATCAGTCTTTGTTTTATTTAAACAGTTTTGCATATCTGTAAAATAATGAGAAGCAGAAGCCTTTATCATTCAGTGTCATTCCAGCTCTTTGGTCAGAATTTAATTTCCCTCCCCATTGTAGCCTCATATGCCACCTACAGGCTAATTTCCCTCCCCATTATAGCCTCATATGCCACCTGCAGGCTAATAAGACCATAGCACACAAAAAAAGTTTAGGGATATTTTTTCCTAGTAATTTCCACCGTCCACTTCCAGACCATCACATATATAACACTTCATGCAGCACTTTTTACAAAACTAGAACTTACAAACTAAGACAAACCAATAGATTATGAAGAAGAGTCCTGCTTGCAAGCTAAGAGTTATTTGTTACTGAACTTCTGGAATGGTTATGCAGTGTAAGTATTCATTACAATACACCAATCATCCATAACATTATGACCACTGACAGTGGAAGTGAATAACACTGATAATCTTGATATCATGGCACCTATCTGTGGGTGGGATATATTGGGCAGCAAGGGTGAAATTCTTATGCCAAGATGACTGGGTCAGAGCATCTCCAATGCTGCAGCTCTTATGGGGTGTTCCCGGTCTACAATGGTCAGTGGTCCAAGAAAGGAAAAGTGGTGAAGCAGCGACCGGATTACGAGCGGCCAAGGCTCAGTGATGCATGTGGTGGTTGAAGGCTGGCCCGGGTGTTCAAATCTAACAGACAGGCTACTGTAGCTCAGTTTGCTGAAAAAGTTAATGCTGGTTCTGATAGAAAGGTGTCAGAACACACAGTGCATCGCAGCTTGCAGGGTGCCCATGCTGACCACTGTCCACTGCCAAAAGCGCATACATTGGGCACATGGGCATAAGAACTGGACCAAGCAATGGAAGACAGTGACCTGGTCTGATGAATCACGTTTGCTTTTACATTATGTGGATGGCCAGGTGTGTGTCACTTACCTGGAGAACATATGGCACCAGGATGCACTATAAGAAGAAGGCAAGCTGGTCGGAGGCAGTGTGATGCTTTGGGTAATGCTCTACTTGGATTCTGCCGGTAATGTGGATGATACTTTTACACATACCACCTACCTAAGCATTGTTGCAGACCATGTACACCTTTTCATTGACACAGTATTCAATGATGGCCTCTTTCAGCAGGATATTACCCCTGCCACAAAGCAAAAATGGTTCAGGAACGGTTTGAGGAACACAATGGGTTCTAGATGTTGCCGCGACCTCCTTAATGCAATCAAGCATCTGTGGGATGTGCTGGACAAACAAGTCCGATCCATGGAGGCCCCACCTCGCAATTTACAGGACTGCTGCTAACTTCTTGGTGCCAGATACCACAGCACACCTTCAGAGGTCTAGAGGAGCCCATGCCTCAACACGTCAGGGCTGCTTTGTTGGCAAAAGAGGGACCTACACAATATTAGGCAGATGGTCATAATGTTATGACTGATTGGTGTATATTATTAGATTCTTCTACACCAAACGGTGGTGAATTAAAAAATATTCTATACATTTGTCTCACGTAAATGACCACATAGTACAACTAGTGACTAGAAACTGGAGGATATATCAGATTCTGTGATAACCAAGTTGTATTCTTTCACTGGAAGTCAGACAGCAGTTCTCATGATTCTAAGCCATCCAATATAAATTCACCTTTTAGTAACATTTTCCTACCTCATTCCTACAGAAATTGTAGATTACAGTACTTTATTACTTTGTAAAGGCATAATCTGCCCCATCAATTTAGCTTGATATAGCTACATGTGTAGGGGAAGGCTACCAACTTTTGTCCTGGTGCAGTAGCTAAGGAAACAACTAAGTAATATATGGGCCTAAACACATCTGGCTGATGCAAAGAAAGACAGTAAAAGGGTGAGAAGGGGGTTCGCCACATGGTGTAAAAGCCGTCTAAAGCTATTTGCCTCTGAATGCTAACTGTGTAAATGAAAGAAAACATGTAAAATAAATGTCCGATGGCTCAGAAGCTTGAATTCAGAAAAGTCCAGTAGGCAATTCCCTGTTCCCCTGCATATGCCTTTTCTATTGGCATTTATTATCTCTTATTTCATTCTGTATCATTGTTGCAGTTTATCCCAATGCCTGTTCTGTACGGAGTGTTTCTGTATATGGGAGTTTCTTCACTGCGGGGAATCCAGGTACGTTGGGTTAATCTGCATCTAACCGTACATAACATCTGACCTTATGCGAGTTTCAATATTTTGTTAGAATATATAGAATATACAGTGGAGCATGATACAGACTCTGTACTGGCCCTTCGGAGAGAAGGGAACATATAACATTAGTGTTGTTAAATGTAGCAGATCATTATTCCCTATTTTATTCCCTGCTTGCTTGTAAAAGTTCCCTGGTGCATTCAGTAATTTTCCAAACGGAGCCTCCTGTGAGGCATATTGGAGGTTGCTTGTCTGTGACAGCTTCTTAAGTTTTGAGCCTCTAGGACAGATGTGGAAACGCTGTGTCTGATTAGAACTGAAGTCCGCTAGATGCTAAGGAGAAAGAACAGAGAAGGAATGAAAAGTCCCGGAAAATGATGGATAGGACAAACCATCCACCCAATCTAATGATTATAAAAACCTGCCAATGGTAAAAGTTCTTTTTGACTAAACACTTATTCATTTACACGACTAACATACGCTTACAATTTATATTGTAGTTCTTTGATCGCCTCCTGCTTTTTGCAATGCCACCCAAACATCAGCCGGATTTTATCTACCTGCGACACGTCCCTTTACGAAAAGTCCATCTCTTCACCATCATCCAGCTGACCTGTCTTGTCTTACTTTGGGTCATCAAAGCTTCTAAAGCTGCTATTGTATTCCCAATGATGGTAAGGAAACCTACTCCTTATATCTGCACATATTGTTATACATTTCTAATTTGCGGTCATACTGACTGGCTTATTGAATTGGTGTATAGCTTCTGCCTATCGTAGTGTCACAGTAATCCCACTGCGTATGTGATAGCAGAAACTAAGCTGTATGTAAAAAGGATCTGTTTAATTTTATGATTATTTATAGACCTTCTGAGTTGTCTTTATATACAAATGCATGCATTGGGGGCCTAGTTTAATCCATTGATAATCCTATGCATGGTGCAATGCCCCCAAATTGCCCCTTTCTTCCTCTGCAGTGGATTCTCTAGTAGTGACTTTACTACCCTATGATTATATGCCACTACACCATCATTCTAACATCAATGATGTTTATAGACATTTGTACACAATGCATGTAATTAAAACGTAATAACTGCTGAGAGTTTATTGTATTGCACTTTTTTGCACTGTTTTTTTTTAAAGACTAATACTGTGTAGCATTTGGTGATAACCTTTTTTTATAATATGATCTATTGATGGGGCAATGAGCAAATATCATCATATAAAGATGAATTGTGCCCCTTTCCTCCAGCTTTTTCTAGAAACCTTAGTTTAAGGTACATTTCTGTACACTAGCAGTTTCATATTGTGGTGTGAATTTTTGTCTGTGGAGGTGTACTTTTGATATTTTAACCTGTGCTACTTGCCCTGTTTTCCAAACTGAGCAGTTTATATGACTAATAGACCAATGATCACTCTGCACATTTGACAATTTCTCGGTTGTTTTGGTACATTTAGTACCATCACATAAATCATAAATCAATGCTGTGCAGGATAGGAGATAAGTCTTCTTTTTGTCTTTTGCTATGTTTCTTATATTTTCTTTATAGTTTTTTTAGTATTCATTATTAACATCAGCCATAATTGTGCTGTTCCCTTGACAACAATCTCTTACACATTTCTATTTTTATGTTTCACTGGTGCAATTGATCTAATTTAAACAGAAACTTCCTTTTTGTTTTGTTGGTTTTTTTTCTTTTCAATTTTTTTTATATGGTTACAGGTTCTTGCCCTAGTCTTTGTCCGCAAACTGATGGACTTTGGTTTTTCTAACCGGGAGTTGAGCTGGCTTGATGACTTGATGCCAGAGAGCAAGAAGAAAATACTGGAAGATGCCAAAAATAAAGCTAAAGAATTAGAGGTAATATGTCACCTCTTAATAACTCTGAGGCTTGGAGCACCTCATATAACACTGGGGGATCTGGAAGCCAAGATGGTGGGTCCAGGGCAGATGAGTTAAACAATATTATTTTCTGGAACAACCCAACTCTTTGTGAGGTGTATCAGGATACTTATTCAACCTTGAAGCATATTGCTCTGCATCTGCAATACAGAAATTCTGTTTTTTATTATAGGAATCCGAGAAGATGCTTCTGGCCAGCGAAGAAAAGGGTGTGCAACTTCCAATGGAGACCAGAAAATTATTGAGCAGCCCTGGGAAAAATAATAATTCAAGGTAACTTGGCATATGCTATAATGATTTAATTACATTGTGCTTCTGGTAGTCCTGGTTGATATAGTAAATACATCTGGAAGCTGAATTAAACTGAGATCTGTTTAATATTGTGACTTCCAAGGATAAGATGATTTATTATATCCTTTGGGTTTCTTTCCTTGCTGTGTCTGTATCTGTTTACTGTAGCATTTCTACGGTTTCTAAAATTTCTAAATGGTCATTCTGAGACACATCTCTCTGTGCTGGACAGCTTTGAGGTGTGATGTTTTCATTGGGTTTGTAAGAGGAGGCAATAACCAAGATATCCAGTTGAATTCACCATGCTTACCAAGGTTATCCAGTGGCTAAGAAAGCACATGCCACATGTCATCACCTCCCCTATCTATACACAAAATACAACTTTGTTATATTGAAATTACTAAATTGATTCTTTAGAGATTCATTGGAAATGTGCATAATTTGTTATGTTTATTTTATTTTTTGTCTATTTCTACTGTTACATCTTCTTTTTCCAGTCTTGCCATAAACTGATCACGCCGTTCTTTTTGTAGAGGAACTCACTAGCCATTCAATGCATTTAACTTGCAGTACATGTGATTGTGCAGTTTACATTGTGTGTTCATCTAGATAGCCCACACAGAAATGAAAGTGACTTTCACTGTTATTGTCTCATTCTAGATGTGATCCGTCAGACATAAATATTTCTGATGAAATGCCCAAAACTACAGTGTGGAAAGCTTTGAGTATGAACAATGAAAGTTCAAAAGCAAAGGAAAGAAGGTAAATTAGGGTGTGTTTCTCAGAAATTCTGAGAAAGTTATCAAGCGCCATATCTCACCATACTATCTTTGTACTATCTGCTATCAGTGCATCGCATGTAAACAATTATTAGGTGAAAATATGATAATATTGTATTCATAGCTTTGAAAAAGTTTACCAAAAAAAAAATATATAATAAACACATTCCTGTTCCACCCTCACCTTACCTAAATGTGTAATAATACACTTTACCTACATGTTTCACATGTCCCCTACTTGCTCTGCAGCTTTTTCAAATAGGTGTCTTGGCAGATGAAGGGCAGCGTGAAATGACAGATGACTCAGGGAAGCGCCAAGACCCAAAACGTGGCATACAGCTTTGAAGAACTGTCCCTCATCCTTTTCTTCAGAAGAAGGATTCATGTTAAAGCCATTGGAATTTTTTTATTATATGAATATATATATATTATATATTTTTGTTTTATTTTCAGTGTGTGCTTCGAAAAGCTATAAATCTGTGCGTACCATTGATTCTCTGGTACTCGCACTGTAAGGGAGTGGCACATGTGCCAATGTAATGTCTATCTGAGAAGGATTCACGGAAATGTGGCATAGCTCTTACCTATGTGTTGTGTACGTTTAATGTTCGTAAACAGCATATTAGCAGTTGTAGCTTCAATGACATCACTAAGTAAAAGGGAGGGATTCCTGTGCTTAATAAACTTCTCGTTAAGAGATTTGTATCGGGGAGACCACATGGTTCTACTTTGGGTTTTGTAAATCTTAAAATGTGTTATATATATATATATATATATATATATATATATATATATGGGTGTGTTTGTACCTATGATAAACACCTGGGGAGCAATTCAAAGTGTTGGTATAAATAAAATGCAGGATAAGTATACAGACACATTTAACTTTACCCTGGCATGTCCAACCAGCGGCTAAAAACCATTAGGAAAAGTTAGTTCTAGGTCAGTTGATGCAGTGTAGCAGTGATGTAGAGCACTGTTTGATATAAAAGAAGCAGCCTTTTGGGCAAATTCTGAGCTAATTATTTTGTGTTTTTTAACATCTTGTTTTTTTTTATTAACTAGTGATTTTCACTACTCTTATTAATGTTCTCTGTACATTTCATGTACTTTACTTTCCCAAAGGCATTTAGCTATGTGGCAATAAAAGCAGAAAGCAACATATTATTATTATTATTGTTGTTGTTGTTGTTGTTCATAGTCTAATTTCTAGATATTTGAAATGGGGATCCTGTAAATGCAACTCTTACCAGCATCATCCACAGCAAAGCTAGTATGAATTTAGTGAATAACGATTAATAATTGTACTCTTGTGGGTTGTTTGTGTGTTCTGTAGCATCCGATTTTGGAATCACTCTGTACCACAATTATGCTTATTCTATGTCAGCTAGTAGAAATCTACTGACTAATGTAGCTGATATGTGAATCATTCAAATAAGATTCTTTGTGATGTACCATGAACTACCATTTTTTCCTCCGTAGGCAATAAAGGATTCATGATGTCGACAGATTGATAATACATTAACTTGGTAGATCTAACAGTCTAAAGGGTTGAACAGCACATTACTTTCCAAAGCATTGCTGTGAAACAATTTAAAAATACATGTCTAGTGTGACAACATACGCCATGTAGCCTCATGGCCAAGCATTTATGGAACATAAAGTGCCAAAATGCTTTAAGTAGTTCATTAACTCCCATTCATATTATTATTTGGTTCAAGTAAAGTTTTCTTGATTTAATGAATGATTCTTGTAGACAAGGAGTATTAATGTTAGGTTTGAAAGAAAAGTAGCTAACCTTTTTTCTTGATTTTGTATTAATTTTCACAAAAATATGTCTTAAATGTTGATAGTTGCTTAGTATGCTTAGTCTTTCTTTTTTCCCTTCTATAACTCAATTTATATTTATTTAAATAATTTTCCTAATTTAATATTTGGCAGGATTTTCACCAACATTAGCCACTTACTATTATTGTTAATGTTAATAGTATTTTATTTAATACTGTTTACCTTTGTGCATCTGTGTAGATATATATATATATATATATATATATATATATATTTACACATAGTGTACTTGATGATTCGAATTTCAGATTTGTTATTTTGACTTTTGTGAGGAGCAAAGGCCCTCTGATATTCACATTCTGTAATAATATCAAATTTTTATAGTTTTTGTAGTTTTTATTTTCATTTTGCCTTGCAAATCCATTATTTAATAACTATGTTAAAAATACCTGAATGGCATTAAACCTTAAGAGTTCATCTTTATTTCAAAGATATTCACTTTCTATGTACTATGCTATCATGTATTATGGCGTGATTAAATTGGAGTAAGCATGACGTGTATGTATGTATATATATATATATATATATATATATATAATATATATATAATGTATATATATATATATATATATATATATATATATATATTATATATATTATATATATACTATGTATTAGTGGCAAATACATTACTTAAAGGTATATAAACTGGAGGGTCTTGTTTGTTGGCACAATGCTGTAGAGTTTGTCTAATCACGCCAGGTTCTCCATATTGAGTAGGGAATATTTCATATCATACTTCCATGAATACTGCTTGGAAAAGCTGTTAGAGAGGTAAGCGTTTGTGCTGTTAATTAGTAGACTAGGCATTTATTCCCAGCGGATCTCACCCTTTGCTGACCCAATCAAGAAAGCTGTGTCGGTCCTATAATTAAATGCCACCAAGTCTGATCGTTTGAAAGAACCGTCCACCATGTTTGCGACATGCAGGGATATAGGATCAGCCATGTTATGTGTCAAAAGTGGAAGGCTGTCTTCCTGCCTGCGCTGTGTACACGAGTGATCTAAATTATAGGTAAACATACGAACCATAGCTGTAAAATGAGTTATAATATAATATAACAAACACTGCACACTAACAAAAGAGGTTTAATCTATAGCATTTCTGTTGGCTCTTGTTACACTTAAAATACTAAATTGTGATGTGCAAAACTAATTTAATCCAGAAAGTTATTCATTTCTTGTTATATGCACATAAAACATGGCCGGAAGCTACCAACGCACACACCCTGTTTCATGCTAACAGCATGCCTAGGACTGGGCATTCTGCATGCGAAGCATGTAAAATGTTTGTTGGGCTCTGTCTCCCCATATATTACGTGCATTTAACACTGACTTTATAATGCTGTGGATTCCATGAAAATTATACACAGTCATTTGGTATTTTTAATGAGAGCAGAGTATGGGTTCTCCTGCAAGTTGACCAAAAATATCCATTCTTCAAGAATCAGAGCAACCTCTCTGAAGAGTGTATCTAGGAACTTGCTGGGCTGTGATTAAGGAGTAAATTATATAGGAAATTAACATACGTTTCCCAGCATTTGCTTGAGAAAATCCCTTTCCAGGAAAAAGAAACCAATCAATAGTACCTGCTTTAGTCACCTATTTATACTAGCTGTCTATGTAATAGCTATTTAGTCTTATTACATTACGTACACTAGCGGATTAAGACAGCAAGTATGTTTTCGATGAATTATTAACAGTTACACCACAAGAACCCCTGTATTGGCACTGGACATTCTTGATGGCATGGGATGGCATATGCTTCTGGCTCTCAAAAGCTGCTAATTAGGGAGCCAGGCTTTAATTATTATGAAACAGTCCTTTGAGTTGTGGAACCTTTAATAACTTTGATGATGCTGGAGGGATCCAAGTAGGTCATTTCATAGAGACTACTTACTACCATCATTTTAATATTGCTTGTACCTAATTTGTTCATTTGGATCATTGGGGTTCTGAATAGCACACTGCTTAAAGCTTAATGCTGTTTCCACAAATTGCTGGTCCGGCCACTAGTGTTGTGTTTATATTTATTGTGCTCAATAGAATTGATGGCACCAGGGTTTCCTAGCACCCTATGCAACCTATGTCTCCAGCACCCCCTCCTGCATGGACTTCTTCCCCAACATGGGAAGGACTCTACCAGCTCAACGCTGTATATAGCCTTCTAATTTGGCTCAATACTACAGCTGGTCCTTGGTGGCACTAAATTCGCCTTACTGCTACTGCACAGCAAACATCATGCTCACAAAATTACATGTCGAATCCTCCTAAAGAAGCCATTACCTACAGAGTTCTAGTGCGATACTGCATTATTATTATTTATTGTTTTATATAGCAGCATCATATTCCATAACGCTGTACAATGGGTAGACAGGATATAACAAGTAGTATGTAACATAACAATTTGACTTACAGAAACAGGGAACCATCAAACTCCACAATATACTCAATGCTAATTGTTACACCCTCTCTAAAATACATGAATTCAAGGGGGTGCCATTTCTTGAGAGTTGGCACCTTGCTGCTAAATCACATATTTTAAATGTTGATTAAAGTTTTATTTTACATGTATGATCGCTCCCCTTTAATAAAATAGTTATGCTTAACGTATGCTCTTGAGAATCCCTATAGAAGACTAACATAAACACTCAATATTGTATACCAGCAGGAAGACGTGATTACATAACCTGCAAAAGTCCAGGCCTCTATAGATTTTACAGCTCCCTGGGCTGGTCAGATGACCCATGCTCGTACCTGGGATCTCTCCGGGTTAAGCTACGCTCCTCTGAGTCACAGCCCAAATCATCTTTAGACATGCCGTACTCCCCACCCCCATTCAAAAATTATGAGGTTGGGGCTATCCCCGCGCGCAATATCGCAGACCACGGAACGCCCTTTTCTCGTCTACCAGAACCTGGAGTTCCCAGGTATGCCCATGATCATCACTGCCCACAAACATGGGACAGTGTGATACCCGAGAATCATGAAAACTAGGAACGTTGGGAAGTATGTGATTATTATCTAGAATATGGAACTATGGCAATAGATAATACAGTAAAATCTGAGAGAGTTCTGGATTAGGGAAATACTTTGCCATTCTTGTCTCTCAGAGCACGTTTACTATGTTATGTTATGGGCGGCCAAGCTATATCAAAATAATTCATTCTTAACAGTTTTTTTTTTTTTAAATTAAACTGCCAACTTTCTACTCCATGAAATTGAGCTGCACTCTATAAACATAGAACCAAATGGTATGCACATTGCCCATTTTGGAGACCTACCAAAGTCATATATGACTAATAAACATAAAATTCCACAGGTATGTGTTTCAAGGCAGGTCTTTGACCCACCAGATGACCTCTTCAATTGAATAGGTTGGTGGACCCATACAAAGGAAGGAATAATAGGTGCTGGCACAATTAAATTTTCTTCCTTAAGCACGTAGAAATAGAGAAAGATTATTTTGTTTTAGAAATATTGAAATATATTTATTTTGTTTTAATGAATGTCGAATTCATGTTGTGAGTGGAATAAAGTTGCTGTGATTTTCTTTTTTCTCTCTCTTCCTCCATTCACCAATCTGATGCTTATTTGTGTTATTTTATTCTCCTCTATCCTAACCACTGTGTCTTCTTACAGTGGAGAAACCAGGCTTCAGAAGAGGTTTAAGAAACCAACCTGGTTTTTAAAACCTAATAAAACTGGTTTCTAAAATGGAGCATATGTGTTGCAATAACTCCCATGAAGGACCATTAAAATGAACCAAGATCAAAACCATTCATAGGTAATAATTATTTTTGAAGTAAGCATTTTTTACTAAAACAAGGAAAGCTTATAGAATTCTCATCAAGTTTGGTTTCTCCACTGTGGAGTTAGTCTTTGAAAGTGATTGTAATTTTGTGTGTTTCGCTGTCTGAATTTTGTCTGTCTTAGGTATATCTGCTGTTTACCTTGATCAACAAGGAATAAATATTATGTGTGTAATGTAACATCTGTTGGTGTAATGTAAAGAGACAAAATCCTTACTTTTTTTGCTTTTATTTTATCATACTAAAATACTTGTTATTGCCGGGAATCATCGTTATAGAACAATTCATTTTTATTTACATTTTACGTTAGGAGTGAGAGTTTTTAAATTGAATATTGTTGTTACAAAACTTGCAACTCGGGAGCCACAAATTGTAATGTAGCCTGTTCCAAAATGTACACATTTTGATTGATACGAGAAATCTTACTGAAGCTAAAATGACATTGGATGCTATAAGGCTCTCCACCTTGTTGTATGGGTAATGAGAATGCCATAGACAGACATGGGCACGCTCAATAGACTGGTGCAAGTGATTTTGTTGCCCCACTTTTATGCCTGTCTATTTAAACTGCAATTCATATTATGAGCCCTTTCCAAAAAATGCATAGAATCAGAATAAACTAATGCTGAAATAACATGGATCAATAAAATGAATAGTGCCCACCTGACGCACCTGATGAAATGATTTGGGTTATGCTTGATTAAATGTTGGTAAATGGATTTGTCTCTTAACACTACTTACCCACACTGTGTATTTTAGTTGGGGGTAGATATTATGAAATTATTGACAATGTTTAATAAACATAGAAACTTGCCGCTGTTGTGTGGTTATTGTGTGTATGTTTTTTAATCCAGCGGCTAATTAAGTATATTCTGCTCAGTACTATATTTACAATATGGTCAATAGAAGGCAAAGTATGGGTGAAGATATTATTACTCCCCTACTTTGCTTCACTTGGCATCAACCAAAAATTGGTGCTTTGTGGAAAATCCAGACCTGTCTAGATATATACAAAATTATATATCGTGCCATGTGCACTTCAAAATCCATTAAGATGTGCTTTGATGTCCTTGCTACAAATCAAACCAAAGGAAGTTGACCTACTTGTTTACTTGATAACAAGCTCAGTGCACACTGGTTATGTCCAGCATGCATCCGCTAAAATAGATTGTAAAGAAATTCCAGGGGAAAACAAAAGTTACACTCAGACTGTACAAAAGCAGGCCAATAGTCATCATAACTAAGCTTGCGAGCAGGGCTCTCTCCACCAAATGTATCGGTTTGTCTTATTCCTGTCTTAAACTGTTGGCGCTATATAAATAAAAGATAATAATAATAACTAGTGATACTCCATTCCAAAAATGAAATGCTAAATCTTGGCCCAAAGTCTTCAAATCAGAACAGCCCATAGCACAATCACCCTCTACACCCCCCCCCCCCCACTTGCCAGCCCTTCCCTAGACCACCAATAATGTGAGGAACTCATTACGCTTTCCTGTATGTGATGGTGAAATCATCCAAGAGTATCAAGGAGGTGGCTCAGAAGACGGTGGCAACCTTTAAACTCTGTGCGGACCAAGGCACAGACCTGTCTGCTTCCCAACGCGCCACCTGGGAATCAGCCCCAGATTCCTCCTCCGTGAACTGCAGCCAGTGCTGGATTTATTTGGGGGTTTGTAATAATTTACTGTAAAAATGATCTTATTTTATTAAGTTCACATGAGCCTTTATCTATGCCTGGTTAGCAAATCTTAAAAAGGCAACTGTTAATTAAAATGTGCAAACATTTTAAAATGTAAATTATGATTTATTCCCATCACCTTTATTGGCAAAAACTCAAGCGGTTACACATAGAATGAGCACCTCTAATATTTACACAGCGATTCTGTGACATGTACCAGTGAATTGAGAACATTCCACCTACAAATTGACATAACACAGAATATTTCATTGAGGTTTTGTTTTTTCCATTCAATGTCAAATGGTCCAAATGGTCTCCGACACTGGAGTGCAGCTAATTGTACCTAGAAAACAGAATTAGAGGTACAGGAAGGAGTGCGTTTCTAGTATTAAAAAAAGGAAACAATCTTCAACTAAGAATATACAGCTATTGCGGGCTCAGTCATTTAAGACTGAGGTTGACATGTAATTTGTATATAAATTATACAGAATCTGATCAAATAATGTAAATAACTTTTTACACATTTTCCATTAAAAAAACTTTCTTTTTCACCTGAAGCCTTTTTTGCTCATCAGCCATCGTACAAAGTCCTTTGCCTTCATTTTGTCCAGGTATCTTGTTAAATCGCTAGAGAAGGTTCCTTCTGAGTGTCGTTTAAAGTTTGATATAACACTCTGAGACCGATACTGTTCCCATCTGTAATGCATTCCAGAAAAAAGCTATATATCTATAACTAATATTTTTCAAATAAAGATAAAGTAAGTTTAGATATTTAGACTATACAACACACCACTCCTGCATATGCAACCTGCTAGGACACCTATACATTAACAATCAACTATTGTTATTAATTTCTGTATATATAGAATATATATATATATATATATATATATATATACACAATTATAATTTGTGTGTGGTAGTCATACTATTTTTATACACTAGAGGGAGACATAACACCGTATATCATACATTCATATATTAAATGGAATGCATTACCGGTATGAATGATAATTTTAAGGCCCGCTCAAAAATGACTATTGGGTTTCATGATGATGATGATGATAATAATAATAATAATACTGTCAACAAAATTCTTACCTGGTTTCATCTGAAGAATTCTTTACCGAGATCTGCAAGGTAAGCGGGGGCATCATCAGGAACATTACTGCAGCAAAGAGAACCAATTGGATCTTGTTCATGTGTTCTGCTGGGAATGCATCACACAGCGTTTAGTAGAATGCAAGGCATAAAGAAGCGATAATAGTGGATTGCTTTTCTATGAAAAGTAAATGGATGTTGGGTATAGTGCCCCAGTTAGTGCACTGGTTTCCTGTAGGGCAAGTATGTTATATTTTACTCCGTAATCTTGGTTTACCATAACCACAGAAAAAAAAAATTCTATATAAAATACACTTAATCATCAATACTTGATAAATATGAAATATGAAGTATTTACCACCTGTAAATCTTACAAAGTTAAATAAATTAAGAAACAAAAAAATATTTTTACTTAAGTGAATACTTAATAAATCGTTCCTTAATTTAAATTATAATAATTTGGAATCGTGGACCTACCTTTTGGACGGGCAAGGCTTTTCACATTTAGGTTCTTCCCGTGCTTGTGATGAGCCAGCTTCTCATGCATTGCGTTTTTAAGCCTTCGCAGGACGCCCAGATGACAGAAAGGTCGGAGGTAGCCTTTGTTTCTAAGTCATTATGATTCATGTTGGTTTCTATCTTCAGCAACTCTTTAATAAGGAACTTTGATATATTTTTCATGATCTATTTTTTTTTATTATAAACGGATGTGCTAATCATGTTAACAATCTTTTTCTATAAAAAACTGTATATGACATCATCGTCAGAACCTGTCACATTGCATCATAGACATGTCATTGATAGCAGCTTAGAGAGGTTGAAGGCCTGTGCTATATGACCCAGAAGAACAGTCACTGTGTGCGTGGCCATCACTTCTGCTTATTTTAATACATTTGCCTGAAATTCCATTTTTTAATGAGCTCTTTTGTAAAGGTGTTTAATAAGGCATTACTTTCTTTTGCAGCAAAAGCTACACATAAATGTAGTTAACATATATTGGGTTTTGTGCTCAACCTATGTGTCTAATTTGCGGTTCAGTAGTAACTATTTGCATGTACGGTATATTCCAAGGATGGATGGCTGAGGGTTATTAAAATAGTAATCTGAT
Organism: Spea multiplicata; assembly: GCA_009364415.1. Classification (NCBI taxonomy): domain Eukaryota; kingdom Metazoa; phylum Chordata; class Amphibia; order Anura; family Pelobatidae; genus Spea; species Spea multiplicata. The sequence goes on along the minus strand of VKOC01000002.1, from coordinate 40,584,385 downwards.
GGTAGGTGATGGATGCTATAAGCCTGATTATGGAAGAAATGTTGGACTCATAGTCGTTTAGGTGTTCGCTTGCCTACATAAGGATTGTAATGTGTTTAATGCTGGTACTTAGAGGGTACCATGTCTATGAATACATAAGGTGGAGCATCCCTTTTGTCTAGGCTACTTCTTAAGTAGTTTCCTACCTAAATATGAAATGGTCCTATTCATAGTTTTGTCCATTTACAATAATGCAGTTTATACAACTTTATCGTGGCATATTATTTCCATTCTTAAAGACTGAGAGCTCTGGGTAGGAAAGTGATGTCAATATGAAATATGAGCAATTAAAATGAGCATGCAAACGGGTGCCCTTTACTAACTCTTAAGCTGATGAGCCCATATTAGCGCTTTACATTGATCATCAATACTAATCCATTATAAATACTGCTTCTTGCTAGCCAACATTTTACCCTTAAAATGTATAATCTCTAACCAACTAATTGTGTTTCTCCTATACAGTTCTCATGTTCTACATTTGGTATTAGACATTGAACGCATATCAATCACCCCCCCCCCAACATTTTAAATAGCCACAGAGGGAAATTTTTGTTTTATTGGTGTGGTTAAAGTTGTGACTTTTGGGGATACAAAAAACCAATTTGGTTAAAATGTATACTGTTACTGTCAGAAAATATGCTATCTGTGAAAGCTATGAATTCAAAATTAGAGCACAAAGACGAAACTGAAAATTTATATTCAACGTGAGTAAAAATTGCCACTGTGTAATAATAATAATAATAATAATAATAATAATAATACTGTAAACAACCCTTAGCTGCTTTAAATGAAAATTCCTAGGAAGTCTGAAACAGGAGGTAGTGATCAGATTCCCATGAGTTAAAGGGACACCTCAGTACCATTTTTAACGGATAATAGACAGACTACATTAATCAATGTCTGCAAATTAAATAGTTTATAAAATTGATTTTATTGGTAAAACATAGAACATAGCCGCCCCTGGCTTAAAGTATAATGGCTACATCCCCAGTCTGGACCTGCTTACATAAATGTATACAATATGTAATAAGTAACATTCATCAGGGCTGGTACCTTCTGGCCTTGGGGGCACGTAAAGCCAAGTGAAAACACACAAACACACACTCTCACCATGCATGAAGTCAGAGCTTGTGCCCCCCTTAAAACTTCCATAAGTCTCTTCGTACATCGGTAATTAGGCATATTTAAATTTTGATCTGTACAGTTTTGTATAATGGTATAAATCTCATCCTGGGTTCCAATATATTCTTTTTCAGTGAAAGTGTTAAGCAGAGTAAATATTCTGCTCGTTTGAAGTGCACTTATTAGTATAACCAAAATATAAGAGATCATTAGCTGGAAAAATGACAATATAACATTATAATATAAATGTCAGCATACTGAAAGGCATTTCGGGCCAGACACATCAGTTGGATACGATAAGGAAATCGATTCTAAAAATACCCTTCTATGTGCAGATTCCAATTTAGAAGGAAGTGATTAGATGACTCATTGGTGTTGCATGAAATATATGTCGGAGAAATTTAGACGCTCATATAGTTAATGAGCATCAACAAAGAAGACGCTGTTTGAAGTCATAAAGTAAGCCTTATTCCGCTAACAGGACAAGCAATGTTTTGATCCCTCCAGGTCTTAATCAGTCCTGAAATCCACCCTCAATACAACCACATTTAAAAAAAAGTATTTCCAATGACGTTTGATCACATGAGAGCATCTGAGGAGAAAAAAGTACAAAAATATCAAACCGGCAGGACCATCGTATAAATGTCATTGCATTTCTTAAACTCACTTAGCATGAAGATTTATGTCACGCTATCTGCCTGTTCTGTTCTGTAAGTATCACTGCCAATAAAACCAGAAGGTCTACATAAATTGTGATTTATACTTTTTGTGTCCATTTTTGAGTTCCATATATATACAGGAGTGAATATTTGTATAAGGTGATCTTTTAAATAAATAGTAGTCCTGTCCCTACGCAACTTAGGGATATGTTGTAATACTAAAGAGAAATCCTCTTGTAGAACTTTCTAACCAACAATATCAGCTCGCCGTTTTTTATGCCTCCCAACATTTTAAATTGCCAAAAAGAGACACTTTTATTTTATGAAATGTGGATAAACATGTACCAAGGGGCCAGGGCTCTATGACAACTTTTTATGTGCAGTTGTGATGGATGCTTGTAAAATGTATCAGATAAGAATCATATATTTTCTTTACAAAATTCAGGGCTGATGAACAATATGATAGGCTGATGTCTATCAAAAAAACATTTGCTGCTAGAAAAAGAGGGACCTCGGGAGAGGAAAGAAGGACAGAAAGATTTGAATCCAAAAGAGTGACTGTTCCTCCTAACCAGGGATAATCGGGAAGCATACTGTTATCAACCTTGTGGGAATATACAGTATACTTCAATCAACCATTCCATGTGTTGGATCACATAATTATTACTTTTTTGGGGATTTATTTTATGTTTTCGTAATGATATGCATTAACTTCTTTCTATGCAATTATCTTCAAGGGGACTCTCAGAGCTTTGAATATAACTTAATTGAGTAACACATTTTTGGAGAAATTTTGGTTTAAAACTAAATATTAACCACAGTTGAGCCAAACACTATGGTAAGGCATGCCACAACTAGAATAAACGAGTCTTTCCGCTTTTCCCCATCTATTCTTACAAAAGCTGCAAGTCGAACGCAACATTGATGAAATTAATGCGGTGATGAGGAATATTCATGCAAGCAGGAATTAAGATAATCGCTCCCATTATTACACATAAAATGGGTTTCCGGTACTTATACATTACCAGTGGCGGAAGTACCGGGGTCGCGACTGCGACGGGCCCTAGAGTTCTGCCAGTCGGGGGGCCCCCCTGACTGACAGAACTCCAGGACTCCTCTGCTCCCCGCCGCTGCCGCCGCCTGCCTCAGCGCTGCCCAGACTGCAGTGTTGGGAGCATGAGGCATCTGTCTCGGGTGCCGAGACAGACACCATATGCCATATGCCGTCATATGCTGTCATATGCCAGCACTCAGCAGTGAGGCCTCGAGCCCCCACCACAGGACTGCACGGTAAGTGACCTACAAAGGGGGGTAGGGAGGGAGGGTGGGGGAGATCTGGGTCGAGAAGGGGGAGAGGGTAGATCTGTGAGAAGGAGGGGTAGATAGGGGAGGGTAGATCATGAGAAGGGGGGTAGGGGGGAGAGGGGTGATCGTGAGAAGGGGGGGTAGGGAGGGACGAGGGCTAGAGGGTAGATAGTGAAAAGGAGGGAGAGGGTAGATAGTGAAAAGGGGGTAGGGAGAGGGTAGATAGTGAGAAGGGGTAGATGGGTTGGAGGGCCCTTAACAGATTCTCGCACCGAGACCCTGAGGTTTCTAGTTACGCCCCTGTACATTACCATACCCGGAGGGCTCTCTCTTCTGAGGCTGTGGCTTTGCGAGGGGATGGGACTAGCCAGACAAAGGGTGGGGCCTGCCATGTAAAGGGTGTGGTTAGTCACATGAGCAATGAGGCTAGCCATAGATTGTATTAAGTGGGTTGGGAGGAAACTTTGTCAGGGACTGGGCTAAACTCAACCTCTCATCCCCTGTGACCTAGAGAAGGAGTGCTTCACCCGAAGACTTCAGATCAAACCCAGAGCCTAATCAGCTACATGCATTACTTATTATAATATGTAAACATTATTAACTAGGTTTATTTAGCACATTAAACCGTAGAATGTAGGATACAGAAATGTTACAGGGTGACATTAACCTGGACAAGATGTACAAAGCTTATATTCTGATTTTGGTGTTTTAAGGGAAATTAAAGTAAAAAGTAGATTGTACAATATGTTCTCTTGAGTATGTGGATTATATATGTTACTGCTGACAACAGCATTTACAGTGATGTATGTATTTAGAATTCATTAATTAAATTTTACAGCACAAACTTTAATGAATAGGGGAATTTGAACATTTGTTTTGTTTTTCCGTATTTTAAATCTAAACAGAACCGAAATGAAGGTCTAATTTATTGAGAGCAAAGACTAAAACCAAGATTTTAAGAAAATGGCTCACACCTCTGTATGCGCAATGCTTTCTAGGACAAATACATGCAATACGTAAATATGACACTAGGTGGCAATATGTTATTGGAATGGGAAAATGGAACATATACTGTGTAATATACAAGACACTGTGTAATGTATAATTTCACCACCTACCTAACATGTATTGTTTTTAAGTTAATTTATTTATTTTATTTTATTTAATTGTATATTCCAATAGTAAAAAAAATAGTAAAAGTGTTTAGTATTACTAATACTATACTAATCAATAGAAAAGACTATCCATGAGTACAATATTGTTTATATGAATTATAATTATATATAGTACTATATGGTGAGCAAAATACAATGTAACAGCTGGGCTGAACAATAAGGAAGGAAAGCTTATATTCTACGGATGTCTGAATTGGTCCTTAAGGGCACACTATCAATTCTGACATCTCTGGGCACAGATACTACAATTGTTTTGGGCTAGAAGAAGTGGGCAGTATGTGGGCAGAAGTGGGTGGACTAACAAAGTGTCATGGCCATGCAACACCTAGTATTATATCAGGATGGCAGTGGGAGCACTAGCCCTTGGACATCTCTGATTTGCAGATTTCTATTGTGTGTGTGTGCTTTATTTCCCAATCCACATATAGACACCAAGATGTCCACAATAACAATGCTTCAGACAGCATTAACACCATAATCTAGTTTCATCTTTAGGGAGAGACTGAGGATGGTTAAGTGGCCCTGGCACCTTAAGGGCAGTGGCCTCCAAATGTCATTTTTATACATTCACAGCACCTGGCCACACATAGCCAGCTGGCAGCCGCCAGGACTTAAACTGCCGCATCAGTAAGTATGCAGCCCAATTGGCCACTGGCCCGTCGTGTAATTAATGTGCAATTACAGTTATAAATAGTATTCGTCCATTACAGGAATTGAAAAGATCCTTGGGTATAAATATCCCCTGTGCTGAGTTGCTTTTAAGATTTTTGGCCACTACTAGATGCATTGTTTATGTTTTACCTGCAATTCCACATATAGTCACTAGGGGGTTTAGTAACAAGTCCTTACACAACACCCTAACTGGATCTTTTTTATGGCTTCACTATGGCAGCCTTTTATTTAAATTTTTTCAACATGGCTAAATAATGCATATTTAGTCTTGTCTAAATGTCACGTGAGCTGCTGGACCATATACTCTTTCCAAAAATCTATTTATGATTTATAGTCAAGTGAAGTGGCATCGTCCTTTCAACAGCAAAACCTACATGAATAAATACATTTCTCGTAAATAATGATCTTTGCTTTAGAAGAAAGCATGTGATTAGCTAAAAAACCAGATAGATGGATACATTGTCACTAAGAGTCATCGTGATTGTGTGACGCTGAAACTCTACAGTGGTGTCAAATGAAAGGCGTTTGCTTGAGTCAGTCTTTCCTGGCTGCCTGCTTGGATATACAAACCCAGCGCTATTCCTACCTGCCAGGCCAGCTGCTTTGTTTGATGGATCACTAGTTTCCTTTAGTGCTGCTTGCCCAAGTATGAAGCAGTCATTGTTTCTGGTGGATTAAAAGAGTGCTTAAAACCATGCACTGTAAGGCAAAGGGATTATGGCTTGCGGCTTGCTGGAGGCTTTCACTGAGCCATGCTTTGAGTGGGTTTAATAATTGCTTTGATGTTAGATGTTGATGTTAATACAGTTTACTAGTATGACTGGATTACTTGTAAAACATGTTATTGATTGAAGACCACTGCACGTTGTATTTGTATATAACTGAAATCCATCTGCCGTAAGATCTATGCGATATTTCAGATAAATATTAGTTTTGGTGTCGCGTTAAAATGGCCCATGTTTCTATTGGTTCGTTAAATGTTTCAGAAATGGCAATAAATATACAGGAGAAATGCAGGATAAAAGAAGGGTCAGCCATAGAAAAGCTGGAGTATGAATATGTTTACAAAAACAAAAACTTTCACGTTGGTACTGAATAAGTTTAATAAATATTTTTTTGTGAATTTATAGTTTATTTCTTGGTTCACACTTTCAATAGTAAAATCCTTGCCATTTTCCATTGTTATGTATAGAGCTTGTATTTAGTGGAAAAAAATAGAAATATAGAATTGGTGGCAGATAAGAACCATTCGGCCCATCTAGTCTGCCCATTAGTGAAGAGAAAAACCACAATCGGTCTTTGGTCTTGAATTTAAATTAAATCACTGTATTAACTTCTAAATGGTAACTATTCATGTGTTATAAAAAACTTCAGTAATTATACCATCACATTTACTAATAGCATTTTATAGTTTCCATAATCATTTGAGAATCATTAAACAATAGTTTAAGAATATCATGGATATCGATTATTTACTATTATATTTGTGATATTGTTTGTGATCAATCTAATAATAATCTAAATTACGTTTTACCTCTGGCTGATATTTCTCCGCAATACTTTTTCTTTTTAGCACAGATTCTGCAAATGTGCTGCAGGGTGCAGAAATCTAAATTAGAAACTGCTTGCCAAACTCCATATCCAAAGTACTCTGTGCTTTATCAATTGCTCCAAATAGCCTGTCAGTGTGTAACACAATCATGTTGGTTTACAAGAGCTATTCACAGCCAGCGAAGATGAGAGGTGATCCTCAGCAGTTTACACTAGTGAATTTATTGATCTTTTGCACATGTTTTAACTGTTACCATCTAATCTTCTAAATCAGGAACATTTGCATTTAAATAGTTAGGATCCTGACACTAGCGTGATACATTTTAGACGGCCAGTATATTTACAGACTATAATGTATAGAATAGATCTCCCCGGATTCTTGCAAGCTCATGTTCCTATACATTTTGCTCAGTGAATACAAATACAGGAATATTATTTATTTTCCTGGTGCCGACAGCAGATTAACAAAAAAACAAATCACTGGTGGCAAATTAACCAAGTCAGGTATTCTGGTGAGGACATATTTTTGTTCTTGGTATGAAGAAAATTTGCCCTTGATGTGACTGAAGAATTTCTACTACCGGCATCAATCTGGTATTTTACAAGGTCACAAATGGCTACAGGGGGTGATTTAAGATGTAAACTAATCTATAGATAGTGTTCTATATACCTAATTCAGGACAAGTCAGCAAGCTGCACAAGACCACTGGAAAGACACATGGCTTACTAGTGATCCAGCCGGCCCTGACTCATATGTGGAGCAAAGTACAAGGATCGTGTCCATTCACAGGGTAAGGTGTCTCATTCATATACATGGAGCAAGCACATGCAAAATGTACCTCTGCTTTTCATTTTTCCAGAATTTCCGGAATTTATCATGACAATGAGATTGGGCTGCCATGTCAGGGTAGATACAATGTACTTGGTAGATATGCAGCACTACTGACAGATCAAATAATTAAAATCAGAGCAGTTCTAGTTTTTTGTTGGTCCTAGCCAAACACACGTAGCAGCACCCTTCATCTAACAGTAATAAAATATGTATTAAAAAGGGAACATTGGCCTTTACACCAATCTAAGTCCTAAAGAGCTACGTAATCTTCTTACATGGTAGCATCAGGAAACATATAAACAATGGCAGCTCAAGCCTCTATAATCATAGTGCTGGTAGACACCTCTTTCCGAGCTCTGTAGCCAGCCATGACCAGCTTCAAGATCTCATAAAGCAACAAACTCCAAAATAAAGAGGTAAACTGATGTGCGAAGCGCGTCAAGCATTTAGCCCGGTCCTGTTAGGTTCCCCTTTTGCTCTTGTATCTACCGTTCAAGGACACTAATAAAGACAATTTCATTTTATATTGACATTGATTTGACACCTGTTTTGGGGTTCTAGGTGGCATTTTCTTGTGTGTTTGCACGGTAGCACCAGCCCTGATAAAAAATCATCAGTAATGGGCTCATTATGAAGTCCCTTTTGGTGACTGGTCAGAACCCCAAGTTGAAATTGTTTATAGTCTAATGGACACAGAAATATGACAGGAAACATCAAAATATATTTGACATGCTTGGTATTAGAACATACCATAAGTTTTAATTAGTAATGTTATTCTGTGGTCATTATTCATACTAAATTACAATATCCAACCCAGATATGTTTCAGCCTCCGCACTGGCTGCCTGAATTGTACCCCCACATTGCAAAGCATGATAGCATATGAAATAACGGTGCCTATGGTTTATGAATTTATAACAGCAACCCTTCTCTTCCTTCCAGGTCATCAGAAGAAGACCTTAAAGGCAACATACATCAATATATAATGTGTAACAAACAATGCACCGCAATAGATGCTGTTATACACATACTGGTGTCTAACCTTTGAATGCTCACTTTCATTTCTTGTTTTACTTCAGGGAATACAAATTGCTATATTTCAAAATACATGTATTTGAGTTAGGAAAGAATGAGTGTTCCCATCAGAATACATATACTCATGTACCAAAGGATTTTTTTTATTCCCACTTACTAACAGGTAGGGTGCCATAAATGTGAAAACATGTAAAAACATGTAAAAAAAAAATATATATATATATAATATCATATTTTGACACTTTGACAGTAAGAGTGGACACATTCGACAATGTCAATGTATTCGACATTGATAATTATTTACTAATGTAGTGGATTTTGTTAATAAAATAATATAGACAAATAAGTTACTGGGAATTTCTGCACTGAATGCAAAATGCAGTGGAGTGCATGTGGACTACAAAATGCATTTAACATAGTTATGAAGAAAGGTTAACTAATTTAAATCTGTTTAGTTTTGAAAAACAGATCCCCTCGCCTCAGAGGAGATACAATAGCATTATATAAATATATTCGGAGCCAATACAAACCATTGTGTGGAAATCTATAAACAGGACTATGCATAGGACACGTGGTCACGCGTTTAGACTGGAAAAAAGGAGATTTAGTCTATGGCAGAGGAAAGGGTTATTTACAGTAAGGATGTGGAATTCTCTGCCTGCAGAGGTAGTTTTATCGGAGTCTGTACAGACGTTTAAACTGCAACTGGATGGATACCTGGAAAAACATAATATTCGGGGATATAATCTTTAATTATGGGGAAACAGCTTATTGATCCAAGGAGAAATCTGACTGCCATTTTGGGGTCAAGAAGGATTTTTTTCCCTGGTTAGTGCAAAATTGGAGAGAGCCAAACTGGGGTTCTTTTGCCTTCTTTTGGATCAACAGCAACAAATTAACAGATATAGGAAAGGCTGAA
>VKOC01000002.1:40494203-40565297 GCA_009364415.1 Spea multiplicata | reverse complement strand
CCTTTCTCCCCATCTCTTACCTTATCTTCTGTCTTCTTTCTTCCATCCAGTTGTGGGAGCCCGAGGTCTGGCAGTTCAGACCTCGGGCTTCCCTGCTCCCTCATCACTACGTGCCGGCAATTGATGCCGAGCGCCGGGACAAGACGTCATCCCTGCGCGCAGCATCAATAGCCGGCGCGTAGTGATTAGAGAGATTGGTGGCTTCGTGGGAACCTCCGGCTTGGTAAGTACCCGGCGTATAAGACGACCCCCCACTTTTAAGAAGATTTTTTTGGGTTAAAAAATCGTCTTATACACCGGAATATACGGTACTCTTTTTTACAAACACATTCTCCTTCGCCGTTTTTCTATATGGCAATCTCAGCCTCTGTCCTGACAAATTTGCATATTGTCCATCTATATAATATTTTTTATTTATATAGCACTTAGCCCTTCTTACAATACATGTATTTAAGGCATGTGATAAGAGTAGATTTGACAGACAAACCAATACATTAGGTGCAGAGGGCGCTACTCACAAGCTTACAACCTTGAGGGAATGGGGTGAGAATAAACATAAGGAACAGAGAAAGGTGAGAGGTAGTGTAGAAGGTCAGTGTTTTCTTGTGAACAAATTGATCAGCGCAGCTCTGTTTCACAGTTTACTGTTTGTTATGCTACCTAGATTTCTACATTAGATGCGTTTGGGTTGAATGAGTTGGTAGTTGTGGTTCCCAAAATCCCAAGGCTATGGACCCCAATGGAGGGCTCACTTACCTAGACGCATCCTTATTCCATGAAGTTATTTAAGTATGTACAGGACCAGCTCATGTACCACCCCCATACCACTTCTATTCTAATACTTTGTAACAATGCCTTCTGTACTTTTCACATTTTTTAGTTGTGAGCTCTGCTTTCCAAGGTGTTACCCCTATGATCATTGCTCGGTATTAGTTTCAAGCTCTTGCAAATCTGTTTACAGTGAGTGATTCACTGGTGGTGTAGAGCAAACTTATTTACATAGTTTAAGGGGTAGAATTTTAGATGTGAATCTCATTGTTTTTTGTTACTTTTCCTTTATATTTCGTAGGTGGATCGCATGTCCTTTCCGTGTGGCTGTTCTCGGGATGGATGCAGTAATATCGCCGGCCGTATAGAATTTAACCCTATCCGTGTACGGACTCACTACCTCCACACAATCATGAAACTTGAGCTGGAGAACAAAAGGCAGCAACCACGAACACAGATTGTTGAAGAGGAGCTTCCTCAAGACTCTGTCGTAACTACCCCACATCCAGAAACACAGGACTTCCAAGAATTTATTGCTGAGAACTATCACCTGGAAAATGAGGCTGCTGTTCGTCACCTGCAGAGTGCTGAGGAACGCCAGAGGTTGCTGGATGAGGGTGACGAAGCCTCTAGTGGTTCTAGTCTCAGTCTGGATTCCAGTGTGGAGAGTCTCGAAGTTTGTCTTCTGGAAACGCCTATGACGCTGCCATCGTCCAGCTGCCATCCCTCTATCTCTCCTGTCCTCCTTCCCGCTGGCTCCTCTGTCCTTTGCTTTACTGATGAGGACTCTGGGAGACCAGCCTCACCCCCAGAGTACACAGAGGGCAATGTAGTATCTCTTTATGACCATAACCACAACCATACAGGCTTGGACACTGTGTCAGAAATGACACAATCTGGCCACTCTGAAGCCACAGAGCCAAGTGTTTTGGTAAAGGTTCAGAATCGCACGATAACCACCTGTTCTGATGCAGTGGGCCTGGTGCCAGAGCCTGCTGGGTCATCCTCTGACTTAGCAGAGGATATTTCTGCAACTATGGCACAAACAGACAGGGTTCCCGAAGCAATAGTGGATGAAGAGGCTAAGCTGGGGGAGAATGCCAGCCAAACCCCCTGGTCAGACCAGCATTTTTCTTCTGTGGATAGTTCCCTGACTGTGTGAAACTTTCTGGCAACTACTTTGCACACGCCACTCTTTCCCTCTCTACTTACAGTTTATCACATGCATTTTTTTTATTTTATTTTTTTTTTACACGTCCCCGCACTTCTGCTTGTGAGTTGCTTCCCCTACCCCAAACATTTTGTTTTCATTTTAGTAGAGCTTTGGGTAGGATGGCTTTACCATTCTTCTAGTCCATGAGCTTCATCTGTAATCCGCCTCTTCTAATGGCCATGTTGCTGGATGACAAAGTTTTTGTTAGTTTTTCCCAGTATTTTCCTATTTTAAACCTTCAAGTAGGTTTAGTATCTAGACCTTGTTTTTCCTAAATTAACAGAGCAGTGGCACTGCAGAAGTTCCACCCAAAGAATCGTCTTGGCGTAAGAAGGCATGTGGGAGGGGGGGACCCCGTATATGAGTTTCTAAATGTGGACCTTTTCTATGTGAGTATTGTGGACATAATCTTTTTGCTAGCGAAGACTACACAGGCAGGGCCGGGTAATATGGTGCTAATGAGTTGGCTTGGCCCAGAATGTCAACTTTTTTTGGAGCTCTGAGCTGCCTTTAACCATGCACGGCACTTTAACTTCACAAACAAGGCTGACACACTGGGACTAACATGCAGAATGCGCTATCCCTCCGTTTTAAGCTGCTAATCTTGTAACCTGGACAATGTAGGGGAACAATTGTGTATTCAGATGCGCTCTGCTTCATTCAAAACATCCATTTTCAGAATACTTTCAATACACACAATGCTATCAATGCACAGACACCACTTGATTAGTGTGTGTGTATGTGTATGTATATATATATATATTATATATATATATATATATATATATAATGTATGTATGTATATATACGTGCACCTTTTTCTTTTTTCACATTGAACCAGATGAATTATGAATAGATCTTGGTTAAGATGTTCATTGGTCTATTGAAGAGATGCAATTCAAAATAGTTTATTTCATGGGCAAACAAGTAATGTGATTTAATATGTATGTGAACGTTTAATACAATGTGGTTTATTTCAAACTGCACATTACTTACAGCAAAGCAAGTTTAGACGTTTGGGAACCATTTATATATTAAATCAATCTGTAATCCGTGTTTTAGATGTGTTGATTCACATCGGATGTGTATGTATTAAGTGTATGTATGCACATACATAATACACATTTATTGTATAGAAAATTCTAATTCTTTAGGTTGGACAAATGCATTTTCAATGCCTTCATGTAGTTAAGGGACCTCCTTAAGCCGGAGTCTATTCCAGTTCTGAATAAACTGCATTATTTAAAATGGATCTGTTGAATAATACATTTTACAGTTGTACGCTAAATAACCTGTTTAATGATGTTGACTGATTCCAATAAGCAATGTATATGTATTAGAAAAAATTTCCCGTGTATACTATGGCTAGAAACATTTTAACTTTCTGTCCTCTGGTTTAATAATTAGAATTAAGTCACCTTCATTTTTGTTAAATTTATTTCTCCGTTTTGATGACACATGATCGGATCTGATGGTCTTGGTGGCTTGAGAGGGCTATAAGGCAGGAAAGTGGTTAGATATGTTAGTTTTTGCCACAAATCGCAGCATACATGCGGTGATGGTTTGACAAGCTTTAGGTAGTTTAATAAAGTAGCTATGCTAAAAACGGTGAATGGTCCCCTTTAGCCATTGTGGGGCAAAACCACTCCATCAGATGGAAAGGCTGTAGAGGAACGATGAACTAGTATGAACTAGTATCCTTGGATTTACGTGTCTGCTTGTGGTAAAACCAGCCGGTTAGGTCACCAATTCAAACTAACTTGCACTTTAACATGACATATTCATTGTAAACTAATGTACCATATGCCGACTGGTTTAGATCGGTCTGTGGACCATCTGAAGAGGCTTCATGAATGTTTAATTTAATGGCAAGATCCTCTGCAACATTGTTCTGCAGATATGTCATTTGGCAACATACACTTTTATTTTACTGGGTCCACAAAGCAATAACAAAGTAAATTCATTTTTTGGGGACGGCTGTAGCTGACCGCTGTAAAGTAATGCTCCATCACATAACTCTGCTGTAATTTAATGTGTGAAATAGATGATCGTACCTTGATAGTGAGCTTTTTTCTTTAAATCTTATTTAGTTTTTAGCAGTGCCGACATAGTTTTGAAGTTTATAAATCAGATGTATAGCCTGATATACTGTGATTGGCTAAGAATATTTGACTTTGTGTGTGAAATGATAAATGTGTAATATTAGTTGCTTCACGAATTCCCCACCAGGTTGGGCGACTTGTTAACTAACTTTATACTTTAAGATTCTGTGCACTGAGAAGGGCTACGTTGGCCCTTGATATTCCATAGCTAAAGCTGTGAAATAAGCCTACGCCTCCAATATATCTGCCAGATGGCTTTTGTGGCACGTCTTATGGTACTTATGGCCAAATAACCGCTGTTCTCTGTGAGCTCTTCCTAACAATGGGAAACTCAAATGGTGCTTCTCCTAACCATCCCTAATGACCTTTACTGATCTAACTTGGATGTAGTGTAATCGTACCTACAAACTGCATTTGGTCCTAGCAAATTTACATGGCTCCACATGCAATTCACTAACCCTGACCAAGCTACCATTGTTGGTACTTCACTGGAGCCATTCATTATCTACTCAGTTGTAAAAAGAGCTTACTTGCTTTTGCCATGTAGCAGTACACGCTTACCTTGTTCTCAAGACTTTCAGCCAACTTGCTTTATCTACAACTTTGTTTTTCCAGTATCTACCAGTTTACTTACCCCAGCAAATGTGACAAGTTCTGTCCTCTAAACCCTTGTATTTTTGATCATGTGTCCCAGCAATTCAGCCATGCGTCACAGAGCAAAAATAAGTTGACGTTATCCATTAATAAGAGATGGTTGTGTGAAAGCCTGGTCTGTACTTACCACTTACCACGCTTTCACACAACCAGGTCTCTTATTAATGGAAAACGTCAACAACGATCTCGTTTGCGTTACAGGCGACCTTAAATGCCTCTCATATGTGCGTTTGGAGGTACGTTCACTAGTAAGCCTAAAGAGGAACTGTTAGATGTCAGTTTATCCCAGATCTAATTTACACTAAAATGTACTTAAATAACAGCACAGGAGCAGTGAGGATGTATTCAACGGCTTGTGGTAGAGGTGTACATGCTCAAACCTCCTGCTTCATTTAAGCAGGACAAGTCACAGTTATGGGACACCGTCCTGCTGAGCTGCTTCACAGACCTTGATGGCCATGGGGTAACCTGTTTAAAGCCAACATAGTCTCCTTCACTGGGGAGTCATGGCAAATGGGTGAAAGGTGGTGGCTATGTATTCACAGGGTGCATCATATGTGAACAAGAGCTGGAAAAGGTGTAGCCAAATAACTTGATGGAGGGCTTTCAGTGCTGGGATCAAGAGTAGTTTTCTCAGACGTGACAGATGAACTTGAAGCAAAGCGTATGCTGGTAGTTGTGCACATATTACTTAAACTCATGTTTAAGGGAAAGCTTATAATTTGTTTAAAGGGACCCTCTGATGTCCCTGACACCTCCACTATAGAATCTCATATTAAAGTACTCACACATTCCTTACACATAATTTGCCATGGTACATCACTTTCTTTCTTTCTATATTATCTGAAATTTCTTGCCACTAATTATCTGCTGAAGCAAAATGGACCACATGAAGTTTTATAGGGTCCAGAAACCTATAATATGCATTGAAGAGCATATGATGGCAGGAGGATCCCTTTAAAATTGAATAGAACTCTGTTTCTGAAAATCTGGATTTAATGTTTATTACATTAACTTCCCATGCGTTTGATAGTGTTATGGTTAGCGACAGTCCATCAAGCAGATGAAGAGCTTGATGTTCTACTGAATTGCTTTGTTCCTTAGGGAGATATTTCACTACACGAGAAAGTGTGGGTAATGTCGGGTGGGTGTAAGCACCGTTTCTTTTAGGAAACGGCCATCTGTCAATCTTCAGTCTTCACTCTCTTCACTTGCTATGAATAGGTGTACCAGGAGAATGTTTTGGTGTTGAAGGCATCTGAACATATATAAACGCAGTTCTCAATTGTTCCCCGTTTGTTGGTTCCAGGTTCTTGATTGTGAATATGTACTGCTTTGTGCGCCTGATTTATACTTGAAATAATAAGCTTTTCCTTAAATGTTTCTGTACAAAGATTCATAAGTGCTTGCTTTGTCACAATACATTTTGACCCCGATCCTTGACTTGCACCGCTAGAATAATAAAATAATCCAGGGTTTGTGCAAGAATTTCATACTGTATAGATTTTATTCTGTGTAGCTCTAGAACACGATATCGAGTATGCTATATTTATTTGTACATTATTTATGGGAAGCTTTGCATCCTTAGAATAACCTTGTTTAATGTCTACGGAGGTGTGCGTGCGCGCAAGATCAGGCCCTTAGATTTCAAAACCCTGCTTGTTCCTTTTAAAGCAGGCTTTCTATTTGTGCAGAATTTGTTCTTGGACACCCTATTTCTATATCCAGTTCTGCACCGTTCACTGCGAGACCTTGTTGAAGACGTGTCCGGGGTTGGCAACCTGCTCTTAGACTTAAAATACCTTTTGATACCCAGCCAGCAGCCTACTGTATCTCTATATCCACCAGGTACAGCAGATGTCATGGATGTAGTCTAATGGCTAGTGGGTTGCAAGGTGTTAGCCCCTGTGCTAGTTTTCTGAAATCTGCCCAGGAGAACGTTTCACTCTTACATTCGCTTTTCTTTCTATTGATGCTTGCATAAATCAATTACCCAGTCCTTGCACATCTGTTGTTTTCCAAAACTGTACATACATTTTCATTTGTGTAAATCCAAAGCTTGTCTTCTTTTGTTTCCCTGCCATTTTTTTTCCTTTATAGGAGTTATGAATTGTGATAATTCTGTATTTAAAAATATTTAAATGGAAAAAAATAAACAATTATGCTGAAACTTCATAACTTCTCAGACTTTTGTCATCAGATATTAAATGTAATACTTAAAATAATCCATCACTTTGCCAAATAACACATCTAGCTTTGAACATGCAAATCTGGTAATAAATAAATAAAAATAGCCTATATATCTTATATATCTTTTATTCTGGATATTAACAATTGAGCCTCAACAAAAACATGGAAGATCTTCATGGATAGCGATACCAATTGCAAGAAAAATGACACCATGCAGAAGGACCTTATGTTAATGTAAATTGTGTTATGATACAGAAATCTAATAAAAAGCTTTACATCAATTAACAGAGTATGAACCGAAATGCATTTTGAAGCATATTTTTCCACCTTCCATAGCTTTGTACTGTGGTTGGTTGGAACTTTACTAGTTTAATATGCAGCTGGCTGCTCTCTTCAACGGATTATTCATTGCCAAATTAGGCTATTGAAATTAAGGCTAGAATAGACTCCTTTGGAAGGGCTATGATACCTGCACATTGTTTTGATTGAAACAATAGGAGAACCGAAATTTATGATGGAAGCTGCAAAAAGTGTAGGTAGAATGAACATGATGTTCACTCCATTGATCTGATTCAAAGCAACTGAGCAGATACGACCCTGGAATATTTCACTTGCAGACGATGCGTACCAGATCCTGTTCTCCAATCAAAATGTATTTTGTTAGAATTTTCCGGTACCCCGAGCAGGATACTATACAGTTGTCTTAATGCTGGCATTGTATAAGACTTCAATCCGCTCATAATTGCTCAGTGCATTGACGTGAATTATATGGAAAGAACTGTATTTGGTGGTCAAACCCATAAAAATGAAAGGGGAACTGAAGTGACATCTATCAAGATGTCATTTGAGATGAGATCTAAAACAGGAGACAAAACAGGTTTAGTCAATGTAAATATATTCCTGATTGCTCCATAAATTTGATATATTGCATAGAATTGAGAGAAGCTAGACTGTTAACACTAAACATTTCTGCTCTGAGAAGTGGTGTTATGGACGTGATGCCACTTTTCATCTCAATACATAGATCACCGTTAGCTGACGCCTCCCTATTAGCAAATGTATCATTTTTTGCATAAGTAACAGATGTTTTGATTTTATCAGAATTGCAAATTTAGCAGAGAGTGAATTTAATTCTAATAATACAAGAGGCAAACAGAATGATCTGCGAATTAATATTCTGGAAACCAGATGATGCACCATGTTCCATTAGTATTTTTATAGAATAAATGTATTTGGATGGTAGAACACATGCTACTATTTAAAGCAAAAGGTGAGGTTCTGATAAAGTATCTGCAACCACATACCAGTGTATGTATGCATGTACCGGTATGTATGTATGTATGTATGAGAGAGAAAGAAAACATGGATGTCTATAAATGCATGTGCAAAGAAATGTGTATTGCATTACATGGTGATACCAGTGCTAGGTTATTCACTAGGTACACTTGGCTTGTGTCTGGAAGCCCCTGTGCTTTAATAGGTAATCCAACGCTACAATGCGACACGACCCACTGACTGGCACAGCACCTCCTGCCACATGCAAAGAGTGGTGCCAAGCATGTGTGCTCAAGCGCACCTAGTGGCAGCTGAGGGTCTTAATTTATGCACCTTCTGTGGCCCTGTTTATAACACTGATGGGGGGGTTGTTGTTGCATATTACACCCTCGCCAGCACTCAAGCGATTCTGCAGAACCTCTCCATGCATTTGCACAAGGTCCAAACAAAAGTGTAAAAAGTATGAAGCGCATATGATGGCTGGTATGCAAAAGCCCTGCCAATATATGTGGTATAAATACACACTAATATTCAAACAGCTGTTCTTGGAAAAACAAGGACGTTTCCAGCTGATCATTAGAAAATCATTTTGCAGTTATGTTATAATTAACCTTCTAAACTCAAGCTTTGATTAGCGAACAACGTGCCATTGGAACACAGGCGTAATGGGAGTGATAAAGGGCCTCTGTACAGATATTACATTAAAAAATCTAAACCATTTTATGTTATTTTAATGGACAAAATTTGCTCTTTCAAGGACATTTCTATCCCTTTTCTTAAATCCATTTGTCAAATCCCAAGATTGCTGTGTAGCGATGCTTTCAAATCCGACAACGGATTCTCCTGTACATTTTTACCATATTTTATTTCAAAGCACCTTTTGGTTCAAACTTGAACCCACTTTAAAAAAAAACAAAAAACATCAAATGTCATTATCGGTCATGAACAAGGAGTCTGAAAAAACATTTTAAAAAACGGATGTATTCTGTGATGGAAGCAGAATTTTAGTACACAACCATGCAATACTAAATATCAAACAGCAAGTTTAAACAACATTACACGAAATGTTTGAAATAAAAATAGTAATTAAAATATTTGCACTTGAAACTAACAGCCATATGTAGCAGATTACTGATCAATGGAAATTGGTGTGTTGTGGTTGCACAATATCCAATGAAAGGGTCCCAAACACTTAGTTGGGATTAAGTGTCAATTGTACAGTTCTGTTCTAATTAGGATCATCATCAGCATCTTCAACAGAGACAAGAAGTAGGCCATCTGTGAGTGCATGGAATCTCCGCATCAGGACCTCTGCTCAGTTGGTGATGGCTTGAGTCTTGCACCTACTGTTACTCCACTGGCATGGATCTGTGCTTTCTGAAACAGGCTAACCCTGTTTAAATTATTTGTGTATAGCTTGGTCCCTTCTTTGTTTCAAGTGGCATGACCTACAATTTTTTTTTCATACTATGGCTTTTGTGCGTTATACCAGCACAGAAAAGGAAGAGAAATCTCCCTGTTGTCCATGACTGCTCCAGAACCTCAACCCAGCTTTCCACTGGCAAGGGTTAGTCTTGGAACATTAACCTGTAAACCATAACTTAATTGATGAATATTGTCCAAGAGCCCTAGTGCAATCATTGCTTTAAGGAGTGGCTGTAGTTGGTAGATAAGAGGACCATACTGTGCAACAACAAGGATGCCTCGGACACTGGAAGAAACAGAAAGCACTGGTTATTTAGGAAGAAACCGTCCGATATACTATCGACACGCACAAGGATTCTACTGTACATTAAAGTAAAACACACAATTTAACTATTTGTGACAAGTCTCATACTGTAAAACATACTCCCCGTGCTGTAAGAGTTAATACACTTGTGCAGCATAAAGAATATGACCAGGTAAACAAGCAAGGCAGCAAAATCTGGTACTGCCGGTCCAAAAAGATGACACTAAAACACATTATATATGAAGATATTGTTTAAGATCCTTATGGGGTAATTTTTTTTCCCTGATCCAGTTTAATGATTTTTTTATTACTGTCCAGCCAAAAACTCCTGTCTCCCGTTACCCTTTTCTACTTTACAGAGAGAGCAGAAGAGGGCGCTCCGGGGCAAGCAATCCATTCCATTCCTGCTTCTGGAAAATGAAAAGCTCCATAACCGGTGCGGTAAATGAGTAAAAAAATTAAAGCTGCAATTTTGTATATTATTTTTAGATCACAGTAACCTCATTATTTAAATGTAATATCAGTTTAGTCACATTTGACTTAATAGAAGCAGAACAATCATGCTTAATGTTATAAATATCACTTTTATTTAGACACATCCCCAATGTGAAGATTTCCATTACTGCATATTTTTATATAACAAAAATATAATTCTAGTTTCTAGAACGTTTGCATTTTCTGCCCAGACTCACATTTTTAAATAAAGTGAATACTTGGTGACATTTTTTCCCATTTATTCCTTCAGAAACACAGTAAAAACTGGTACATTAGGTAAAGAGGGCCCTGCCCGCAAGTTTACAATCTAATCACATTACAAGTTAAAGCCTTCTCCTCAAAGCAAAATTCAATAACTTTTGACATCAAAACCACTACACTTGCATTAAAATAATGGTACAGGCGTTGTGTTATTAGAGCACCTTAAATATTAATTTTTATGTAAAGGGAAATTACGGAAACTGAAAATTCTAGTATAACAACTTATATCTCTAGGGCGCAACATCGCACAATTCTGATAAAAGTTACAATTTTAGTTGGAGTAAATAATTCTGGAATACTGGAATAATAAGTAAAAATAAAAAAAAGCGAACTGCTGGCTGAATCTACATAAAACCATTCTCTGCGTATGCTTTAAGTTCATTTTACTATATACTGCTACAATCCTTACCTTTTAACCTACTGGAGAGTTGAAGCCAACAGCTTAACCATTTTCTGCAGTCCTCGATGCCAAGGTGACCGGCATTCAGTCCTCTAATATAACACGCCTGGCAAACAGAACACATACAGTAAGCAAGATGCATGTTAATGAAAGCTGAAGCATGTTGGTGATATCCAAGAGGTCTATGGGAAATCTGCTCTTTAGTCTCACACATGCTCATAGCTGTCATCCCACAAAACAATATAAATAAGTAACAGTAGATAAAGAGTATTATGTCCCAACCACTATTACCTCTTTAAATGCAAAAAAATAAAAATTAAAAGTATTAGGGTGATAACTCCAGCAAACAGTATCTCCGCTCACAGGTTGTTTAGTGTTATCCAGGCTGAGTGTGTACTGGAGAGTTAGGTTAATAGATTTTTACCCTCTTCAATTCCGCCTCAGAGAGCTCGTTGACCCCTAGCTGGAGCAGAGCACAGTCCAGGTTGTGTATCTCGCAGATATGGCTCCCAAGCCGACGCTGAAGAAGAAATGCTGGCAAATGCGGGGTCAGGAACATAACACGGCTAAGAGATTTCTGCTTGACAGACAGACAGACAATCTGTAAATTACAGCTACAGATTCACAAGCATACAAAGCTTGTAAAGCAGAGAGGCGACATGCAGAAGCTTTACTTCATTTTATAATGATCACAAGTGCGATAAAATCATAAAGGTGTGGGGGGGAAGTGACCCCAACAGGGAGGTATCTCAGAAAGATTGGTAGTGACTGTGATTATGGCTTGACACAGTTTTCGCTAGACCTATTCAACATTAATTAATAAACTCATAATTGCCATATTTCAAAAAGGAGTATATGAAAGAATCCTTCATATGGTAGTCAAGCAGAATTATTATTGGGTGACATCAGAGGTTTGTCAAGTTACTTAAAGTTTATGGCATCTTTATAACCGCTAATACTCCACAACCTATATTGTGAAAGGAGGAGAATCACCCTTTCGCTCAGCAATTATTTCACTATGAAACTGAGCCAGTTTCTTCTCCGTTTACCTTCTGTCCCAATCTTTCTAATATAATGCAAGCTTCCAACAGCCGAGTGCTCTACCTCTTAATGCATTGTAAGCTCACAAGCCAGAGCCTTATTATATTCTGCACCGGTATCTAATATCATTACAGAATACTTTAGCAATCAGTAACTAGTTAACTGTATTATAGTATTACAAACAACTACATATTTACCAACCAAAAGGTGAAAAAGAACATTATGAAAAAAAAATAGCCTTGTACCATTTGTTGAGGACCAAGTCCCTTCATACCCAGTGGCGGCCCTGAAAATGCAGCTCTGACCGCATGGATGTCGTTCACCTGTGGATGGGAGCCGCGCTTCACCTACAATACACAAGGTAGACGCATTGCCGTACCAACGTTAAAAGCATAACCGATCGTACATTTGGTTAATTTCGTAACTAATGGGGCAATTCCTTTTTCACAAAGGGCCAGGTTGGCTTGGATAGATTTTTTTCACTCTATACATGAAATCCTTTCAAAACTGCATTTTGTGTTTATTTGGGTTATCTTTGTCTGATATTAGTTTGAGGATCTGAAACATTTAAGTGTGACAAATATGCAAAAATAAAAGATACCGGGAAGGGGCAAATACTTTTTCACACCACTGTTTGCGGTACCGTATCAAAGAAAAAAAGTAAAGGACTTGATATTAATGAAGACCAAAGATAAAAAGTATACCTGTGTGCACAGCTGGATCATCTGACTTTGGAGATGCTGATCTGTGACTTGAGGAACTGCTTGTAACAAGCCGTCCAACACATCACTATAGACCTCCAGTCTCATGCTGTGATAAATGTCAAGGAACTCTTCCTGCTGTTTAGGGGTCCAAAAGTGACGAATTAACAACTGCCGGGGAAATAAATACCTTAATGGGAAAAACAGAAATGACGTTTTTATAATTTCCTGGATCTAGTTATTTAAACAAATGCATTAAGGCACACGGTTCACAATATTTTATCGTTTGCTACTTACTGTACTTTAAAGGTATGGCTTCTCTAAGCCTTACAAGGACGGTTTCATGTTCTACTCCCATATTATCTGGTAGATTATTTTTAAGACCAATGCTCGATGCTCAACAGCAACAAATGAACGGATATAGGAAAGGCTGAACTTGATGGACGCATGTCTTTTTTCAGCCTACATAACTATGATGTATACGTGTAGACAGCCCTCTAGCAATCCCAGGGTGACCTCAATGTGGTTTTGCTTCTGCACAGCCCTTTTTAGCATAAAGACAATGTATTCGTCTTCCTTTTTGTATATGTTGTTTTAAATTATTGAATTAAAAAAAAAAATTTAAAAAAGATGCTTTGTATGATAAATTCATGCTTTTCAATGTTCAAATGTTATTCAATTTCAGAATATGAAAGTCATCCAGTATATTTAGGAACAGTTACCAAAAAAACCTCTTTCCAGACCAACGCATGAACTATCCCCATGGAGTGGGGGAATCTTGTAGGTTGCCCGTGCAATTCATCTGACCCAGAGTATGGCTTGGCCCTGATGTGTCCTGCGCCCTCTGAATCTATGCTTGGCTCTATAAGAATGGCTCATAGGATGTATGGATATCTCTTTACAGTACACATTGAAAGATGAAGCTGTTGATTTACTTACATTAGGAGGAAAACAAGGTAGTTGGCGAAGGGTGGAATTGAAATAATAACCACAGGTGCAGCTTTTCTAATATCTTGTCGAAACTGGAAGGGGAAAAAAGTGAATGAAGGACAATCTAGATCTAAATATTTAAATAAAATGTCCAATTGTCACAAGGTTTCTCCCCTATTATTTTAATTTTTATACAAGAGCGTCTAAATGGCCGAGTGCCTCAAATCACACCTTATGGCAGATTAAGTATATACAGTCCTTGACAGATCTGCAGGACCCGTAATGTAATTATAGACTGACTATAGTTAGTAGGGTGCATTGAGAGCCTATTTTGGTACATAAGGAGAACAAAAAAAACCCACACCTGTCTCAACTTCTCCATTTCCCTGTAAGGCAGTTGGTGAAACTGTAGCCCCTGGTAGTTCATTTTTTGTTTGATCATCCCTACTTCTTTTGCATCCATCAACAACATCCTGAAACCTGTACGAGCCATGGAAGTAATCGAACAAAGGAAAGAGTTACGGCAACTTACTATAAAAACATTCATTTTCATTCAGTTCATAATAGGCAGTCTTGGAAGACAGGAAGATGACATCTAAATTAAAGCCATATTTATTTATATATCGCAACGCTTCTTACAATACATATATTCAAAAGGTTATTAGAAAGACAAAGCAATGCATTAGGTAAAGAGGGTCCTGCTTGAAAGTTTATATATATATTAAAAAGAAAAATTAGATCCTTTTCTCTGACCCTTAAGTTGGGTCGTGATCACGTAAGGCCAAGCAAACCAAAAAAAAAAATGTCTTCTCCGCATTAAAGATTCCGTAAGAAGGACTGCATGCTTCTACAGCACTGACGCCATATTAATGTGTAACATTTTTTGTATTTTTTGTTACGTTTATAGCAAAAATGCAATTAGATTAGGAGACGCTTACCTTTTGTAAAGGTGGAGTATAACAAATAAAACCTTGGAAACTTTCTTTCCAAAAATTGTTCATATTTGGTGTTTATGTATTTCGCTTTTGACGTTATTAGAGAGAACACGCTCTTGGGTTTGGTATTGGTAGATAAGTGGCAAGGCTGATACCTGCAAACACACAAAGGCCATTACGTGAACACAAAGACACAACAGGACTGCATCGAGATGAAATGTACTAAAGGGTCAGGAATAATGAATAACCATCGTGACATTAATAGATTCACAAAAGCGAAACATTAAATAAGGATATTTTATGCACCAGCACGTTGGGGTTTTTTTTTTGGAGAGGAAAAAAAGAAATAAAATTATTTTGTGGTTTATGTATTATCAAACAAATGCCGTACAGACTCAAAAGCAGGAGGTCCAAACAAAGGATTAGGACTATTAATTGGCCAGAGCTGGTTGGTATAGGACTATAGAAATGAATGTATATGAATGGTAGGTATATCACATTAGACAATATTTACAATATTTACATTATACCCACTGGCTGCAATGTTGATATTTCAGATTAAGATTTGGAAAGTTATTATTAAGCTTATGTTATCATGAGCCACATGCCTATAAAATATTACTGTCATATAGGATCCACCCAAACATTATGTCCGGTGCTGCTCTGCCGCCCAAAACCCTTTCCCGATGACAGACAGGCCCTCTATCTACTCACAGCATTAAGACACATTTTCTGAGCCGCTGATCACCTCCATCCAAAACAGACCGGCACATCTTCACCCTGTACAGCGCCATGTTTTAGGATGAGAGCCGCCTCAAACGACAAGGTCAAAGGAGCCGAGGCCAGGCGCTACAGTGTTACGTCACCCACGCAGCCGCCGCGGCGGCCATCTTTCTTAATGGCAAAGTCGTCCCCCAGGGCAGGGTGACTGGTTAGGTACGATAACACAGAGGGGGACAGCTGTACGGTACATTTCGTACTAGTTGCGTTTCGGTAGTAAATACGTAGAAATGAGTCCATATGTAAAGCTCGTATATAGGGAGTAATGTAAAGATTGTGTAGGTTATAGCATAATTTAGGGGCAGTAAAACACCTCTTTATTAAGTAGTGAATAATGTAACACATCCTGACACAGTTCAGTCCGGTAACGCAGTGTGTTTTGGGAAATATCCCTTCAACAGGTTGCCCCCCCAGGAAGGTGGCAGGTGCTCCATCTAATTTTTCTTAGGTGGCGTGCGCAGAAAATTTCTCTTGTGCAAAAATTTTCCCAGAGCCAAAATTTTGTGCGCACAATATCCACGCTACATAAAGTATTAAAAAAATATTTTTTTTCTTTTATTGGGAAAAACTGTTGTGCGCGCAATTTTTGCACGTGTGCACTCTCCAAAAAAGCACAAGCGCACAGCTTAGAGGGAACACTGTGTCCCAGTAATAAAATTGAAGGGATCAGCTCACACCCAAGCGGGTAAATACTGCAAATGGTAACCTATATCAGGCATAAGTATTGGGGATTCATGCTGTACACCACATAACAGTACCTCCGTAGCGTATTGGCACCATGGAGCTGTATCCATGAGGGGACGCTTTGGGTTTTGCCCAAAGGCCCTGGGTAATCATGAAGAAACTCTGGGTGACAGGAGCGCTGTTGTGACGCACCCCCTTTCCCATCTACTTCCTACCTAACCACAGAAAGTTTTCCCGCGTGTGGGTTTAACCCAGCACTCGGCATTACCCAAAAACGGGTGAGCTCCAGGTAGCCGGAGCCTAGATGTTCCCAGGCATATACATTAGCTTAAAGCTCACTGAGGCTCTGCAGTTGAGATTTATTATTTTAAATTAAACAGTGTATGACACTTTGTTCATAAGCTTTGTGTCCAAAACACATTTATAGAAAGGGAATGCATAGAAAACCCACGAATGGAGCCCGGAAAGGAGCCAGTTATCATGTAACTAATGTCATTGTTATGCTAGACACCCCAGTGATTATATAGAAGTAAAACATGCCAAGAGCCTCAGGTAGCGCATCAACTTCATTAAATCACAGCAGCCTGGTGAGGATTTTGTCCTGTGCCTCTCTTCCCAGCCGTTCTCTTTATTCTCATGGACTCGGTAGAGAGGTAATCATCACCTGCTACTAGTCACTAAGTAACATAAAATACTGATTTGATCTTCTAAATGAAGTATCCATCTTCAGGTGGGGTGGGAAGGACCTCTTTAAGTGTTGGGTGGAGGCATTAACTGGCTGCTCTCTACAATGCAGGTGAGTGATGGAGCCAAGCAGGTTTTTGGTTTAGTGGCTTATTAACCCTCTGTGTTTTAGATTGGGGGTTTTCACTGGAGATCTGTGCGCTGTTGTTAAAGCCTTAAGAATTATTTATGCTTCTATAAAGAGCTCCCCAAAGTATCCATTGTCCTCTTCAATCACTGGAATATGATTCACGTGATGCTGCACCTCTCAAAAGCATCTCAAACAATGGGATTTGTGCACTTTTGTTTTGTCAGTGAATATATCTGGTGATACCCCACATAATGCATTGCGTTATCCAATGGTAATGTAAATGCACTGCTTTGAATGTCAGTGTCAAATATTTGTCAGTGTATTTGTGAATTTATCAATGTTGGCTCATGGTAACTCATTTATTTCCATCTGTGAAATGAACCGACTCTTAAAGATCTGATAACATTTTTATTATGCATTCTATTTCTTCTGTATGCTATTGATCCACTGTATTGATCATTTAGCGGCAGTAGTGCATTGATAACGATTGCAGCTATTCAGATTCACCTGCAGCCCATATACTTAAATGTAAGCTTGTGAGCCGGGTCCTCTATTCTAGTCTTGTCATTGAATATATGTATTATAAGAAGCGCTGCGTAAATTGTTGTGAAGATACAACAAGCTCAAACAAGGAAACTGATCTTAAAATGTGGACAGGCACAGTTTGAGTGGAGTTTGTGCTGTGAGACGCCTTTCACCTAACAAAGTTAAATAAAGTGGGGGTTTCATCCATGCAAACGACAAGCTGGTGGATTAATTGGTAGCCAATACCATACATGGTGGTAACATGTACTGTTCTAATAATAATGAGGTACAGGGGACCTTATAACAAAGTGCACATCCTGCTCTCATGGTTTGGTCCAACTACTGTACAATGTACTTAATCATTAGCAAAATAATTAAAATATGGGAGAAGAAACTCCTATTACTGAAAAGTTGTTGTGTGTCTGTAATCTGCTCTTCTGTCGGCTCCTAATGATATCTGCACAGTCTGCTGATTATACAAATTTTCTAATTACATCTTCTGTTAGCATTTGACACGTAGCTGTTTGTCCAGAGACCAGCATTCTTCTCCTCAATGTAGGATATTCGTCAGATGACCTATTAACACAGTACCATGGTTTTTTTTTTATTGTTTAGTATACTAAGCTGTAAAATATAGGATTTCCGAAAGTGACATGCATACTATAATTATGTTAAGTCCTATGTAAGCTAGGTGATCACGTAGATGTGGAAGAGTGAGACAATTATCATGGCATGTCCCCATTAAAAACAATGAGTATTAGATGTTTGAAATAATAGCTTAGTGCTAGCAGGCACAACCAAAATAGCTTAGTTATAATATTATGCCAGAAAATGGGCAGGCATTGAAAACTTCCATGTTTGCTAAAAGCACTGCAGATGATCAAAGGCTGAGTATGTTAAGCCACATGCCACGCGTCTCATTTATTTACATCATCAGGTGGCCACTGGCCCTAAAGAGTCAGGGACTGGCCCTGGCCATCAGTATTTGATTCATGCATTCAGTACCTTTTTTAAGCTGGATTCCCTTGGCCATGCAGCTCTGTCTTTGTTATAGCAGATGTTTGCCTCTTTAGGCTATCTTGCCGATTTATGCATTCCTTACGTTATTCTGTGATCATCTTATTGGTTATCATTCCCCTTCCTTTCTTTTCCTCTGTACATATTTGAAAAAGACTTTCAATAAAAAGTGATTTACCAAAACCAATGTCACTAAACAAGCGGATGGCACTCTGTTCAAATGGGTAAAACCAAGCAACATAGAAGCTTATGTGCTTTCCTTCAATAACTAGGTGCTTCAGACCATTACACAAACATTATGTGCACATAGTCCAACTACTTAAGAACAATAAGATAAAAAACAAAAACAAATTCTGCATATACCCAGCGAGTACCATTGGGAAAAAAGTCTAAGAGATAGATATTGGGGCTCCTGTCACATTGTATGGCCACCAAAGTACCCCAAGTTTGGCGAGTTCTATCTAATGCTTCATGGCAATATTGCTTACCAAGAGCTCAATCAGTGGGACTGCTTTGCACTTTAACCCAAGAGACTCACAAGCTCAATTTAATTTTGAGAATGTTTTGTAAGATATAGTCTCTATAGATTACTGGTGGGATTTGTCTCTAAAGTTCCTATATGTATGAAGTTTGTGGTTTTTTTTTTTTTAGTATCCTTTGAAATTACTTCTGCCTTTCTTCAAAGATTTAAGTAAATTGAATAATTCAATTCCTTTTATGGCCCTGTTCACTGTGCAGTTGTTAGGAACTTTCTAAA
This sequence comes from Spea multiplicata, assembly GCA_009364415.1. Lineage (NCBI taxonomy): Eukaryota > Metazoa > Chordata > Amphibia > Anura > Pelobatidae > Spea > Spea multiplicata. Next base: position 40,546,026 of record VKOC01000002.1, on the reverse strand, counting down.
CCTATTAATGTTCATGCTGATAAAACATTTTTATTTTCCTTTGCCAATCATTTTTTTTCATTCTACAGACATGGAGCTTCTGTTAAAAGTCACGTCTACAGGTGTGTCTTGTGTGCTGTTCTCGTCTGTTCCTAATGACATCTGAACAATCTGCTGAGCTATGAAAGTTTTTACCAAGCACATCATCTGTAAACTTTGACATATTGGTTTATTGCTTTGATACATGTAGGTATTTGGTCAGAGACACAATTTTTTTCCCCAGTTAGAAAAGCCATACCTGATTTTTATTTAGAGGCTTCTAGAGTTATGGATTGGTGACAGGAACTGTTGATTGTAGGATGATGGGGAACTTGGACTTCAGGTTTTTTAATTTGATTCTTCAGGAGTGGAAATGTGTTATTTTGACTCCTGTAAGAATCAAATTACATGGAATGCTGAGTATAACAAGCTACAGAACATACCGTATTATATTTGCGAAAGTCATAGGTTTGTTACGATTATGTTAAAAGGTCCTGATCACCTTATAAGAACATAGGATTATTCTTATAGCATGTCCTCCTGAGAAACTGTGAATATATATTACACCGGTCAGCCATAACATTATGACCACTGGCAGATTAAGTGAATAACACTGATAATCTTGGTATTATGGTACCTGTAAGTGGGTGGGATATATTTGGCAGCAAGTGGATATTTTGCCCTCAAAGTTGATGCATTAGAAGCAGGAACAATGGGCAGTGTGAGGATCCGAGCGCTTTGACAAGCGGCCAAATTGTGAGGACTGGGTCAGACCTTCTCAAAAGAAGGAAAAGCGGTGAACTGGGGACAGGGTCATGGGTGGCCTGTGTGGTCAAATCCCACAGGAGAGCTGCTGTACCTCAAATTGCTAAAAAAGTTGATGCTGGTTATATAGATACATAGGCTGAAAAAGACATGTGTCCATCAAGTTCAGACTTTCCCATAATTGCTGTTGATCCAAAACAGTTGTGATAGAAATGTGTCAGAACACACAGTACGTCGCAGGTTGTTGGGTATGGGGCTGCACAGACCAGTCAGGGTGCCCGTGCTGACCCCTGTCCACAGAGGAAAGCACCTACAATGGGCATGTGAGCGCAATAACTGGACCATGAAGCAATGGAAAACGTTGGCCTGGTCTGATGAATCGCATTTTCTTTTACATAAGGTGAATGGCTGGGTGCGTGTGCTTCGCTCACCTGGAGAACACATGCACCATGGCAAGAAAGCAAGCTGGCAAGGGCAGTGTGATGCTTTGGGCAATTATCTGCTGGTAAACCTTGAGTCCTACCATTTCATGTAGATGTTACTTTGACACATACCACCTAACTAAGCATTGTTGTGGACAATGTACACAGACACACACACACACAGTATTCCAGGATGACATTGGCCTCTTACAGCGGGATAATGCGCCCTGACACACAAAAAAATGGTTCAGGGATGCTTTGAGGAACACAAGTTCAAGGTGTTAACTTGGCCTCCAAATGTCTGTCCATTTGAGCATCTGTGGAATGTGCTGGACAAACAAGTCAGATCCACGGAGGGCCCACCTTGCAAATTACAGGACAAAAAGCATCTACTGCTAAAGTCGTGGTGCCAGATACAACAGCACATCTTCAGAAGTCTAGTGGAGACCATGCCTCAACGGTTCAGGGCTGTTTTGCCAGAAAAATGGGACCTACCCAGTATTAGGCAGGTGGTGATAATGTTATGGCTGATCGGTGTGTATGTATATATAAATTAATGTTGGTGCTAGCAGGCCTAAGCCACTTGAGTAAGTTTACACTGACATAAGAGATTATTATTATTATGTCAGAAACTGGCAAAAGGCTTTGACAATTTACACATAGAATAATTCCCATTTCTTAGATTTTTCATTGGGTGGGTAAGTAAGACAGCTTGCCGGCTGAGTTCCCATTAAGTTCTGCAAGGACTCTGCTCTGGAGGTGATGACTCGCTAAAAAGTGGCCAGCAAGTTTCCAGTTAGCTCAGCAAGTTTGAAAAGACTACAAGTTTGCCAAAAGCACATTGAAATGTTTTTTCCTGGAAAAGCCTCAGATGTATCGCAATGAGAAATCCTAAAGTGCCCTTCGCTGTAGAGTAGCCCTAGTTCCCATGGTGGTGTGTTGCTGATGTCCTGTGTATGTTGAAGTTAAACAAGGTACTTTTTGAAAGACTGAGGTTCTTCAGACTTGTTATTAAAAGAAACAGGGACATCAAAAGTATAAATCATGGCTCTTTGTCAATCCACCTAGCAAAGCTCAATATCCTGATTTGCATAGACTGCAAAGTCAAGATGACCTGGTAAAGGGTCAACCTTTAGCAAAGTAGACTTATTTATAAACCCTTTGTTTATGATTAACAGATCTGACACAAAAACAACAAAGCAAACGTGCTTCATTGAGTTTGCTGAACATACGTACCCTATACAAGACATGCTACAGAACGCAAACCTTGCATAATGTTTGTACAAGCCATAATAGTAGTTACAAAATACACCCTAAACATCAAAAACACATATATTTAAGTACTGTACTGTGGGTCAGCACAGCACCTACAATAATTTGTAAACTGATGTGAGTACCTCCTGTAGGCAGGGCTTAGCGTTAGGACCCACCGAACATTGGAGTACTTTGGTGTAGTGGTGGGCTAAGCATACTATGGCCATAAGATGTGACGGCATCTCCAATTGTTATCTTGTAGTCCTGTTTGGTCCTGTGGCTTCTGTCTATTCTTGTCATGTGTTGCCTGGTCAGTCTTGTCAGCTCTGTGCTTTGTTGTCCTGTCTTGTATCCCTGGTAGAGGGATGTCCTGTCCTGTTCATCTCGGATCTTGAGTATTCCTTGTCTTGTTCCCTGTTGTGCCCTGTATCATGTATATCTTGTCTGGATATGTTTCTTGCTTGGTCTAGCTGTCCCTTGCTTGTTATGTTTCTGCTATATACTGTGCTTAGCTTCCCTACTCCCAGCCTGCACGTGATTCTAGCGCTATGTCTCATGCCTGCTCCAGGATGCCTGCAGGATATCTCCAAGTTCTGCTCTGCTGAGTCATCATCCTCTGCTATGTCAGGGCGCTGGTATGTGGCTGCACAACCCTAGATGCTCACCACCCAGGTGAGTGCAGTCGCCCTTCACCAGGCCCTATCCTGTGACTCTGCTTCTGCATGTGGAATCCCTGCATTTCTCCATCCTTGGGCGCTCTGGGTCATTACAGTCGTTTGTATGGACCCAGTTCCTGACAGATGTTTAGCAAAACTGTGCTGTGTAGGTGAGAGACTGAAAACCCAGAGGTAGCTGATCCTATATGGTGGGAATGACTTCTATGAAATATTTTTGGTGTTTATCCATTAAAGGGAGAGTTGCCAAGAGAGTTTTATGTTTCAACTTGTTGACCTACCTATGCGTTATGAAGTCTCATCAGTGAGCTTATGCTGTAGAAAATCAGTGTCATTTCTTCACCCATTGAATTATGCAGGGCCAGCTCAGATCTTCCTGCTGAAGACACCTTCCAGTGGTGGCATGCCTTAATGAAAAGTGACTTGAGAAAGTTCTTTAGCACGAACCATTCTTCAAATTCAATTTCAGTTTGTTCTTGGGCGGAAAAGTATCTTGCACCCTTTTACATGTCACAGGTCAGTGGGTAGCTTTTCAGACATTGCTATCAGTGCTGAGATATAAAAATAAACACAATGAATCTAATGGGTAAGAGCATGAAAGTGTGCCAAGATATTACTTCTGCCAAAGCTGTAATGCACATGATAAAAAGAGCATAAAACACATACAGCCAGTGTACATGTATTTTTTTTTTTCACCATCCAACATTGAGAGGTGGTATAAATGAGTCGATAAATGTATAAATAAAAATATTGATAGCTGACAATGCGAAATTTAAAAATTTTTTAAAACTCGACATTTGATTTTTATTGGGTTTCAAGGCAGCAATAGGAATTATGATAGTCGCTAACATTTCCGACATAATAAGGCAGTGAGATTAGTTACTTTATTGACAGGCTTTACATGTCTAATATAAATTGTCATTTTGTGCAAATATGAGATTCCACTTTGTGGGTTACTCTATTATTTTCATTGTGTTTATCGTAGTGTAACCACTAATATACACTTTTCTGTGCAAATATGGACCGTTTTCTGCCATTAATTATAGTCCACCTTAAATATAATTGGTGTCATATTGTTAAAACCCATTGCTTCAGTCTTTTTTCTATTTTCTACCTATAGTATAACTTTAGATGTTTGCCATGTTGTACCTATTGGTACATAAGAAGCATAACTCTCCAGGATAGCTGAGTGGGACCGCTACGTGAATACTATCCATTCTTATGTTTTATTTCCATTGTCTTTTAAAAGGGTTAGTCTAAAAAATGTTTGTTGCTGTAGATGGCATATAGCATTTAAAATCCAAATCCCACTTTATAAAGAGATCAAAATGTGAAAAAAGGTATTATAATAATTCACTGCAAGAAAAATAAGCTTTAAAATGAGTTACTCAAAACATAGTTAACAAAAGGTAATTACGTTAAGTCCTTTTGCTAGTCCTTTAACACCTAAACCCAGCGCTGCGAAACAGTATCTTTCCTATTCGATATATTCTGAAATTAAATCAATAACCTGTACTCTTATTGTATACCAATAAGTATGTGATCTGTGATGTACTGAAAGTAATGGTGAACATACAATATACATTGTAAGCATACAAGCCTGGGAAAACATTTTAAAACACAGATGCAATGGGAACACTTGAGACGACACTTTTTTATTAACCCATGAAAAAAAAGTTTTTGTTATTGGTGCTACCAAAATTGTTGCTTTTATTCTTTTTAATTCTTTTTCTTTATTGATATATATATGCTATATAGACAAATTCAGAAGTAAACAGGCATTTTAATGCACAAACAAGGAAAAAGTATCAATGTGCTTGAATAAATCTATAGATAGACAGGATAACAACCTGGTGTCTTGAAATGATGAGTAAACCTCGACAGGGTTGATATATAAAAAAGACAAATATATAGTGTCTTCAATATAGAAATATTTTATTTAGTTGTGCGCCCATTTCAGGACGCTTGGCAGAAGCACATTTTAGGATGAAACGTATTGTGTGTGTGTGTTATTTTATGATAATGATTTTTTATTTTTATTTGGGCTTCTGAAAAAACTCCATTAGACAATAGAAACTTAGAATCTGCCTGTTCTTACAAATGAGTGTGTGCATTATTGAATTAAAATAATTACGTTATAATATATTGAAGACAGTATTATAGTATATGCCTGTCTCTTTTATATATATAATTTATATATATATATACCTCAAGTCCTATCACTCCAAGACATCTGCGTTGCCTCTGGATCATATTCTACAGTTCCAGAAATTTCCGATAAAAGGGAATCTTATTGTACAAATGTGAGTGTATTATTGAAGTAAAACAAAATATTGAAGACCGCATTTAACTATATATATACACACACACACAGTTCAAAAGTTTGCATGCCCTGGGAGAAACTGTAAAATGTTGGCATTGATTTTGAAAGTCACTGATGACTGATGCAAAAAAACCTGTCATTTATTATCACATTGTTTATTATCACTCCTTTTGAAATCATAACAGATATCACCCAAATGGCCCCGATCAAAAGTTTATATATCCTTAAATGTTACAGCTACACATGGTGACACACACAGGTTAAAATGGCAATTGAAGTTAATTTCCCACACCTGCGGCTTTTTAAATTGCAATTAGTTTCTGTGCATAAATAAGTTTGTTACCTCTCATGGATGCACTGAGCAGGCTGGATACTGAGCCATTGGGAGCAGAAACGACCTGCGTAACAAGGTAATGGAACTTTATAAAGATGGAAAAGCATATAAAAAGATATCCAAAGCCTTGAAAATGCCAGTCAGTACTGTTCAATCACTTATTAAGAACTGGAAAGTTCGGGGATCTCGTGATACCAAGCCAAGTATAGACCAAGAAAGATTTCAGCCACAACTGCCATTAGAATTGTTTAGGATACAAAGAAAAACCCACAGGTAACCTCAGGAGAAATATAGGCTGCTCAGGAAAAAGACAGTGTGATTGTTTCAAGGAGCACAATACGACGATACTTCAACAAAAATGAGCTGCATGGTCGTGTTGCCAGATAGAAGACTTTACTGCGCCAATGATACAAAAAAGCCCGGTTACAATATGGCCGACAACACCTTGCCATACCTCACAGCTTCTGTCACACTGTAATTTGAAGTGACAACCATAAGCACTATGTTTGGAGAGGGGTCAACAAGGACTATAGCCAAAAGAATACCATCCCCAGTGAGAAGCATGCTGGTGGCTCACTGATGTTTTAGGGGTTGTGTGACCTCTAAAAGCAAAGACATATTTTGATGGTAAGATGAATGCGGCATGTTATCAGAAAATACTGGCAGACAATATGCATTCTTCTGCACGAAAGCTGCACATGGGACGCTCAGACTTTCCAGAACGACAATGACCCTAAGCACAAGGCCAAGCTGACCCTCTCGTGGTTACAGCAGAAAAAGGTGAAGGTTCTAGAATGGCCATCGCATTCTCCTCGCCTTAATATCATGGAGCCACTATGGGGAGATCTCAAACATGCGGTTCATGCAAGATAACCAAAGACTGCATGACCTGGAGGCATTTTGCCATGAGGAATGGACAGCTATACCACCTGCGAGAATTTAGGGCCTCATAGACCACTATTACAGAAGACTGCACGCAGTCATTGATGCTAAAGGGGGCACTACACAGTATTAAGAACTAAGGGAATGTAGACTTTTGAATAGGGGTCATTAAATTTTTGTCTTTGCTGCCATGTTTTATTTTATGATTGTGCCATTCTGCGATTAACCTGCAGTTAAATATGAAGCCCGTAAGAAATAAAATAAATTAATTTCGCCTGCTCACTCATGTTTTCTTTAAAAATGGTACATATATTACCAATTCTACAAGGGATGCAAACCTTTGAGCATAACTGTGTGTGTGTATATACAGTATATAACATTTTGGAAATCAATCTCATCATCCTGAGATATCACAGCTTATACCTGGACTGTATGGTGAGAAGAACACTGCCATAATTTTCTGAAGTGCCTTCTGTAAATGTGAGTGTGCTACTAAATTAAAGGACATCATATATTATAAGGCACTATTAGGGTATATATTTTGCCCCTGGTTTTCTTTTTTTATATATCAACCCCGTCGAAGCGTATGCTTCATCTCTTGAAGACATCATGTTGTCATCCTGTCAATGCTATATATAGAATTATACTACCGCATAGATATTTTTCCTTGTATTTTGTATTATTAAATATTTGTGAGCAACTAAAGGAAACACACTCAATATCTTTATTACTGCAGGTATGAGTTGGGCACTAAGGAAATTTGCTCTTCTGTGCTCTATTTCTGAGACACTTGTGATAACAAGATGTCATTTTCAGATAATAATTTTAAATACCTTTTTGCTTTCAAAGGGTTGGTTTGATGTCATTGACACCCCCAAAATACTATGAATACTTAATATGCATTCTTCAAAACCTGACCTAGAAGCGGCAGCCCTGTTGCTGCAGCTGCCCTCCTCCTCCTCCGACATTTCTTGCCACGTATTGGCTGCTTGAAGAAGCCAACCAATGTCGAGGAAAACAATCTCATAGAAATCCATGAAAGCACTTGCCGTATTTGCATAAGGAGGTTTGAACGGATCCCTTTCTGCAGCGTTAAAGCTGACTGCTGGTAGGTATACTGTACACAGGGATGTATTTAGCGAACGCATCTCCCAATCTATTTGCAATAGGAAGCCATAAACATTGAAAGAGCCCACGCAGCTAAAGTGCTTATGATGGTTGGAGTGTTTTTTTAATGTCATTGAACAAAGGCAATGTCCCCATCTTCCAATTTTATTGAATGCTACTTAGAAAGCTAATATCTGATATTGAATGGGATCAAAATAATTGGTTATGTATTTTTATTTTATTTTTACGAATACAGTTGTGTTTCATTGCACCGAATGCAGTGTTGTGGCTTTTCCTGTAACTTGGTGCTATTTCAAGAAAACATAATCACCGTAATCCCCCGTAATAAGCCTGGCTCAATTTATTTGGGTTTTACATTTCCCAACTTTATACTGATTGCTTAAAACATGCATATAACCCGAGAAGCTTCACATTATGCTGCCAATCCTACATATGATTAAACGGTGGAAACCTTCTTGGCATAAGAGACAATAGAGAACCATAAACCAGCTTTTTGTGAATATCCCATATCATTCTTACCATGATATAAACTGGTAGTATTTTTTTTCTACTAAAATCAGTTTTATGTGATTGTGCGTGGGCGGCTATAATTTGTGTATAGAATTCATTCTGCAAGATTGCATTATAGTATAGAATGCTTTATTTCAGAAAATTGAAGCACTTTGAAAAATTCCTCTATTCCTGGCTCAAGAAACAAGGTCTAGGATTACACTCCCATTAGTTTTAGAATAAATGTCATTTTTTTACGATGTCTTGGATTAATTACTGGAAAAATCACTTAATAATGTTTGCATACTTTCTATTGGCTTCTCAATGTGCTTTTGAAATCGTAGGAAAGAGTGCCAACCAATGAAGCCCAGTCGGAAGAGCTGTTATCTAATCGGAGAAGCCACTTGAACAGTCAAATAGTGGCAGAGTACCAAAGGCAGCAGGAGAACATTCTTCAAGAGAGGGCCATGGGAGGCAAGAAATCCGAGTCATCTCCATGTGAATTAGGTATGTGTTTTACCTAACCGACAAAAAGAGGGCCACGCGACTTCTTCATCCTTCTGCTCTGTGCCCACAAAAACCTACAGAAATGCAAACCTTTACAAAGTATCATCGTTGGGTGACCTTAACATCCATTCACTTAAAAAAAGAATTCTATATAAACTTGATGCATTTTCCTAGTAATTTTTTAAATAAATGTTGGGCTGCGACTGGTATGAGGGCTTGAGGGCTGCTTCACAAAATCCAATTGATGTAAGTAGGGTAAGATGTCTACCTGTCACGGACCGTTATTTGTACCCATAGTTGTATTCTGATGAGAATCCAGCATTATATTTTTACTATTGGTATTTGGAAATGCCAGACGTCTTTAAAAAGTAAAAGTTTGGACGCACACAAGTTGAAGAATACTGTGATATTTAAAGAAATTCTCCATCCTAATAGCCAAGCAAGTGAATGACAACTTCCGCTTGTAAATCTAGAATATTTTTTGTAATGTAACTTTTGTACAGGTGAAATTTTGTATTTAAATTGTCATTTCCCTTTGGGGTTGCTGCACTTTACTGAGAAATTGGATCGAGGTGATGTTTGATATATTTTGTTCTGTACTCGGGTATTTTAGTTAGTATAATTCTAATATGCTGCATATACTTTGGGCTGTAATAAAGTACGGTAGTTACTATTTGTTCCAATAATTTGTTGATTAAAGTGAATTTTTTAGTAGCCTTACTGCTTTGAGTACCATAGTTACAATCGAGATCTTATTTAAGTTATATAAAAAGCAGACACCAATCTCTGTCCGTAATCCCTCGTAGCCCCAACTGTTTGAGTAATGGAGATAATGCCAAAATATGATGTTACACACTGGCACTCTCCAATGATACGGCTCTGGGACTGAGATGGAGCAGTGACAGATAATAATAATAGAAATTAATATATATCCTAGAAAAAGAATAGAGGAATATGACTTTAGGTAGAGGGGCCAATTACTGTGGAAGATGGGCATTGTGGCAGGTGAAGGGTGATTTAGTTCCCAGGTAAAGTATATTATGGCGGGGGGGGGTAGTCAGACTAAATGCTAGGGAGTTAAAATATTGGGGAGTCTCCTTGGGAAAGGAGAATTGTTAATAATTGATTATGGCAAGCACTGACAGATAGTTACTGCCAAAAATTGATGATGGCATGGGAAGAGCGTGACTGCTAGGGTAACGATGTTACTAGAAAGGAGACTTTGGGTCATGAGGCATAGAAAAAAGGGGGCTGAGGAAGGGTGGGAATGGAGTTACAGGCACACATTTTCTTCACATTAGCCGCTGATGTCTATAGGAACCATGTGCTGCGTATAATCCCGTTTCGGATCAGTGGGATTTTTCTTATTATTACTATTATTCAACAACAACAGTTAAATGGGAGTTCTGGGCTGATCTTAAAGAACCGGTTTCTACTGTTTTGTGGTCACCGTGCACTTGCCCCATCCAGAGGGTTCAACTGATTAATTTGTCCCTTCTTCCTGTAACACGGAGATGTTGCAATCCTTTAGAGAATACGGAGATTTCCAAAGATCTATTTCACATTTTTTCTTTATCTTTTTATCTTCTGAAATGCCTTGCATTGTTTTCTGCATCATTGGAGCTTTTCTTGTTAAATTAATGTCACATCCATGTATTCCAGGTGTACACACAGCCTACCGCGAAGCCTCATTAAAAGTGCACATTCGGTAATTCAGAAACATGTACATTGAGTTACATTTTTATGTATTGACAGGTATATACATGCATTCACACATTTGAGAGCGCTCATACTATATGTGTATATATATATATAATATATATATATTATTATATTATATATACATACATGATATGCAGACTAATGGGGTAACATACAATGAACTTTTATTCCCTTTGGTCTCAAAATTATTATTATTTTTTTTAGTGACGTTAGAATTCCTTCCAGTCAATGTTCTTGAAGCCTAAGCTGCTGGCAGGAATGCTACTGCCCTATCAGTCCATACGAATGTGGCATATAATCGGAGAAAAGTGCTGTAAGTCAATTCACCAGCCGCTAAGCATTTGCGTCCTCCCATATCATATTATTCCAAATATTCCTGTGTTATTGACTGCTACTGTCTGCCCCACTTTTTATCCCAAAGACATGAAGCCCAACATGTTGATGATGTAATCATCAGATGGAATGGGGCACACTGTGTGTCGGTGATCCACCAATGTTACTTCATGGTAAGGAGGAGGCCATGTGCTGAAAGGAGATGTGCGGGAAGAAGTAGAAAAAAGAAACATAGATTGGCTCTTGTGATCATGTTTCCTTTACGGAGCTGTTTTTGGTGTCCCGTTTAGTAGAGGGGTCTCCAATCTTTAAAGAGAACAGGGCCATCCTCAAATATATTGAGACTCCCAATGTGCCTGCCCCATGACCGTTGCCCTTGTTGCGCTCTATTAAAATGGCCCTAAATGAGAGATATTTAGTTTTAAACATTATGAACGGTTACTGAATAAGCAAAGGCATTAAACAAGATCATTGTATTTAGCACTTTAATTCTTTTAGTGTTGTGTATTTCTTGAGAATTAGTTGCATTTGAATCCATACACCCATGTAGCTGCGGGTGTGTCGGGCATGGCAGGAGAGGACTAGAACAAAGCTACCTGTAAATGACCATCAGTCTCCTATCTGTCCATGCATGTCCCATAGCCATTCTGTACATGAATCAGACTATATGTGGTAACCAAAGTGAGGGGGGGCTATTAATCTACAGCCATAAATATACTCTTGTGTGCCGCTGCTAATCTTAGCACTTTTGTAAGTAAAGTAAAGGCTGCGTTTAAAACGCAATTCCTAGGGCTGCTGATTGCTCAAAAAAACCCTCAAATTATTTGTCAACAATGTCAAATTTTGCTTCATCCATGTTGTTGGCGGAAAACACTTGTCAGGTGACGCAAAAGCAGAAAGGTGTAGGCTGTTGCCGTAGAAATGGGAAAATTGCTTCCTAAACTTTTTTTTTAAAAATGTTTTAGTGTAATAAAACCCTAGGAGGGAAGACTGAAATGCCAGCTCTGCCAGGGTCCATGGGTCTGGAACAGTACATTTAATGTTACAGTGGAACGGCACCTTTAAGCGAGGCTGCACACTGAGCTTAACGAGAGGCAGCTCAGGCTCACGCAGCAGAGGTCGTGTTCACCAAATACAGAACTTCCGCCGGTTACAGCACAAGAACGTCTGCACCCTATCCCGGTACTAACCCACGGAGCCCACAACTTTCGGTTGCAGTCCCCGCTTTCCACCAGCAGGGTGACGAAAGCGGTAACCGACCCCGTAGACAGTTCTTTCCGATTCGCTCTTCCGGGCACGTCACCCGGGGAGGGCTTTCTCGGTGACACCAGCGGAACTTGCTATGGAAATGAGGAGGTGACCCGGGACTTGATGTATGAGCGGCGCGGGGGACCTGAAGGGGTAAAGAAACGGTACGTAATCCCAAGGGAATACATTCCCGCAGACCGTCTCGCTGCCAGCCATGCTTTATGCGGACATACGGAATGCGTGGCGCGTGTATTTCTTGCAGTGGGTCTTAAACTCGCCCCAAAGAACTTAATGACTGCGTCAGTGACGGCCACATATAGTAAAAGCTGTGAGGCCAGTCCGATCCCCGCATCTCAGGTCCGTGGGGGTCGGGTCCGTGAGGGTCAGGTCCGTGGGCTTTATTATAGTGTTAGCTTCACCTGGCATTGGGCGCAATAAAATATCTGGGTGAGCTGCCTCTCAGCAGCAGGACTGCATCTGCCGGTTAAGATTCGTCTCTGTGTACAATGTTCTGTTTCAATGAAACTTTGGAGCAGATTTAAAAAAAAAAAAAACTTTTCTGGGTATGTTGCTATGATACTGCCATTAAGCGTATTATACATCATTTTATTTATTTATTTTAATTAAAAACTAATTGTTTCAGACTGTACTCTGAACTGTCTGTCCTTGGTAAACGTCACTTGCTCTTTCCGGCTGCCTGTTGACTCTGTTTCACCGCAGCTTGTTGTGTTGGTTCCTAATGTTTCTGTACATCATCAGTAACACACGCATACGTCACTTATGTGCTTCTGTCAGCCGTTCACGCGGGTTATTTTAGATTTCAATTTATTTAGAGATCTCATTTGCCTCTGTGCTCAGAAATGTCCATTTGAATAGAATCGGTGTTGTGTTGATGTTGTGTCAGTCGCGTAACGTACAATGTCACGATGTAAGAAAAACCAAACCATATGTTGGATGGTGTTGGACTGTGACCCCGGTGATGGTCATGGCAGCTTCAATCCAAAAGCAGGTTGTGATGTCATAGACCGCATTTGGCGGCAGATAAGAACCATTCGTCCCTTCCAGTCTTCCCATTCTTAGTGATGTATAGAAGAGCTATTCTATTCTATTCTATTCTATTTCTATTATTTTCTAACCGGATCTCCTTGTAGTTTACCAAACACTAAATGAGCCAATGTAATGTTGATTTACTAAATAAGTAAAATGTATTTTTGAGAGATGAGCACTTTTTTACACATTTACTATGAGGGTAGACGCTTTCCTGTTCCCAGGATCTGCATGGTTATACCGGTAATTCTCCCTACTCTCCCACTGGTAGCAGCTGATGAGTTTTTCTGGCCCTGTGTTATGTATAGTTAACAGGGCGATCGTATTCTTTTTAGATCGCTACTGAAGATGTTGTTTCTTTCGCTGTCCCCGGTCTCTCATCATAATCCTGCTTTCGTCTGTAGAAGCCAGACATAACTGCTCTTATGGGGTCTTTCACCTTATCATTGCGTGAGACTATCTATTTACCATCCTTGGTCAAAGTGATGCAAATGCTTGCATTTATTGGGACCATACGTGTGAGAATGAAGATTAAGACAACCCTTGAATTCAGTTTGTCTGCTATCTGAACACGTGCGCCGAGTAACAGCTTGTTGGGAACCTGCAGCAGGCAGATAAACATAAAGTAGAATTTATCATCAGACCCCTGTTAACGTACGTTCTGTGTGTCTGCTAAAGATAGCCTTCCACGAATCTAGGTGTAAGCAGAGCGCTGACTCCACTGTCTTCTCCGCACTGAATAGATCTATACAAGACACACGGCCCCTGTGTCTGCTACCAACACCGGCCTACAGTCAGGTGACTTTTACAACCATTGTAGTCACCAGACTGTTATAAAACACAATGGAAAGAAGGTTGAGGGTGTCAAGTAACTCATTTTATAAAGGAGATCGCTCTGTGGTTACCGGGAAACCTAGAGCACCCGACCTGCACATTCCTGATGACTGTACGGACATCTAATGTCCTCGGGCTTTACAGCTAAATTTGAGAATGCTTGGACTAGTCACATGCGCGCATGAATGTTAAGTCACATGATCTCCCCCCCCTCGCCCCCCTTATTGGGAAATATTTGTGCAAAGGATTTGTGGCGTTCTCCCAGCAGGAACTAGAATGTTATAACCCAAGGGAAAGTCCCACATTTGATGAAAAGTAAGGTAACCTCATTAAAGAAAGAAGAATAATAAAAAAGGAATGCATACCGCCCCATGGAGTGTACCAAGTATACGGCCATGGGTGATTCAGAAGATTGTATGCTGGGGGCTCAGTGGCTACGCAGTGGTGGGGTTTGCTGAGTGTCGTAGACGGGGGTATTTTACATTTTGTATGGGGTTGTGTTGTGTATTGCAGAACATTTACTCTTCTGCTGCATGGGCTGCAGCTCTGAGTGCTGGGGTAAAGACACACATTATCCCTTGGAAGAGGCTGGGAGACAATATTTTGTTGGAGTTGATTATAGGGTGAAATTGTATAAATAGTTACAGAGAAACGTTCTAAATGATCAATGATATTGTCTCAGGACAAGTTGTGTTACTTTATAAATGAAAATACTCTTAAGATACAGCAAACCATGGGTTGTAACCCCCCCCATGTAAATGTAACAGAAAATAAATTTCTTAAAAGCCCCCCTCCCTAATAAATGTATCCATTAAATTGGAATTGTGCATGGGTGCGGAAGGGAAAAGCACACAACATGGTAGGAACGGAAAAAAGAAGGTGCTACAAAACCAAACAGGTAGGTAGAAAATACACATATCGGCAAATACGCCAACCTTTTTCACCCCACCAAAAGGACTACAACTCCCATTACCCTTGTAATTTTGGCTGCGGGTGATTGAAGGTAGCTCTGTTTCAAAGTGCTGAAAACGGGTGCTGATTTTTAATTCAGTGAATGTCAAAAAGCTGCTGAGTCCGATCATGTCGTACATACGTGCAAACACAATACATTCATCACAGGGACTGTTTTGTTCTGTGATGGAATTCATATATATATATATATAGTTTATTGATAAGCATTGTAAAAGCCGGAGGGGAATTTAGCTGGAGGAAGGAAGATGATGCTGTAATGGTGGATGGAAGAAGAATGAGAAGTTTGGTCAGCATGACTAGGGTCCATAAGCAGGTCCGTTAACTTCAAATCAAACCCTGTAATTGGATCTGCGAGTAATCGTAAAGGTCTATTCACAAAAGTGGAAGGATGGCAGAAGAAACGCAACTGTTTCGATGCTATGAAAGGTTTACTTCATTAAGCTTCTGCAAGGTTTGAATCATCGTTTGATCAGTCAGCAGGACTTTAGAACTTTCTCATTTATCCCTGTATTTATAGGGGGCCACCTTGCCAGAAAAACTCAGTGGGGTCAACCCTTCATAATGCATAATGAAACCGCAACTCCCTGGCCAACTTGGCAGCGTATTCCCGATGTAGTGAAATAATACAGAACTCTGGTAAACAATTTACAAAGGGCTAAAATAATGTACGCAGAGTGCTCTATCACAATCTTTGCTCGTAAAATCTTTTGTGGGGAAGGAACTCTCGAGCGGCCATGTGAACTCGGACAGACACTTCCTTGTTAGACCTTCTGCATTCCGCTTACAGGTGATACTTTGTTTTGCCCTCATAAGCTGAGTACATTTGGCTTGCGATCCAGTAAAACTAAACCAAACAGAGCGGTTATCTGCGGTCTCTGGAGGACCTACATACATCTATATCTCCAGGACCTTTATCTTTGATAGGAACCTAAAGCGGGATAGCCTGCTTTCTCCATGATTAAAGGAAAAAAACTCTTTAAAATGAGGTGCATGCGCTGTATAGTGCTTTTTTTTTTTTGTAGAGGGGCACCTCCTGTTCAGGAACACAGAAACGGGTGCTAGAAGAAACAGTAGAACCCGTTGGCTCTCCAATGCGTTTACTCCCGAGGAACAGTCATACTCTTTTGTAGAACAGCGGCGTATGCTATGGGTCTGGCGTTATGCTATGCTTTGGTTCTGGTATAATATTCATGTTATTAGACATGAACACAGCACTGACCAGCGCTGATTATTTTGTGTGTCAGTGGGACCATTTGAGTTTCTTTTGATACTGACCTGCCATGTGAAGCATCCATAGGCAGGGGTCTGGGATGCCCTGCACCATTTCACCTCCTGTTAACACACTTTATATTAACGAAATGATTTTTTTGCAGTAACGCGTCATTATAGACCATGACCCCTTATATGACTGGACATCATCAACGGGCTAGGTTTCCTTTAAATTACAAAGCGGGTATAGACATCTGATGGTTTAAGTGCAGCAGACAATAATCCTATCATGTCAAATGAAGCCGGTTAACACTCAATCTGACAGCTGGTTTAGCATGATGGGAGTGTCAGATTTTGCTTACAATAAGTGGTAGATGCTGGCAGTACTGCTTTTTGGTGTTGTGGAGGATTGCACTTATAAAATTTGGCTATAGAAGACAATTCCTATTACAAAGAAATCTGGATCATGGTGTTACTGCTCTTTACGTTTCTTCTTTTTGTATTCAAAGTGAAATTTAATAATTGTGTTTGTTGCGCTTTAAATGATATACCAAATTGTTAATTTGATTCACAGTTAATGTGGCCTCTTCAAAGGAAGAAAAGCCTCCTGTAACATCTGAAGCCATGTCAGACCAGAACTACCAACATTTAGAAGGTAAGGTTGACTACGTGTAAGTGTATGGTGCGGTATATTCTCTGCGGCTACTCTGGTCTGTGCAGATCAATGTGTTTTGAGGTTATTTGTGTCACATCACGTCCACCGTAATCACCGTACCCCTGAGAGCCGTCGCCACGTCTTCATTAGCTGCTTTTAGGGAAGATTTAATCTCACACAGGTTGCGGCTTCTTTGTGCCAGCCTGGAGGTAGGAAGAAGTTATAAGAGATATAACGGGTAATGGCTGGCGCAGTCCTGGGAGCTGCATTGTCGTGGTGAGTATATGTATCTAAAGATCTTTTATTAAATGGAAGGAATAGTAAGTAGGGAGATGGTGAAGCCCCGTGGTGTTCGTATGTCACTAGTATTGTTTTAAAACCAGCCCCCATTCTTATGGAATGGATTGATGCCGCGGTGTTTACAATTTGTAATAAATGGATTTTCAGTATGATATTTTAAATAATTCTCGGGTTTTTAAGAGGATTATATGAGGTAACTGAGTTCACTTTGCTCCTGCGCTGGCCAGAGTTTTACTTCTGTTAAATAAATGCCTCTACCTGCAGCCAACGGCTCGGAGCAGCCCGGAGGCACTGAGCTAGAATACTTTAATCTCATGTATTCAGTTCACGATAACAAATGGATGCATTCATTCACTGAACGATTCATTAAAAGCGCAATGTGAGGTCTAAAATATCTGCAAAGCTCTAGCCCTATCTGTACATAAACAGATTATTGCTTATACAAGTTACACAGATTCATTTACCGTATTTTAGGTGAGATTTTAAAAGACCTACCATGAATTATATCCACATTGGAACTTGGCTTGTTTTATGTAAGGTTTAGTGGAGGATTTTGTAGAATGAGCAGGAATGGCTAAAGCAACCCGTACCAGTAGAGCGTATTCACGAAAAAGGCTAGGTTGGCAGGAGAGCTGTGGCTTCAACTACATGAACATTTCAAAAGCCAATCCCAGGCACATGTATAAGGACTGAACTGGCCCTGTATAATGCATAGTTCATATTTAAAAAAAAAAAAACCTTATGGATTTAAATATGCTTCATACAGGGCCATCCAAGCTGTGCTAGGAGTAGACGCTCAATGTGTGGTTGGTCCTTCATAATATAAAGAGAAGTCAGTGAGATCAAACTACCACTTGTGTCCCTTCAACCTGTCCACAAAATGCTTCTTAAAACACCAATAGACTGAAAGGGAAATCTTCATCACCATGCCTGGAAAAATAGATTTACTGAGCTATATCAACCACCGAATCAAACTGGTAGCCAGTGTTGGGTGGAAGATAACATTTTTTCAATTCATCCGATTTTGCTTTATCGGTTATCATGGTTGGACAAGCCACTGCAAAGATTCCAGCTCTTACTACGTGTTTATACATCTTGATAAAGCTGCCTAAATTGTTGTCGGTTTCACTGCCCATTTAGTTCTTGGCCTTTTGTTGAGATCATGGTGTTCCCATGTCTTGCCCAACAATGCATGAATATTACATTGGCATCCGTAACAGCTGTGTTGGTTTTACCGACGTTAATTCTTAACCACCCCTATTAAACCTTTCTATGTCTTTACAATGAATGGACAAGCAGGCTAACTGTAAATATTTATTGCATTCTTGACCGATCCAGCCAGCTTATAGAATTGGATCCAGCCCAAATTTTAATAGTGTAATATCCCTTTCTTCTCTGTCATCTTTACTTGGCTTATTCTCTTAGGAATGCCTTCAGCATTATCACTTAACACGTTCATTAACACTTGCCCTGGGCTGCCCTGGGCTTATTGTACAGTACTTTGCCAGTGTGTTATAGTACATATTATATTTTCTGTTAACTTCACGTGACTTTGTTACATTAACGGAACGGATGGATTTTACCTCTTTCTTGTGAGTGCTGCTCCAATTTATATTAATTTTTACAGTACTATAGTAACTGCATATTTATGGGTGACCATGTGCTGTTTTCTTCTAGAAAACTCCTCGGGAGATCAAAGTCCCAAGGCAGACATATGTGATGGAAGTATCGAACCTGTGGTGGAGGGCGAGCCATTCACCAGCTATTTTGATGAAAAGATCCCAATCCCCGAGGATGAAAGGGTATGTGCGTGCTTCTGGACCAACGACTTAAAGTGACAAACCAGCCAAAGCATACACTCTAACGCTTATGACAACTGTGCAAATGCATGGAGGGATTCAACAGAATTCCCCCTACGTATTCGCTGTCTGCATTGCAGCTGATGTGTTTAGCCGCAAGCTTGTATACTCATTGCCAGCCAGATCCAGCACTGGCTTGCACAAGAGTTTGGGATGGACTAACAAAATCCCCATGCAGAAAGCAATCTCGGTTCCTGACAGTGATGGGGTGCTTTACACAAACCGATCTAGCGCAGATAGTGGACCACAGAGGGGGGATTCTTCAGTGGCTCCGAAGCTACAGCGTCTCCAGAAGTTTCCAAGCGTCTGCCTTCTCCTTAACTGGTGTTTGGAACTTGTTGATAGAACAGATATTTGACTGTATCTGAGATTTAAATAGTGTGCTTACTTTTGCAGCACTCCCTGTTCAGTTTCCGTAAACTCTGGGCCTTCACGGGACCGGGCTTCCTGATGAGCATTGCCTATCTGGACCCTGGGAACATTGAATCAGATTTGCAGTCTGGTTCTGTTGCTGGATTTAAGGTTGGTGTTTCATGTGCAAATACATTTCTGTGATGAAGGAACCGTTTCTCCAGTTTTCTCCTCATAATCCCTGGCTTCTGTGTTCTTCAGTTGTTATGGGTTCTCTTGACCGCCACCATCATTGGTCTACTTCTGCAACGTCTGGCAGCTCGTCTAGGTGTAGTGACTGGGCTTCACTTGGCTGAAGTGTGTAACAGGCAGTATCCAAAGGTATGTAAACCTCACGTTATTGCAGCTTTTTTTCTGTTGTGTGCGTGTGACTGTTGTTGGTATGTGGACTTTTATTTTATGATGCATACTTTTCCGCACTTTATTCTGAGAAAGTATAGCTTCTTTTTATGAATGCAAGTTCTTTTTCCTAGGTACCCCGCATTATCCTATGGCTTATGGTGGAGATAGCCATCATTGGATCTGATATGCAAGAAGTCATTGGCTCAGCCATTGCCATTAATCTCCTGTCTATGGGAATGTAAGGGCTATTTTGTTATTGTTTGCTTTCCATTAATGCTTCATTATCAGTACAAAACCCTTAACATCAGACTTTCAGTTCCTATGTTGCAGTGCAATACCAATAACAAAAGTTATGGTGGGTAAAGGTGATGGAAAACCCTTCCACTTAAAATTAAGGGGGTAGTAGAAGCATCTACAGACAGCAGACAAACCAGAAGGCTTGTGTTTACCTCAGAAATCTCATGGTGCTGCCACAACCACAAGGGATTCTGGGTAGGCACATGTAAATAAGGTTAACAATTATCACGTTTTGCCTCTATATCCACTTTATACATGGATCCCCATGTGTTGCAGGGCTAAACATAAAATATATAATGCTATATTGTGGAATTAAAATATCGTTGTCAAACAGCAAGGCAATGTATCCGATATACGTTAATTTTGAACGAGAGATGTGCGTTGCAAAGGATTCAGACATGCAACAAAAATGGAGAGAAACATTTACACGCTTACAGCCCAAAACACAAAAAGCCAAATGCAACCGGAAAGGACAGGGATCAGACTTTTGATCCGACATGTTCTGGCCCTGAGGTTTTTGGCCATTGCCGACATCAATCCAGAGCAGCATGATTAAAATTACACACGAGATGCAATGCATATATTTATTTACAAAACAAAGGAAGAATTTAGCGCATACCCCGCGAACACTCTTCAAAAAACTTAAATATTGGGGATTCCGTCACCCTCTATGGCCATAATATATTGCTTATCCCGCCACCATGTCAGAGCACCCCAAGTTTGGCGAGTCCTGCCTAATTTTTCATGGCTATATTGCTTACCACGGAGCTGAATCAATGAGACTGCTCTACATTTTAACACAAATGAGACTCTCGATCAACACAAATCCTTCTCTGGACAGAATTAAATGGTAATTCAACAGGCTTAAAACAGATGAAAATGTTATCAGGCATTACTGTTCATTCACCTTCAAATTCATAAAAAAATGAAAATAACTGGAAACTGATCATCTTTTTATTTCTATTTAGAATTCCCTTATGGGGAGGAGTATTGATTACAATCGTAGACACCTTTTTCTTCCTCTTTTTAGACAAATACGGTGAGTGTAAAATTCTTTGTTTAAAAAAATAAATTGAAAAGGAATTGATTTGGAACTAAATTACATATGGCTGTTTGTTAAACGTTAAGAAACCCGGGAATCCCACCTAATGTCCTGTCCACTAAATCCACATAGCATTTTGGATATATTAGCTACTTTGTTTTTATTGCAGGTCTCCGTAAACTGGAAGCGTTTTTCGGGTTTCTTATTACAATTATGGCAGTTACGTTTGGCTATGAGGTAGGTGCTTGTTTTATGCCAACTGTGTGTACATTTTACATTTTATATGCCTGTTCTGGATGCACCAGACAAAAAACGTATTATAGGATCGCTTAGACAAAAGCCAGAACAATCCTATATGAAATCATACATTCAGCGCACGCTCCTATATGAAGGCAAAATGTTACGCTTTATTCCAGAAATACGGCTCACAAGCTCTTCGAAAAACAAGGTTTATCCATTTAGCCAGAGATTGTGGATCGTTATCCACTATCAGGTTACAATGGCTTCTCGGATTGTGCTGTGACAAGAATACACCTTACATGTGGGATGTAAATATGCTTTAAATAAAATCGATAGGCTATTCATCGCCAACTAACTAGATCACACAATGACGTATTTGAGCCCTGTTTAACCCTTTCTTTTTTGTTTTTAGTATATCCGAGTTAGCCCAAACCAAGGGCAGCTTCTTAAAGGCATGTTTTTTCCATATTGTGAAGGCTGCGGAACTCCACAACTCGAGCAAGCTGTCGGCATTGTAGGAGCTGTGATCATGCCACATAATATGTACCTGCATTCGGCTTTGGTCAAGGTAGGCATTTGCATTTCAGCCATTTTCAATGATTACTTAACCAATGATTTATTCCACCTTTGGGTTTATCACTCTACGCAACTTAATTTAAAGCTTTACAGTATAACTAACAGGAGTTTTTAGTAAGTGCCATCATAAAGGAATTACAAGTAGTCATACAGACATGCCGGGCTTAACTTTTTCTACCTTCTTGATGGCAGCCCTGCCCTCTGTATATGTATATAGAGCAATACATAAATAGTATTTCCCCAGGCTCATTTTGTAGTTCAGATCTCTTGTGCTTATGTTTTTTATATTGGTGCACGTTTCGTATGTTTATAGTAAAAGTTTACGTGCCATATTAATTTTATTGTTATGTGAACATGCAGGCAGAAACTTTGGTAATGATGAAGTGGCCAACTTTGTGTAAATCTGTCTTTTTGTTTCCAGTCCAGGGAAATCAATCGCTCGAACAAGAAGGAAGTCAGGGAAGCCAACAAGTACTTCTTCATCGAGTCATCTATAGCCTTGTTTGTTTCTTTTATCATCAATGTCTTTGTAGTTGCTGTGTTTGCCGAAGCATTTTATGGAAAGACTAACATAGAAGTGGTGAGCCTTTTCTCATTTCTACCTTAACATAATGTAATCTCAGCGGAGTCTAAATGTGTCTCGATTCATGACTCTGTGTAGACATGGTGACCCTTATTTGGTCTTCTTATTTGGGACGTTATCCTTAAATGTCAGATGTAAAGAGGGAGAGACACAGTACTATAGATTGTGTTATTTTGTGCTCTTCATTGATGTATGAATGTACAAAGCTACAGTTTTTTGTATATGTGTTTAACGCATGAAAACCACTTATTATTTATTTGCTCTATCTGTAGTATAATGAGTGCCACAACAAGACGGGCCCACATCAAAATTTGTTTCCCAATAACACGGATTCCTTGCAAGTGGATATATACAAAGGTGTAAGTATTTACTAAGGAAATGTATTTCATGTTCCATGGCAGTTACAAATCAGTGCCTGAAAATTAAGCGGTCCAAAAATAATGGATGACTGAATGCACTTTACTATAGCCAACCTCTAGCAACCTATAGCAAATACAAGAGATGTGTGTAGGGCTTATGCTCACTTAGTTAAATGGAAAGAAATCATTTTGAGTTGTGTTTAATTTAGTAATTGTGCATTTGTACTTGCAGGGTGTGGTGCTGGGGTGTTATTTCGGACCTGCAGCCCTTTACATATGGGCCATTGGTATTCTCGCAGCAGGGCAAAGTTCAACCATGACTGGCACTTATTCGGGTCAGTTTGTAATGGAGGTAGGTATTGATGATATAAACTCACAGGAGCAGGGCTCTCGTCTGCTTCTGTATCAGAATGTCTTAACATGCGTAAATATTTCCGTCAATTCTAATGTTACTTTTCACTCTTCATTATTGCTATAGCGCTATGTAAATAAAATCTAATGCAATGCTCGCATGTTTCTGCTAAGTAGCACCGACTAGAACAAAAGCTACAAACCACCCAGGGTCAATACAAAGGCTTCATTTGTCTCGCTTATAGGAATGTATTTCTTCTTATTTCAAGTATTCTTGGTTAATCAGAAATAAATGTTGATTTGCTATAGATATGGAGTAACACTTGACATTTTCAGCATATTAGGAATTCTTACATACATACATGATCTAAGTCCATGGTTCACATAAATATATAACGTGACTGTCGGTTGTTCAAATTACGCAATCATCGTTAACAGCCCAATGTCGTGTGCTTTACACTTAACCCGGTAACCGACTCCATTCAGCCCACAGTCTATTAGATTGTCATCTTCATACCTACTTTATTGTAGTATGTGTCCAATTCAAGTACATATTTGACTTAGTTTACAGTAAGTATTTTGACCATGTCAATATGGAAACTAGGCTGTAAAATTCCACTGATTCTTCACAGCAACCTGTTTGTCCGCCCCGTGCAGTAACATAAAGCCATGGTTTACTTGATCGGTTCATTTCTCTTCTTTTAGGGCTTTCTTAACCTTAAGTGGTCACGCTTTGCTCGAGTGATCCTCACTCGATCGATTGCAATCACCCCAACCCTGCTGGTGGCCATTTTCCAAGATGTCGAGCACCTTACAGGAATGAACGATTTCTTAAATGTGGTTCAGAGTCTACAGGTGAGATCTCTCATTGTGGTTTTAATCATTCGTGGTTGTTGAGGATCAGAGGACTGTATACCTTGTACCATTTAGAACCAGATCACCATAAATACATGGCTGTGGAGGACTTTTCAGTGAGGCGCTTGTCTCTGTGAATACTTAATAAATGAAACAACGTGTCCTTATAATATTCACTTTATTTTTTTTCTCAGGATCTGCCTGATGATATATTACCCACCTCACATATTAAGTACTCTCTCCCCTGTCACTCAGGCAGCCTTTCTAAGAATAGGGCGAGCAGGAGCGAGATTACTTACAGGAAATTGATGAAATAATGCTAGTTGTGACACACACTTTGCTTCCATGAGAGAGAGCCATGTTGAAATGCCGTAGACGTGTACTGTAATTATAGTGCTAGACTGCTTCTTTCAGTGGCAGTTACAAGTGTAATTTGTGTAGTGCCCTAATTGCCGGAAATAAAAGAAAATATATATAATAGATTTTGATGAGATGTGAATCTTGCTTCAAACCCTTTGGAATTCACTTTTGGCCACACACACAATACATAATATTAGTAGTAGTAGTAGTGTGTGTGTGTATATATATATATATATTAATATATATATATAGTGTATATATATATATATGTATATATAATATATATATATGTGAGTATGTATATATATAAATTTCAGAAACACCGCCTCCTGCCGGCTATATATCATTCATCAGACAAACCAAACGTCCTTTTTAGCATTATAATCACTCTTTTCAACCGAGGTAAAAATAAATCACGGTAGACATGGTATGTGCTTGTATGTTCAAACTGAAATCTATCCGTTTCATTAATAAATTGGGTGCTACTATTAGCATGTGCACTGCTTCTAACACACGTGTTATAAATACATTCCATGTATTCCAGCTTCCGTTTGCTCTGATCCCAGTCCTGACTTTTACCAGTCTTCGCACTGTAATGAGCGACTTTGCAAATGGATTGTGAGTATATTTTTATTGCTTCTGTAAGACACTGAATAAAGCAAACACTGCTGTTTTCACCCAGTTGTGGAATAGTTTGTTTCACAATTTCCCAGAGAAAAAGATGGACCTTGCCCCGTGACAGGTTTAGAAAAGAACAAACTGTCGTCGTGTGAATCAAGGATTTCGTCTATGTAATCTGGAGTACTGAAGATCTTAAAATGTCCTATTATTTAGATAACTATGGTCACACTCTGGGACACTGGGACATAAAATAACATTATTAGGAAATATTAAACCTATATGATAGATTTATCCTGAAAGGATTGGAGAGTAGCAGGGATAGAATATTTAGATCAGCTATCAAAACCTTCACATGTTTGAGAGAGCAAAATCATTTAAAAATGCAGAAATATTTAAACATTATTGAACCAGTATTTATTAAAAGAAATTGGCCAATCTGTTTAATACGAGGGATACTAATAAACGTATGACAGAGTTTGGAAATTCTAAATTGGAAACCCAATATAAAGTTGCTAATCGATAGTACTTGGGTCCTACTAGGATAACCTGGATGTACCCTGACTTGCCCCCAAATTGCTGGCGATGTGGCACTCCAGAAGGGTCTTTCCTCCACATATGGTGGTCCTGTAAAATTATTAAAGATATATGGAGTAAAACCCTTAAGGCAATAAATAAATTGACATCAAAAGTGTTGGAAAGAAGCCTGGAAATATTATAATATTATTATTGTGAATTGGCCACATATGTCAAAAATAAATTCTCTGCTAATAACACACATATTGGTTGCCACTAAAATGATCCGGTTCAATTGGAAATCCCTGTACAGATAGCTAAATAATAAAATTTAAATATTTAGTAATTTTGCCCCACCTACCAATGCCCCTTTATAGTAATAAAGGAATTCAGAAATTCCGGATCTTGGAATTCTACATCCACGTCACCCTTGCCCTGTTTATTTGTTATGTGCAATAATAATTAAAAATAATTTTTAAAAAAATCCAGTGTTCCTCTGCCCTAAAAGTTACAATAATGCATATAGAAATAGCAGAAAATGGGCTTTACGTTGAATTCTTCTTAATGCCTTAACTCCGTTCCATACATACATACATACATACATACATACATACATGAAGTCGCATAACATATCTTAGTAAAGCCCCGTGCCCTCCCTGCACACCAACCACGTTCAGTAACACAAAATCATCCCTCTGTTTACAATTTAAATGTTTGGCTCTCTTTTTATTTTTGAAACATCGGAAGATAAGAACCATTTGACCCGTCTATCCTGTCCCATCGTATGCCGTAAAGACTAGAACCTTATTCAGTTCTTGGTCTTGCCACATAGGATACTGATATACAATCTCACGCGTATTTAAATTCATTCATTGTATTTACCTTTGCCATTTCTGCAGAGGAAAGTTTCCACGTATCCACCACCGCCTTATTTGAGGCTGTTACATTCTTAATAAGGCATCTTTTCTGCAGTCGGCTATTATGTTCTGATGCAAGATTATATTATTTAAATAACGCTATATCTTATTTTCGTTTCCTCATCACAGAGGTTGGAAGATTGCTGGAGGCATCCTTATATTTTTAGTGTGCTGTATAAACATTTACTTCGTGGTGGTCTACGTCTCTTCCCTCGGAAGCGTGGTGCTTTACGTCATAGCGGCCATTTTGTCTGTAGCCTACCTTTGCTTTGTAGCCTACCTGGTGAGTTCTGATGTCATCTGTGGGATTTTAGTCTGGTATTATGCAATCTTAAAATATTACAGAGTTTAAGGTATTTTTAGCAGTTCTTTTTTCTTTCCATCTAGAGATATTTCAGTCTCGTTTATTCTTAGTCTTTAGAGAAAATGTTAAACACTTGCACATTTAATGACACGGGCAATTGTGCCTGTAGCTATGTCTCCACCAGCAAGCATTTACTAGAATAGAGGAAGGTGACCTTAAAGCGAATCCGAATCTACAATCTACAGTTCTATTCACAAAATAAAGCCTGCATTGTATATGATGGGGAAATACGTGGTTATTCCTCCACGTTACATTTACTCAACTGTTAAGCTGTTGAAAATGAAAATGGATGCGCAAAAATAACTTTTCACCTCTTGACATTATTTCCTTTTATATGTCAAATACATATTTCAAAAAATTTAGTTTTGTTAATTTTACTAAAAGCAAATGTAACGAATGCAGTCATATATGTAGATTGTATGCGACAGTACACGGCATATTGCCGAGTAGGCACATGTAAGTATAGCTTAAAGTACAGATTCATGATAAAGAACAAAATATATGTAGAAAATACACATCCACACGTATGGCAGCCTTTTTGCATCCCTGGTGCACACACTTTTGCCGACCACAACACCCATGACTATCATCCGTTTGGGGAGGGATGATGGGATCCCAAAGCACATATTAGCAGGCATAAAGATTTATTTATTGTTCCTGCATGCTGGCCACCTGATCTCACAATGGATCAGCAAGATTCTCTCTTCCCCAGATGCAGCCTCAGTATTTCATTACAAAAGCAAGGCTTTGTTCTTTTGACAAACGTCTCACATGCGCACTTAAACATCCAATACTTCTTCTGAGGGGGAAGAGAAGGCATCCTACTGGCACAGCAGGAACATGTTTTCGGGATCAGGAGCCTTCCACTGCGTACAGCATATGTAGTTGATGTTCTAATCCCGGTTTGCCAGCAACATTAGGCCTATGTATCTTGTGTGTAAGGGCTAAACTCTTTCTTGGAATGATGTAGTAGGATAGCGTCCGCATGTTACATTGGACCAACTGCAAGAGGCCCCAAAGGTCTGTTGCTTTGAAACCGGTCACTCTTGTTTTATGGTTAAATGATCTGGAGTCTTTTTTGTTTTACTTGTCCTTTGCAAAGAGGTTGATTAAATGAGTAGTATATTTCGTTTTAACTACGCATAATGCTAATAGAGTTGCTATCACATGAAATCGTTTTGCCCGGTAGCCAAGTGGATTGCGCATGCTCTCGGTGGCTTCTGCGGCAGAGCAGTGGGCATTGTGATCGTGTAGCCTACGGTGCCCATGTTTGTCATTTTTTTCTTTTATCTGCCCTCTGAAAGCGGACAGATTAGTTGTGTTCTTCATTTATTTTAGCATAACCCTTCATATATAATACCATGTCTACCGTTACATGTAAAGTTTGTAACTCGGCTGTTTTCTTTCTTTCTCCTGCAGACATGGCAATGTTTGGTTGCCTTGGGCTTGTCGTT
This sequence comes from Spea multiplicata, assembly GCA_009364415.1. NCBI lineage: Eukaryota > Metazoa > Chordata > Amphibia > Anura > Pelobatidae > Spea > Spea multiplicata. The sequence goes on along the minus strand of VKOC01000002.1, from coordinate 40,517,766 downwards.
CCTTGAATGCGGTCAGACGGTAAGCATCCATCAAATAATGCTTACTGAAGATCGTCCTGACTCCCCTATTAATAACTAAGAGAATGCAGCTATCTGGGCATGGCAAGTAGCCATCAGAGCCAGTGTGTTTCTATGGTTTACTGTGTGAACATACCAATTATGTATGTGCAATTTGCACAGAGGACGCTGTCGTTGTATAAATCATAAATGGTCATTCCCTTTTTTTTTATTTTTCTTTTTTTATACTTCCATATATACACCTCTTTGTTGTCTCTGGTAAATTGTGACTTTTGCACTGATGATCCCTCCATTTCTGGGATAAAAGACAAATATGATGGTATAACTGGTATGATAGTATATACAGGTTACCATTTCTCCGCTCGGTTCAATGAGGCACGTGCTGTACATTGTAAACATTGTAGCTAAAATGTCCTATTCATTACCTCAAAATCTAGCTTGCATAAACTGACACTGGAACCATCTTCAACCTCCAACCATGTAACCCTAGACTTATTACGGACTTTGTAGTTTTGTGAACGCCTATCTAAATCTAATTTTAGTGATTTGTTAATTCTCTGGTTTTTAAACATTGCAAATGTCACCGTGTTAATGGAGCGCGTGGTCGAGGCTGAGGTTCTCTGTAGCCTCTTGCGTGATAGTACATGCGTGTGATAGTACATGCGTGTGTAATACCCAGTCGCTGGGCTTATAATTAGCATTCATGAACATTGCTTGTAGTCATTTCATGGAGAAATGCTGGCGCCAGATGAAACTTAATGACTGTCCAAGAAATGAAAAAGAAAATCCACCGCCGCACACATCACTTTACAGGAATAGACTTCATTTTGTATTCATTGACAAACCTTGCTTGTCTGTATTTCATGTTTATATGAAGATTCTCCACCCTCTTTTTACAATGTTCTTTCACAAAGAAAGCAGAAGTAAGGAGTTTAAATCCTACCCCACCCCCACCCCACCCCCCACGAACACTTGTAGCCACGCTGGTTCATTTTGGTCAAGTGAATATATTGACACGTTTCACACAAAAAAAATGTGCTTGTAGGGGCATTAAAAATTGGAATGACTGCCCACTTACCACATACAGAAATAGTGAGACCGACTGGTGGTGCATTTTTTGCTCGTTGCAAGCTGTCAGTAGTGTCCTTTATTGCCCCCTCACCTCCTTATTGTCCACACCACATCTAATCCTTTACCTCCTTATTGTCCACACCACTAATCACAAAACATCAGCTTGTTTTTGTTTTCTATCTGAATTATCTCGATTATCAGAAAACAAACATACTAAAAATGAGGGGTTCAGTAATATATAAAATTACTTTATGTCCACTAGTTCTTCCTAATTAAGGGGAACACACATTATAAATTAGGGTTGTATTGCCTTAGTACACAGCCTAGGTATAAGAGTGGGTCTCCATACAACAGGCTTCTGATCCTGCTGTATAGTCCGAATAATTCATTGACGCTTGGCACCATAATTTCTTTTATCTTTGTGCCAGTGGAATTAGTCAAGATGGTTTCAAGGGTAGCCACTGGTGCAGGTTTTGATGATCTTCTTCCTTGGCTTATTGGTCTTACTTTTCAAGGCTTTATTCACAAAGTTGTGGGTTAATGTTAAGAGACATCAGTAAGATTACTCCAAATTCATCTTGTTAGGGTCAGCATTCACTTCTGTTGGAAGAAATCCAGCAAAGTCTTTTGCAACCCCTTTCTTTCTTTACTGGAATGATGTTTAATACTAAAGCAGCCAGCTCATTGTGGCTTTGTAATGTCATTGATGTTGGTGTTTCTTCCCTAGAGAAGAAAAATAAGCTGAGAATTATGTCTCTAGATCTTATCTATCAGGCCACAGCTGACACTACTGAATATTGTAAGCCTTTCAGAGTAACGCTTACTCGATGTCACTCGGGTTGGTTCACTCAAGTGACAGAGATTGCAGAGGAGTTGTGGATTCAACTCTCTGACATCACTTTACATTAGGAAGAGCCAAACCCAGCAAGCGTCTGCTGCAAGAAGAGCTGAGCTGGTGTTGTGTAACATAGAGTTAAATCAGTGACATTTCTGCTTGCCCGGTAAATTAGACGCTATACAAAGCTAGCTCAGTCCTTCTTGCTGAAGAAACCTGGCAGTGTTGGCATTGAAAGCACAACTCTCCCTTTAGTGAATAAAACCCACTAACTATTCAGGGGCTCCTAGGAGTTTGCCTTCACGGTAGGTATAGGATCAGTACATGTTTTGGCTCTGTAATGTTGGCGTTCTTTATTTTGCCCTTGAAATGCCTTGCACTGATAAATTATTAATTCGTCTTGGAGGGTGCCTTTGGAGAAAAACATAATGAAGGAGAGAGGTGCAAATGTCAAATTTCTAATATTTTTGGCTCCTCTCCTTATGCCTGTCCCCGAGTCAAGGCTTCATTTGGGCTTTACTTACCTCACATGCCTCCACTACAAAACTACCCTAATCATCACTGTGAAGTACAATGTTGGGTTTTCCTGCAATCACCTTAATTATCTATTCAGAACGCTTGAGCACATTCTCTTGGTGCCTGCATACGATTGAGCAGACATGTGGCATGACTGACATACATTACATTTAATGTACAGTTGATGTTAAGAATAAATTTTGGGGAAAAAATATCAAAATTACCCTTAAACGTTTTTAATACCTAATTAGTGTAATGCACTATGAAGGGTACTAATGAAGGGTACTAATGTGAAGGGTCTGCAAATGCTGTGCATGCATTCAGTGGAGGAGGCTGTAGTCCATTATGACTCCTCTTCTCCTGCATGTTAATGTCTGCAGTAACATTCATGATATTATACAGGGTGTTAGACTTTACAAACCTGAATGCTACGTATATCCAGTTGGCCTTCAGTAGGCTATGCATAGTCTACAGTTCGTGATTATACATGTAATATCTGTATATTCGACTTATATTCAACTTTATGAACTAAATTGTGAAGGTGTCAAATTCTAGTGCTGCTATTGGACTAGTGCCTGAAGTGAATACAACAAATGGCGTCTCATTCCGAACATATGTTAAATGATTTTAGGTTTTAGACCAGAATTTTAGGCTATCCTTTAAAACATTGTGTGCTGTCTGCGTGTACATGGACAGACTAAATTTATCATGTTTGGAGTGAGTTTTGTCTCTCTTGTTCTAATTCTAATGTAGAATAGAAACAGCTCTATTCTAAATTATTCCAGTGGACTAAGATTTCTGTGAACTTGAAAGATAAAAATCAAAAAGCTGTGACATATAGTCATGAATTATCTTTCAATAAAATATTGCAGTTGGTTTGCTGCTGTCTTGGTGTGTCTTATTTACAAAAGGAGATATGCTCTATGGCGTGGCCCCATATTAAGTCTTGTCTAGAATCAGGCACAGTAATCATTGGCCTATTTATGCCATTTACCATTTTGTGGCTTTTTTTTCTTGCAATCACAACATCTTTGCCCAGTACATAATCCACACTTCACTCCACTACCAAATGTATTCTCTTTTAGCCATGCAAACCTAATTTATTCTTTGAAACATGAGCTTGTTGGTCCATTCATTTTTGGTAAAACCCAATATGACGATGAGGGGAACCACGTGTAATAAAATATATTTAAGATGTAATCGATAACTAGGCATTACCGAGAAGGAATAAAACACATTATGTGGTGAATTACATACATTAACATATTGAGTAAACACACAATTCTGAGGTGAACCTCACCCAATGTGTTTATACAGGGGGCCACGTTTCAAATCATAAGTGATATTTAAATATCATCAGGAAATTGGACTCAAGTTTGCTGGTTTTGGTGGTGCAAGGTAGGATTAAGAACAGTGCGTCTTGGTGACAGTACCTGAAAACTCTGGAGACCATTTGTACCGGCGTACGGACAACCTACAGACCTGAAAAGAAAAATGTTCAGAATTTATACACATTTTTTCCTGCTATTTAGCTTCTGCAATATGAAGCTTTTTTCTGTCTTCAATGCTTTCAGATCATTACTAAGAATAAAACTTTTTAATGGAGGAACACAAATGTCCATCCTCTAGTTTAATATGTAGCAAGTACCGTACTGTGGAAAGATTTTACGCAGATGTGAAAATGCTGTTCTCGCTCTCTCCATAGTGCATGACTTTTGACTTCAGCAACCTCACCTTGTTAATGAATTTGGTTGTTCCTCATCCAATTTTATTCCTTCTGCACACCTGCTTCTGTTTCAGTTAATGTAGTGCAGACCCAGGGCCCGGTCTTACCGTTAAACAGTCCTGCGGCGAGTCTCCCTGGTCTGCCACGGTGCCGGCTTGTAATGCTGAGCGCCGGAAATTGACGTCACTTCCGGCGCTCAGCATTACAAGCTGGCACCGAGACCGGGCTAGAGGGCTCGCAGGGGAGAGAGAGGGGCGCCGAGCGGGTAGGCGAAAACCACTCGGCGCCCCTCTCTCTCCTCCGCCTCATAAAAACAAACAAAAAATGCGCGGGGCGGCAAAGTGACGCCCCATTCGGCTTCATTGTAGGGCTGGCCCTGTGCAGACCAGATATTAAATTGATGATCATTTGGTATAGTTGCTTAATGAAACGCCTAACTATATGCCTACAAATCCTCTGACATCATGCAACTGTACTTGGAACGGATGGTGTTTTCAAGGCAAAGGGCGTCACACCAAATATTGATTTCATTTAGATTGTTATTATGTTCACTCACTAAATGATACAAAATAAACTGTTAACATGTCTTTTTTTTTTTTTTTACACCTGCCTAAAATCTTTGCACAGTACTGTATATTTGAGGGTTAGTTTTATTTAGTCAATATTTAATGTCATAGATGTGATTGTTGTGTTAGAGTGGAAAAAAAAAAGTTTGGATTCTCTTTAAATAAACCTTGTTGGCAACAGAGAATGTGACCGATTTTTAGTAAATACAGAGGAGAAATGTGGGACTTCAGCTGTCAAGTCTGATGCCAAATAAAGAGAAAAATGTAACGTTAGTCGGCAGGATTTGTTGCACCAGCTATCTAATATCGTGAAACTGGAAGAAACATAAAAACTAAATATACTCCTATAGGTCTATATTTTTTATTTGGGATAGAGTGCGTCTTTCAATAAGAAGTAATACATTTTGTGGCCTGGCTTTATCGCTCTCGTATTCCAGTAACAAAAAGGACATTTATAACTATAGGATAAAACCACCCTTAGTTCTGTGGGATTGCATATACCTCAAAATAATCCTCACACCTATTTTTTAAAGCTCTTTCCAGATATCTTCCATGTAAATTGTCAAACCATTATATATATATCTGTACCAGAATAATCATCCACTGGCAAAATCCTTGTTAAATCAATTGCATCAGACAGCTTGTCTTTGAGATGAATCAGCTAGTTTTGGTACCATCTGCCTGTGTGTGCAAAATATATTAATATTGAGGCGCCATTAAATGCCATCTGACAGGATTTAAATTCACAGCACTAATTCCTGCGTTAAGTGAAATGTTCTTATTTATTTCCCTCCAAGTAGAGCTTAAATATTAAGACAGCAGATACTGGCATTTTATTTTATAATTTGTTTTGGGGGGATACCATGGGCCCCATCTTTTTCTCAGACTTTAAATATACATCCTAGCCTTTGGAACATTTGTTCCAAGGCCAATTATTACAGAGAACATGCAGCCAAAGGCCAATGTTTTTCTCTTTGCCATTATGTTGTGGTCTTCATACTTCATGCAACTTCTGGACCCTTCAGAAAAACCACATAAGAAGCTCTGATGCACGGGGATCTATAAACTGATTAATTGGGATTATTCAGATTTAAAAATGCATAAAAAGCCAGACGGTTAAAAATACAATTACCTGGCAAAACACCCACTTTTAATTCAGGTCATTTCAATTCGTTTCCATTACGAAGCCAAATTTCTCTTGCATGGTTTGAGTAGGTTTTGCATAAATACGGTTAAATATGTGAGATGAAACGAAGAAATGACTAGGGCTGGCTCTTCGTAATGCAAGTCGCCTGGAAACTGCTTTACTGAATAAACTCAATGGTGTTGAGTACCGTGGACAAAACTGGTACGCATATAGTATAGAGAAAAGGCTAATTTTACAGCTCCAGGGCTGGTCAAAGAAAATCAGAATCTCCCCAACCAGCACCATGACCCCAACTGCAAGCAAAAAACAGGACAATGCCTGAAAATCCAGACAGGTATTCCTGTTAACTGTTTCTTAACATTCATATCCACTCATATCCATACACCCAAAGGTTTCACCTATCCAAACTGGGGATGTGTGTCAAAGCAGGATGAGTGGGGCTGGAGGAAGGGCCGGGGCAGAACTGTCTGTTCTACCTGTGGTCCTCAGATGCAGAGCATCGCAAGGTGGCCACAATGAAGCTGTGATGGAGGTCTGTGTTGTAACGGCTCAGACCTCCACTGATTTTACACCTCCCTGGACTGGCCAAGGGAAATCAGAGGATCCCCCAACCAGCACCACGATCCCAACTGTAACAGTTGTAAGCATTGGCTTTCAGTAAGACCGGCTTCCCCACAGCCCGCAATTTCTGAGGACACTAGAAACTAAAGTCATGCGTCCCACTTAGCTATATAACTTCCCAAAGCTGTGTGTGTATTAGATGCTTCAATGTTAATAAAATACAGATGTGTTGAGTTCATAAATAAGCTCCAGCGTTTGTAGGCTTCTCTGAATAGAAGAAAAAAAAAGAAATAGGTAGAAAACAAAGCACTTTGGAAATGTAAGTTGTTATAATTGGATGATATGTTTAGAAGACAAGGTGTTTTGTTGTTGTTCCCTTATTGTTTTACATGCTTCCTGATATGAGAGATGGACCGTGTAAGTACATCATTTTCTATGTGCCATGAAACCGATGTGTGTAATATTTGCATGCATCCATTTTACTTTTAATTCAGTCTCCAAGAGAATTGGTGCTGATTCATCAAGAGATAAGCGCTGAAGTTTGATGTATATTTCCATTTCACTTCTATTTAGGTATTTCCTTAATTCAAGTTCTTAAAGAATAAACAGAACCAGCATTCTTCAAATCAGTCCCAATATAAAGGTTAATAAAAATGATGTCACAGAGAGAGGAGATACTATAATGGCTTTTATATTTATTCATGTATGTTATATTGTGCTGGCCACCTGCTGCCGGACTACTGTTCTTATCATCCGGAAGATGAGAGTTGGTGTTCTGCTGCACCTCAATCACGGCCTAGGCCATATCCCGTGTTCCTTCTACGTAGTTCACCAAAGAGTTATAAGTCTCATCACGGCCAATGGAATAGTCCTATTGATTGTATTGTTCTATTTGTTGCTATGGAGATAAGGCAATTTCTTTTCCATACTTTCCATCAGAATCGGGGGTTACATTTACCCTAATGTACATAGTTTGATCAGCAAATTCTTTTCTCCCAGGAGAGGGAACGCTTTAACCTCTAAATGACTACAAACTTTGCACCAGGTCCATAAGGTGTTTTAAATTAAGAGCCATTGTGGTTGTATTATCATAGCGACAAATAAATGCCTGTCAGTCAGACCATTTCATTGGTTGTAATAGTGGCGGGAAAACTTTTTACATTGTGCACCAAAATTGCTTTTTATAACATGTTCATTAAGGGGTTTAATGACTGAAGCATGAGTTGGTAGGATGGGTCATGGAGGAGCCATGATTTTATCTCCTTGACTTCCCATTATATAATGAAGGGCCATCCACGGTGAGATTCCACCACAGTGCATGGCTGACCATGTATAATGTATAGTTAGGTCCGTGAGATTTTATCAGTGTCTTTCACCGTTGAATTATGCAGGGCCAGCACAGCCCTTCACACTGGACCCTCATAAGAAGAAGTGAAGAGAGTTAGAACCACAACTCCCCTACCAACTCTCATTTAGTTTACAAACCTCAGAGAGAGAATCTGGTGCAAACTTCTACGTTTGCAGTCAATCATCACACCACCCAACATAATGTTTATTGTGATATTTCCATAATTATGAGCCATTCCCTCTGATAATTTTGTTGTATTTTTGTCGCTTACAATTATTCTCATATTTGCTCCCTTACTTCATTTCAGTGTCATCTTGGACTGACTTCTTATCCTGAGCTTTTACTGTTAAACAACATGGAAAAAGAAGACACGTCGTGCACTCGGTGATATCGTGGATTTATGGCTCACTTCTCCTTTGGTGCATGGAAATCCCATGAGCAATGTCTGGGAATACTAGTATTAGAACAGTCTTCCAATTTATTTTAGACATGGGGAAAGAAAACTATGCTTTCTGTGTATAGTTTTTGGAGGGTTTAAAACAGAAAAACAATTTACCATTATTTTTGACTGTCGGTATTCAAACGTAATACGTTTGTAGGCAGGACTTTATTGAGTTAAAGGTGTAATATTTAACAATGTTTTTATTTAGGATGCGATATAAAGCTACAATTTGCGGTCTGTTAGTTTTATTTAGTTCTAGTAATTAAGTATGGTAGGTTTTATAATGCAATAAGAGGTTTACTCACTAAACTGAGTGCCTTTAAATTACATTTAAATACTTATACATAATGAAGGTGCCAGCCCCAGTAAGCATCTGTTGCGAGAAAGGTTGCGCAGATCCTTTATAATGTAAAGGTAAAATTATTCAGTGACTTTTAAGAAATATAATGTGAAAACCAGCTCGGCCATTCTTGCAAGAAGCTTGCTGGGACAGGCCCTTCAAAATGCATATTGATAACAGGGAACTTAAATTAAATGTAATCTATCCCATATATTTAGATAGCAACAGTTTTACTTGAATTACTGATTCCAAAAAAAATTAAAAGTAGGTGCAAAAGCATGCTGGAATTAAGTGTTAATTATCGAAGTATTCATTTTAGGGTATTTTATTTTAGCCTTTTTCTATTTTACTATGTAATTTATTGTGCTTTGAGCATTCGATTGTAAGCCTTGTCAGACAAGTTGTCATTTTTGCCAGTGGATACCTTCGTGTGCCCATCGGATTTACAATTACTTGAGAAATATATTTTAAAAACACTTGTAATCAACTATCTATAACATAAAACAGCTAATTCAGAGACAGAAGTAACAAAGTGTACATTTGGAAATAACATGGATCCCAAAGGGGATTTTTATGTTTGAACTTGTGTATAATTCTACATAAGACTATGCCATTCGCATTGCATCACTTTGATCCCAACTGAGTTGGGGTGCAGCCATGAGGTCCCTTCCTGTATTAGTAATGAGGTTCATGGAGGTGGCACCAGAAACAGTTCTTCTAGGGTGCGAGAAAACATACATCAAAGTTATGGTGGCAGAAAAGTAATTAATACTTGGTCATTTCCAGGGTATATCTGACCTTTAAATATAATTCCTTCTTGTAACCAGTATAGTAAGAAAGATGATTTGATTCATTGTAGATAAATAGTAGTAAGGGTACATTTGCTGACTGTACTATTACAGTGTTACATCATGTGTAACTGGCATTATTTGCATTTTACCAGAGACTTGGATATTTTACAGATGTAACAATTTCTTGATAATAGTTCAACCCTGTACTAGACAGAGGTATTTGGCAAACTCATGGATCTCTGGATTCAAAAAGATGAAAAAAGTTATTTGGGTAAATTATGTTGAGTAAAAGTGGATGAGTAAATGCCTCGCTGGTAGTTTTTCTTTGTGTCATCACACCTCTGATTTAATGAATACAAATTATTAGCGTATAGATGGGTTAGTTGCTGACGAATTCAACTCAGTATAGATAATAAGCACTTAGTACATACTGTATGCAGACGGTATAAATGATGGACCATCGATGATGTCACCTTTCTTGTTTCCGAACAACTATTTTTATTATGCTTTGCCAAGAAAAATAGCAGTACTGCGGGAGGGATTGTCATCTGTTACTAATAACTGAATATACTGCAGTCGCTAAACCACAAGAGTGTCATACTTTTATCCAACATTCTTCTTAAATCACCCTTAATATAATTCCTGGATTTCATTATTAACATCAATGCCTTTACAGGCATCTGTAGTGTAAAAATGCAAGTGAGCTGAACAATTTAACTCACCAACTGCGCCATGTATTATTTACCAACCTCAGTGAGATTCTCCTGCAAGAAGGACTAAGCTGACCCTGCTTAATGCATACAGTGAAAGTGAGTAGATTTCTTAAATCTCTGTAAATTCATTATCCATGTTGCTGGGCCAGCTCGGTCATTTGTGCTTGGCTACTACAGCACAAACAGAAGCCAAAAATAGCGTTGCATTCCATAGCACTATTACAATAGGAGGTATAAAGATCAGCATTAAAATGAAGTTACTGTGATGAGAACAGGTTATCCTAAGGGATACATCTTAACGTTTGGGGTGAGGTATTTTGACTAACCCACTCCATATTAACCATACTACTCTACAACCGTCTCAAGATCAGAACAAGGCAGGTAGAGGGGGTAATGGCGTGACTAGGAATAGTGCTTGGTTGTGATACTTATGAAAGCACACCACTCAGTGAAAGGCATGACACTTCATCCCATCATGATGGATTTATTGGTGACTTGGCGTGGTGGCATGGGGCACCATTAGGCATGAGAAGAAGTTAAGCATGTGCTAATTTTTGTCACTATTTAAGGTACTGTATTTATATGTAAAAAAGCCAGTCTGTAAAATATTCAGAAACGTACAGTCTTTGACCATTGGTTAACTGTATTGTTCATGTACGTTTTCAAAAAACCAATACTTTAAAAAGACCTAGATCTTTCCCCACCATCACCATACATTTCAGGGCTCTGCTTTTTAATCATAGAACTGATCAGAAGGAGGCCATAGGTTGTTTCTGTTATATTACATGTATTATGGGGCTCTTCGGCAGTGATGGGGGTTACCGCACTTCCTTTCCCAAAAAATAAGGTATTAATCTATCCAACAGTATTTTTGTTGAAAGTACTAAGTGTATCTGTGGCTTATTTATATTGTCAGCCATGGCTGGGTTTATTGCACTTTACAGTATCTGTAGAATACATCTTGTCTGGTGTTTTCAATAATGGATTTCATTATTAGGTGTGATATATCTATTTATCATGTGAAATTAAATCTAACTACAAATTGTCTGTCTATGGAACAAAGGATGAATTTAATTACATGTATTGCCCATGTCAGCCCTATGTGCACGCATGATAAATCAGATGTTATTATGTTTATGTCACTGTGATCACTAACTCTCCACTGGATGGTTCACTAATGATTTTTGTTGTAATGGGACATAATACAGATTTGTTTTTTTTTCGATCTGTGGTTTATTCAATTTCAATTCAAGCCCGAGTAAAATATGGCTATTGCATTTTCATTGTGTGGATCTGACATGTATTTCATTTGCTATACATTGCTATTATTTACTTGTTTGTATAGAATGCTTTAGATTCCTTAATTGAAAAAAGTGTTTGTCTAATTTTGCAATAAAAACATTAAAATGTTAACATTTGTCCTATTTGAGTGTATACCAAGTGGGGGGGGTGTGTGCAAGATGGAAGAGAACAGCGGGTCCAGAGTATGTAGGGACTGTCAACTTGTGTGGAGGCCCAATGAGTCACTACACGATGGTTATTTAAGGGTTCATATTTAAAGAGTTTTAATTAGACATTAGGACATGGACCAAGAACGGTTAAAAAATGTTGTTTTCCTTCCGTTTCCATACCTTCCTTTCGTACTGTGACCGAAAGTTCCTCAGTGTGGTATCATATCTACCAGATGTGTACACTTGTTCTTTCCATGGCTCTACATCCACAGACAATACTTGCTCAGAGGAAGAACAAAATAAGAGTTGCTGTACAATTGGTGTCGTGTTGCGTTATAACAGACGTGACTATGCGGTCAAAGCACAAAAAAACACAGATCTGATTATTTATGTATTTATTAGCATGAACAGAAAAGGACAAAATCATTTTCAGTCACACAGTGTTAAAAAGTGTCACCAGATAAACAACACAATCATCTAACAATTCCAAATGGGTAGAGCGCACAGGCTGCGTATGTTGGGGCACTGGCGTAGTTAAAGGAAAAGCTTGAGTATAACTTGGGTGAAGTCAATAGGCGTTTAGCTCAGAGTGATTTCCAAGTGATTTCTCAGAGTGATTTCCAAGTGATTTCTCAGAGTGATTTCTGGAGCATTCAGCTCCAGAAGCAGGGAACGGACTCTTCCAAATCTGTTTTATATGTATCCAAGCTGATCATTTACCACGCTGGTCTATTCCTGGACCAACTCTTTTTGGTTTTCCACTGCTTTTTAAAAGAACCTACATATCAGGTTGGTAATTAAACAAAAAAGTTGTAATAAAAATACCCAACAACAATATCTATTTATGAAAAATATAACCAGCAGCTATTACTATCAGTTGGCACACTTAATACAGAAATAACTGCATTTAGGCATTGATGTTTAAAAAGTACAGCCTATTCTTCTGTGTCTGTCACACTGTTATACAGACCGTCTCTTAGAAAAGCAATACAATCTCCTTGGCACTTGAATAATAAAAATAAGAAAAAAAGTTAAGTAGACACTCCAGCCATCATATGCACTTCATTGTGAAAACAAGGGGGGGGGGGGGTTTCTGCAAAAACCTATATCCATGCCTCTTTTTCCCCATTCTTCAGCCCCTTGGGGAAGGAACAGCGGAGATTCCAATGGAAGTGCTTTACTTAACAAATGCATATTAAAGTGCTCACAATAGACCCTAGCAGAGTACAGTTAAATCAACTTCTACTTAATAGTCTATAAAAAATGTAAAGAAGTAGGCAAATACGTGCTGCCCCATTCTCATCTCGCAAGCAAGAATGTCAACATATAGTGCAAAGGTTGTGTGTAAATTAAACTATTTTCATTAATGTGGGATAATTAACAAGGAAGCTAAAGGAAATAAAGAAAACATCCATATTTTTACTCAAAAGAAAATGTATGAATCAAACCCAGCTGTCACAGTACATTCGGAGAGGAACACCAAAGGTCTTTGGACATACTGAAAAAATAAAAGGTTCACTGTTCCTTTATAGCAGACATGTAACTAACATACAGTTGACACAACTACCCTAGTGCAAAAGTCAAAGACAGACCACCTTGGTCATATTCTACAGGAGTCTCCAGCTATTCTCTGAGTAGCCCTCAAGAGACCAGAACACTCCATGGCCAGATAAGAGAGTGGAAAAATGTTCACTTTTTAAACTTTTTCATTAATCATAAGTAGTTTTAATTAAATTGGAGGCTGGAGACTCTGCAAAGTGTGATTAGAATATCCAATTATCTTCAAAAATATGTTCCAGTCAGTTGGATCGCCAGCTGTTTTTGGGCTAAAGCCACTGGTATTAATGGTTATAGTCCAAAACAGCTGTCTATACACTGAAGCTAACTTTGTATAGAAGAAAACATCCTCAAAAAGGAATAATGGTTCCTTCTTAATGCACCTTCATCTAAGGTCTTGTCTTTGCTTGTTTTTCTAAAATTAGAAAAAAAAACTATATAGTTAAAAATGATTGCAAACCTCGAAAATTAATTAATTCACACAAATTGCTCTCTATATATATCTTGTACTTTTTGAAAGCATTCAATGTGTATTTATTAAAATGCACACAATCTAATGCCTGGGCGTTCAACAAAAAGACCAATATTGTCTTTAGGAGTTGAACAATACCCCTACCAAGCTAAAGGAATAGTCAAGCAAAGATGGAAAAAGAGAAAGCTAATCGTGGTTTGCTTCACATTCCACTAATGCCAAACCTCTAAAAGTGTTTGTGTAAAACTTACTTCTTGCTCCAATGGACTTCATGTCATCATTAAATGAGAAGTCAGTAATTAACGTACGCACTTTACTCACTACCAATGCCAGTGGCTTGTAAACCTGTAGAACAGGCTTACGGTGGCTACTTCATTGAAAGGGGCTTACACACTATAAATAAAGCGTGAGAATTCCTTGATCAGTGCCACAACATTTCACCTTATTCTGTTCTGGATCTCCCATAACTCACAGCTATCTAACAAAAAGTGAGACTGTAATAGAACTAGCTAACGTGATTCACTCATCTGTGCTGTTTCTTTACTACTTTGTCCATCTCCTTCCAAGACCTGGATCACTGTTGGAGGCCATGTTTCAATGGTCTGGGGCTACAGAGTGCTGATGAAATACACATGATTGTCAAACTTTTTTGAGACCACCTTGCTGCTTGTTATAATGTGAAGACAAAACCTCTGCTTCAGAAAATATTAGGAACTGTTGGGTGCCCCAAGCTACATACTTTTTCTTATATGGTGAAGTATACTGACAGCACATTGAACAAAGACATATTGTATGGCAGTTAGAAGTACATCTACACTTTTATGGTCCCCCAGTCTACTTCTGCTTTGCTGATTTCCTAATTCCACTACATTTTACACATATTGTTACATATATTTGTGCATATTATTGTACACCCCCTAATGCTGTGAGATGATGGATTGAATAGGTCTCAGAAGAAGATGAATGAGTGACTACAGGCCTGCCGCTTTACTCCTCAGATGAATGGTCAAAACGGGGCTTGATATATTCCTTGTACATGGAGTATAAAACACCTAGAACAAGAAGTGAAGAAACATGTAAATATATTACAACTTACTGACCAAGTAAATACATTTATAAACAGCATTCAAATACGCGAAGCACAAGTAAAAACACACTTCTCTGACAGGAATTAGCCCAGTCCACCAACAGGAGTTGGACCTATTACTATCTACAAGACAGAAAGTGACACCAGAAAGCATGCAGATCGTACAGATCGAGTAGCCTTTAGGGCTAGTATGTAACAGATATGTTGCACATGGCAACCTGATCTACTGGAAAAGGTTTAATTAGTGGCAGTGGCTGGATGGAAAAAGCATGTTTAAAATAAAAGTGTAGTTATGGTGCTTCAGCTGGGTTCTCACTTGTGAGTTCACTCTAAAAGTAGGGTGACCACATCGCCCATTTTTCTATGAAGTTGCTGACTAGACGTGGAAAGTGCTGCCCTGCAGTGTGTGGGACGATGGATTGATTCCCTTTCTTGAGTTTATGTACAGCACTTACCACAGGGCTGCTCTTCACATGTGCTGACTAGCAACATATGAAACATATATGTTCCCTGAAAAAAGACTGACATGGTCACCCTTTCCTGAAGCATAATTTTGCTTCGGTGATTGGAACTTCAACTGGTTGATGCCCTGTTGTGCGGCCTCCTACTTTTACAAGGTCAATGAAACCATCAAGAGGAATGCACACCTTATGTAAAGGGGGGGTCTTCACGTTGACACAATCAAGGTCTACATTTGAAATTATCCTGATACGCACTATTCAACATCATGGGTTATTCCTTTATTGATATTGTTGTCCTCTCACAGTGTAAGCTAACCTTTGGCACTCCAGTTTTTAGAGCATGATGGGAATGGTAGTTCTAATACCCGGCAGTCAATTTATGTGAAAACGCTTAATAAGTTGTGTATTGTCTACTTAGAATAAATTCCCTTTTGACCACCGCTACTAAACCCTGGCACCCATGAGTGATCCCAACACCACATGGCTATGTTCACCCTTGTCCGGACTGTGCTGTTGTTCAAAGATCATCATCACTTACCAAAGGTCATCGCACCAACCACAAAACCTTGGGCACCAACTCTCATGTGAATGAGATGAACAGACATTTTCTGGTCCCCTCGACTACGCAGCCGGTACAAACCAAGGGCCACCACAGCCAGGAATCCAGCCACTCCTGTGTGATAAAAAAGTATGTACATATATTTATCTCCAAGAAACACAAAACTATTTGCCTTTCTTTGTATTGTCTATCTAGACTTGGCATTGAATGTTCGTTACGTAGGCAGAGAAAAGCTCAATATATGCAAATACCTCATTACTTTACAAAACCTTTCTTGGAAATTGATTATAAAATACATGATACTGTGGTTTATACAAATTACAATGTATATTCCCCTAGATTGTAAGCTTGCAAGCAAGGCCCTCTTTACCTAATGTAGGGTTTGTCTTAGTCTGCCAATTCTCGTCTCGTCATACCCCTTGAATATATGTATTGTTAGAAGTGCTGCGTAAATTGTTGGCGCTATATAAATAAAAGATTATGATAACACTACCTAAGTTATGATAATGGATCCTAATCCTTTTCTTTTTACTCGAAGAAGCATTTAGAAGCAGAATTAAGTTTAAAAAAATCTATTTTTCTAGATGTGGGTGAGTTCAATGCCAGTCTTACCCTGGCAAGCTATGCACAATCCGAGCCGGGTGCATTGACAACAGGGGAAAGAATACTTCTTAGCCTCTCATTATGAGCCTGAGACTAACTTTAGGTGTTAAGTTTGAGCCTGGTGCCAACCAACACCAGCTCTCCCAGTTATATCTGTTTTATTTATATTCTTCTATATAATAATTTATATATATATAATGTATATTCAGTTAAAAATTACTTTACCCATGTTACCTTTAAGGTACCAATTTCTACAGAGATGCAACTTCTCCAAAAAAAATGGAAAGAAATCCAGAAAGAGCCACTTAAACAAGGTGAGGTCACTGTGGCTTTTCATCTGGCTATAGTGCATGCTAATTTGTTTTGCCTGTTATTGAGGTTTGCTAATGAGGACACATCACAGCCTCCAGACTGTGCTAATAGGTTTTCTGATCAAAAGCCTTTATTGCATCAAAAGCCAGGTTTAACCCTTTCCTTCCGGACACAAATGTTGGTTTGAATTGTTTACAACAGTCGTCTTAAAATCATTTCAATATCAAACTCAAGGGGTCCATGAGATCAAACTAATAATAGATTGCAAGCTTGTAATAACAGTGCCATCTTATGGATGTTGTCATTGTTGTTTGTTGTGATATTTTATGTGCCTGTCCACAAGAACTACAAGGAGCTGTCTACATAGGAAACTCTATTTATCCACCAAAATCCTTCCCTCTCTAGATTGTCCTGAGTCAATGTGTCAGGCTGGGTGATTAAGATTGAGTCATTCTATTTTTAACTGTAAGAGCAGTATGGCAAGGAGTTCTGAATTAGATTACGTAAATGTAAGGGATGGAAGTTCTCCTTTAAGCATAATAGTGAATATTAGAAAAGAAAGTTTTCATATTGGCTGTATTCTGCTCAGCCGTTAATGAAAAGCTCACATACTTATATAGTTACATAGGCTGAATCAAGTTCAGCCTTTTCTATATCTGTTAATTTGTTGCTGTTGATCCAAAAGAAGGCAAAAAACCCCCCGGTTTTGCTCTTTCCAATTTTGCACTAACCAGGGAAAAAATTCCTTCTTGACCCAAAATGGCAGTCAGATTTCTCCTTGGATCTATAAGCTGTTTCCCCATAATTAAAGATTATATCCCCGAATATTATGTTTTTCCAGGTATCCATCCAGTTGCAGTTTAAAAGTCTGTACAGACTCTGATAAAACTACCTCTGCACATGAGTTACCGGATGTCACCAAATTAATCTAGTTTCTGTGAAATTATATATTACTAGTAGCGAAAAGGGCAAAATCTCTTGTTTTTGTAGAAAAATGTCATTAAAATGTTGCACTGAAGTCATAAGAAAACGCTGTGAAATCCAGCCAGATGTTATATGTTCACAGCTACTATGCATGTGACTATTGCGATATATGTTTGTCTTCTGCGTTGTCAACAACTCTGGCGTCTTATGAACCACACAAGAAAACAGAGCAGTGATCTACACGCCGCTGGAAGGTAAGTGTGAACGGAAGGATCCTTGGAGTTCCAGCTTGGGTAACAAGGATTAGATCTATCACAGCTCTGGAGTACTTTACCTATCGGAACAAAAGGAGACTCCTGGGATTTCCTCAGAAGCTTTGAGGAAGCCGAGTCCAATGAGCCAGGGGTCCAGTCATCTGAAGAAGACATAACGGTTTCTGACAAAACAAACAATTCCTTATTATCGTGTACAAAACAATAATAATAATAATAATAACGTAACAGAAAGTTATATGTCCACAGTGGCACACAGACATTTAACACGGCAGTGTTGCATTCTACTCCACCATCTCTATATTTAAACATTAACAGAAATTTGTTACTTTTGCTTTAAAGGAAATAGGTGACCTGGTGGGGCTACTGAAGACTAGAAAGCGGGGGGGTTTATACTCCAAGGCAATCTGGCAGAATCGGCAAGTAATCTCGCTGTTTTCTTGGTTGGTATACCAACGCTGCAATGCATGACAGCGAGTCCTTAAGTGACCTCCGTCCGTTATCAGCTTAGCCCAGGCCAGCGCCAGCTCGCTGAAGCGGTTAGCAGAGTGAAAATAGCTGGGAGACGGAAATACAAACCAAACAGGCATCTGAGCCGAAGGAAACGAATTCTCTGTCCTTTATCACATTTCTTTCCTTAATACTGTGGCGGAATACGGTTTCAAAGCAACACCTGGCTGCCATCTGAAGAACGGTTTGCACCTCCTGTTTCTCCTGCCAAAGGGGCTATTAGCCCTGCATAATGCATTCTTAAATATTAGGATCTCACCTATTAATCATATAATATTTTGTACAGCTAAATGTCACAGTTACGTAGCAGCCAGAATGCAGAGAAGTCATTCTGATTACCCAAGATCCCTCTGGGGCCGAGATCAGAAACCGTTCTCCATGACTACAGAAAAAAAAAACCCAACATTTTAACTCTTTATCCTCAAAATGCATAATATCTGGAATTCTATTTCAGCAACCAGATAAGCAACTTGCAAATTGAAAGAAAACTACTGTATTCCCTGAATAAAAGTGCAGCTAAATGGAATGAATTGATTTTATAATCAACAGCGGTGTCTACAGATATATCAATTGATTGTCATCATATATCCATTGATTGTCATCATATATCCATTGATTGTCATCATATATCAATTGTCATGCGTTCCTTTTTATTTCTGAAAATGTCAACATATCCCATAGCACAAGGGGTCTGGTAAACACAGGAGACATTATGCTAGTTAAAAACTATACTTATAAAAGAGATAAGACCAGGGTGGTGGAGGTTGGCATTAACCCTTTGTGCGCCACACCCTGCATTTCTTAATGCAATGCATTAGATATCTTTTGGTTACTGCAATGTGAATAAAATCAGGATAGTTCCAAAGTTTAATCATTTAAACAATAAAAAAACCAAAGTGCATTATAGAACCTCTATAGCATATAATCAAATGATTATGGCGAAGGTTCTGCTACCTCCTCTGCCTGTCCTCCTACTATTCCAGGTTATTAAACACAAAATAAAAGAAAAAAGAGGTAAGTAGGGGAACTCAAGTGAACTAGAATACAGTTTTATTGCCCTATAAGAAAGAGACTGTGATATATAAGTTCCTGAGATATTGACCTTGAAGCTAACCATGTGATGATAACACTTTTTTTGAAATATAAGTGCAGTCTGGGGCTGGGCTCTTGAGATGCTCAATTAAGTGGGAATTCAAGACCAAGGACAGCTCCCATGGACACGAGCACTTGTACACCAAAAAGGTTTTTATTTATTGTTTTATATATAGCGCCATCACATACCGCAGCGCTGTACAATGAGTAAACCGGACATAGCAAGTAGGATATAACGTAACAATTCGGCTGAAACAAGAGGTGAGGAGGGCCCGGTTCCAACGAACTTACAATAGTTTAATATATTGGTGGGACTTGTACTATAACACAGGAACTCTTCAGCCTAAACCGACTCCAGCTACATCAATGACTGCTTTATTTAACCCCGGATCTTGCTTTACACGCGGGATTCTCTCACGCAATGCTTTTTTTTCAAAGTAACGCTGTCAGGATGCACTGTGCTGCTCTTGGAAACATACTATGTATTGCTTCTAAAATATATATATATTTATTAGACCTTCAGAATGACCGAAGCACAAGCCTGTCACGTGGTTTTGGAAAGTAATAAATAATACAAGTAAAACAAAATAAAATACTTTTTGCCGCATCCCTCTAAACATATCACTGAATTAGAAACATATAAGAACCATTTGGATCATCTAGGCTCCCCATTTATCCTGATATAAGACTCAGAACGTTACAGTCCTTGTGTTAGATTTGGGATAGCTTTATGTATATCCTATGCATGTTTTAATTCCCTCACTGCATTAGCTTCTACCACTTCTGATGGGAGTCTGTTCCATTTATCTACCACCCTCCCAGTCCTTACGTTACAATTCAACTTCTCCTGGCAAACTGGTAATACACAGTGGATTTTCTGCCCACAATGTAAAAAGCCCATTAAACTGTCCCTATCCAAATCATTTATTTTTATGTAAAAACTCAAGTAATATTCTTTAAACCGAATTTAATTTCCCGTGAATTAAACCCTGACGTCAGTGTGAAGATTTATTATATGACATACTCAACGGCTGAACAAAACCTACATCCAAAAAAGGCGGTTATTGTTTGTTGTTTTGTTATATTTGTTTATTATTATAACAAATAATGAAAGAACTTCATCAAAAATAACACCAATAATTGGAAATAAATTAAATGAAGAAAACAGGACTCATTCAACCTTTGTTCTAATAATAATTTGCCAAATTAAGTACAACTATAAATTAAGCATATTTAACACTGGTAAATAGCAAATATATCATATAATACAATTAATATACAAATATATATATATATATATATATAGTGTAAATTAGGTTAGCGTATTTGTATGTTTAGGGATTTATTATTTCTATATTCATTTATAAAAAAAATAAAAACAATCAGGTATTCAAATGACGTCACTGGCTCTAACTTTTTATTTGCCGTTTAATATTCTTCTTGTCACTCTTGATTTATTATGTAATCAGACTAGATTAAGCATCAGATATATAAAAAGAACTTTATAAGAATCGTTCTAATTCTTTTTAAGCGCGTTTATATGCAATGGACCAAATTCACTTAACCCCGTAAATGCTAGTTGTGTGGTTAACACCTCGCTTACATTGTGTGATCACAGAAAGGGGGGTGATCACATACCTTGATATTCCAAAATAAAAGAAAAGTCCGCGGTGTAAGGCCACCTCACTCCTGCAGCGGTTCTTCTGCTGTTGGGTTCGGAGACCGAAAGCAAATATTTCGTATTCACGTCAGGCAGTCACCGACAGAGTGCCGTGACGTAATCGGCTACTGTAGCCAATCAGCAAGCGGCATCCAGATAAAACGAGATCCATAAAACAGAGACGAAAGTCATGAAAGGATGGATAGTGTTAAGCCACGCCTACTTGTCATTTTAACCAATCGATTGCTCTTCCGCTTGGAGTTGTGACAGCTAAATAAATGCTCATAGCTTTAAGGTTTCGATATGTAGGTGCTGTTGGAATGATTAAAACCACTTTCCAGTGTATATTATGTATATGGATGTGTATGTGATAGTTAAACTGAATATCAGTTTATATTACATGTATATATTTTATTATACATATTATATGCAAATTGTATGCACAGTTTGAACTGATTGCCATGCATTTTACTCATTTGCTCATTCTGACAAACTTAAGTGTGATGCGCCCAATTCCTAGCAGAACATGTCAGCTCCACGGACCGCTTGGAAGGTCAGATCGTTTGAATCTGGCATGCACGTCGGAATGCAGTTTGCATGAAGTAAAATACCCAGGAATCCATTTAAAATGGACTCCTGTTGGTGTTTTGCTTGAGTGTGGAGCTGGGGTATAGTTAATATAAGTTCATTTATGTACGAGTTCCTTTTTTGCTAAGTTGTTAGGTGGGGCCTCCATGGATTGGACTTGTTTGTCCAGCACCTTGAACTCGTGTTCCTTAAACCATTCATGAACCATTTTTGTTTTCTGGCAGGGCGCATTATCCTGCTGAAAGAGGCCAATGCCATCAGGGAATACCATGTCCATGAAAAGGTTACATGGTCTGCAACAATGCTTAGGTAGGTGGTACATGTCAAAGTAACATCCACATGACTGGCAGGACCCAAGGTTTCTCAGCAGAACACTGTCCAAAGCATCACACTGCCTTCTTCTCATCCAGTGCATCCTGGTGCCATGTGTTCTCCAGGTGAGCGGCGCACATGCACCTGGCCATCCACGTGATGTAAAAGAAAACATGATTCTTCCATTGCTCAGTTCTTATACTCAGTGTAGCCACTTTCGTCAGTGGACAGGGGTCAGCATAGGCACCCTGACTGGTCTGCAGCTACTCAGCCCTATATGCAACAAATTGCAATGCACTGTGTGTTCTGACACCTTTTTATCAGAACCAGCATTAAGTTTTCAGCAATTTGAGCTGAACACATATTGAGGTGTTGTTTGACAGTGACATATACCAGGAGCTGTAAATTTATACCTAAAGTACAAAGTGTGTGGGAAAAAATACACACACACACACAAATACTACTGCAAACTTTGACAAAGGCTAGTGGTAAAATGTGTGCATGCAAAGAGTTAAAATACCAGCATTTAAAATACCCATGGATCTCTAGTTTTCAAAAATATATGGTTTTATTGGACACAATTGATTGGCCAGATCAACGGCATGGGCAGTTGATCACCAAATGTCAAAGTCCAACAATGAAAAATGCGCATGCCCCAAATGTGGCCCTTTTGCCCCCAAACAGCCAGGCAAAATCATTCATGTGAGGTATCGCTGTACTCAGGAGATGTTGCTGAACACATATTGGGGTGTTTTGTGATAGTGACATATACCAGAACTTTTTAATTCATACCTGAAGTAAAATGTGTGTGGAAAACCAAATGCAAAAAATGACTACCACAAAGTTTGACAAAGACTGGTGGTAGATATGGTGCATGGAAAGAGTTAAAATACTAGCATTTGAAATACCCTGGGGCGTCTAGTTTTCAAAAATATATGGGTTTATTGGGCACACTGAAATGGCCCGGCTCAAAGATGTACCAAATAGGGCATGGGCAGTGGATCCCAAATGCCAAAGTTCAACATTGAAAAATGCGCATGCCCCAAATGTGGCCCTTTTGCCCCCAAACAGCCAGGCAAAATCATTCATGTGGGGTATCGCTGCGCTCAGGAGATGTTGCTGAACACATATTGGGGTGTTTTGTGATAGTGACATAAACGAGAACATTTTAATTCATACCTGAAGTAAAATGTGTGTGACAAAACAAATGCAAAAAAATGACTAGAGCTGCAACAACTAATCGATAAAATCGATAATAATCGTTAATGAAAATCGTTGCCAACGAATTTCATTATCGATTAGTTAAATCGATTATTATCGATTATAAAATGAGGGTTTTTTCAGAGCAAACGCTCTGAAAAATCTCCCTCATTATATAATCCGTTTCAGTGACTCACCGTCTCACAGCAGCAGCTCCTACTTACTCCCCCTCCCTGTAATCACCGTGACAACTGGCCCCGCCCCTTCCTTCTCCAGGCCAGAACCACATGGCTGTGACACTCATCTAACTGTAAGTATAACATTAATATGTTGGCTACTGAAAGTTAGGGGAGGTGGGGGTTAATTTAGGGGCAGTTATGGTTAATGGGGTGTTTAGGGTTAGGGGCAGTTATGGTTAATGGGGTGTTT
>VKOC01000002.1:40383988-40492967 GCA_009364415.1 Spea multiplicata | reverse complement strand
ATGTGTAAGTGCTGGAACCTAGGCATGATGGGAGTTTGATTGCTGCTAGCAATCACACTCCTATCATGCCAAGTCAGCCAGTACAAGCTGAAACCTAGCTAGCTGCCCCCTTGTGTATTGATGCTACCAGCAGTATGGGGTCTGTACCAGCATGTAGTGGCTGACTTTGCATGATAGGAGTGTGATTGCTAACAGCAATCACAGCAAGCAGAGTCCCATCATGCCTAGGTTCCAGCATTTACTGAATGGATGTGTAAGTGCTGTAACCTAGGCATGATGGGACTCTGCGTGCTGTGATTGCTGTTAGCAATCACACTCCTATCATGCCAAGTCAGCCAGTACAAGCTGAAACCTAGCTAGCTGCCCCCTTGTGTATTGGTGCTGCCAGCAGTATGGGGTCTGTATGAGCATGTAGTGGCTGACTTTGCATGATAGGAGTGTGATTGCTAACAGCAATCACAGTCCCATCATGCCTAGGTTCCAGCATTTACTGGATGGATGTGTAAGTGCTGGAACCTAGGCATGATGGGACTGTGATTGCTGTTAGCAATCACACTCCTATCATGCCAAGTCAGCCAGTACATGCTGAAACCTAGCTAGCTGCCCCCCTTGTGTATTGATGCTGCCAGCAGTATGGGGTCTGCACATCACTTACAGCCACCCTGTACCAGCGTGTATTGGCTGACTTGGCATGATAGGAGTGTGATTGCTAACAGCAATCACAGCGAGCACAGTCCCATCATGCCTAGGTTCCAGCATTTACTGGTTGCCTGGGTATGATAGGAGTGTGATTGCTGTTAGCAATCACACTCCTATCATGCCAAGTCATATTGCTAATTTTGTCCAATTGTTTGTTACCTACTTTTATTAAAAATGTGAGTTTTTATTATTATAAAACCCTGAATGTTTTGGTCCAGAATTTTCATTTTAGTTCATCCCTAGAATAAATCTAGGGAATCCTGAATTTGTAGTCGCAAAACTTTCTAGGCCCAGAAATCAGTGAGAGGAAGAGTAAAGGTTTTGTGTCATTTTACTTTATTTTAATCTGCATATTTTATTAAAGGCCATATTTTTTGTCACAGTGAAAAATGAGTGCGGCCCGCGCACGTATACAATTCTGATGAAGTGGCCCACTGCAGAAAAAACTTGGACACCCCTGGATTATGCCCTTTGTACATGCGCCCCTTTTTCTTTGATTTTTTTACAGATATGATTCAATATGTAAATTGAATTTGTTGAAAAAAAATTGTTGGGTAAAAATCATGTTTTTTTTGGGGGGTGAGGCCCTTAACAGATTCTCGCACCCGGGCCCTGAGGCGTCTAATTACGCCCCTGCACAAGACTAAGATCCAGAGCCCCTGCAGCACTGCAGTGGACCTGGATTCTCCTCTCTGGCAGCCAGTTGATGTCTGTGCAAGGTGCGCAGACAACCTCCGCTGCTGCCAGCAATTCCTCTGGGAAGCCCTGGCGGAAGTGCTGGCAGCAGCAGCAGATGTTGTCTGCGCACACCGCGCAAAACTCCACTGGCTGCCCCCACTAGACACCAAGGAATCTGAGGCACGGGGACAAATCTAGGCACACACTGGTAAGTCAGGGGAGGGTAAGTGGAATGTGGGGGGTATAGGGGCTTTCTGGAGGCAGAGTGGCATATAGTAGAATGTGGGGGGTATGGGCTTTCTGGAGGCAGAGTGGCAAATAAGGGGTCAGGAGGCATTTCTGGGGGGCAGATGTGCATAACTGGGACAGGTTGGCAAATAAAAGGAAATAAACAAAAATGCATTTTTTTATCAATCATAGTTTTTATTACATGTGAATTAATATTTACTATTTACTATATTTACTAGTAAAATGTTTTTCCGTATATAAAGGCTTCTTATTTCTAAATCCAGGAATTGTATACTTTTTAAAATATATATACACACACACATGTATTCAATTCCATATTAGACTATTGGCCCATAGTTCAATATATTTTTTAGGGACGTAACTAGAAACCCAGTGTGAAAATTGGCCCGGGACCACCAACTTTACCAAGCAACATATCCCACAGTGCCAACAGCATGGCAGTGCCATATTTGTCCCCAGACTACCTGCACCATCTTTTCACCAGCCTTTCCCTACCCCACACAGCCTGTCTATGCCATCTTTGCCCCCAGCCTGCCTCTGCCCACACCACTGCAGGAGTGGTGTGTCTCTCTTCCTCTGTGCTGTGTGCAGGCTGACTCAGCATGCAGGAAATGGATGTGATTTCAGTTTCAAGAGCTTAAGACCCTTCCTGGGACCTGTAAAGGCAACAAAGAGACCCAGAGAGTGTCTCCAAGACTTAGTTGTGGTCAAATACATACGCAGACACCTGTTGACATCCAGAGTGCAGAGAATGATTTTCTTATCATTTTTAGGAGATGGGAAAAATGTATTAAGGATTATATCTTGGGTTGTATAGAAGAACACACCTTTTGGCTTGAATTCTGGAGGCAGTGGAAGAGTCACTTTATTGTCATGGAACTGACATGGAAGAGTTCCTGCATACATAGAGCTTATAGTTCACAATAGTCATCAAGAAGGCTGTTTTTAGGTTTAAAACACGCAGAGAGGCTTTCTGCAAAGATTAATACGAGGGTAGCGTCCGTTGATAGAGCACTAAATTGAGATCCTAGGCCAAATCCCGGAGACAGCTAACCCAAAATGTTTCACACAAGATTGTTCAGCCAGTCTGAAGTCCTTAAAGGAATTCAAGGCTGATACTTGGACCTGAAGGGAAGATGGGTGTAGGCCAATCTCAAACCCTTGTTGATGAAAATGTCTAATGTGTCTAACAGAACAAAACAGAACACAGTTCAGGTTGAATGTATAGAAAAGCACACCAAGCAGAAAATAACTTCCACACTAAGATTTGCACTACTATGCAGCATGGCTTCTATCACCAGTGAGGAGACCTTTAGCTTGAAGCAGGTTTCATTCAGCTTTCTGGCAGTTTTCCAGTTAGGGAGCGAATATGATTCCTTGTAGACAAAGATGCCTTTGCTACTACCACAAGATTTGTTGTAAAGACCTTAGGGCTGACAAAATTCCAAAAGGTAAGGCCTGATATTGAAGTTGGGAAATCATGTAGGGAGTAGAAACCGCCACCCTGAGAAATCAATGATGAGGAAGAAAAAATCTCTACTTGAAGGTATGCATCTTATAGATCGCTGTTGTTGGCCAAATTATTTCTATAGTAGAATGTACGGTTTCTTTCTTAAAGTGGATTTGTCATATGAAACAATTGACAAAGTGGGGATCTATGATAAATCCCAGCCAACCAGAGGCTTTGGAACTACAAATACAGGAAAATACAGGAATTCTCAAATCATAGACAGGAGTCCCAGTTGTCTTACTGGGTTTCTAGACGGATGTTATCAAATATGTTTTTTTTTGGGGGGGGGGGGGTTGAAGTTCAACGTGATGCATCAGAATCTGGATGAGGAAGGCTTGTCACCTCTCTGACCCCTACTTGGCAGATATCTGGTACCGAAGGGTCTGTCACAGGAAGGTCTGGAAATCTAGGTGGTTATGACTTCTGGGGCAGGTAATTCCTATTTCCCATAGTCTTCTCTAGGAGATTTTCCAATTCTTTGTTGAATAACTCCTTTCCAAAGGAAGGGCACGCTTCAACGTCTATTTTAAGATGCTGTTGGCTCCCTTAGTTTGTATGTTTTTTGCGCTGTGAATATTTGCAGGTTCTGACCAAACCTTGTGATTAAGCAGCCCCTCTTGCCACACAAGTAACCTTTAAAATTTCTTTTAGTCTCTTTTGGGTTAAAAGGCTGTGCAGTACCTGATTCATCTTCTTGGTAAGCAATATAGCCATGAAAATTAGATGGGACTTTGACATATGAGTTTGAGTAAAAATAAAACACAATTGCAAAAAAATTGTTCAAAAGCTGACACACTCCATAAAAGTCATTACTTTGAATGGAAACTGTACTGCACAAAAATAGATTCTATTACATACTTGGGGTAGTATATGATTATATGGTCATTCATTACCCTTTGAGTCCCAGAAAGCATTATAAATTCACTTAAAGGGTACACACATCAATTAACAAAATGCCCACCCGCTATGATAAAAAAAAATATCTCACAGTTGGTTAAATAAATAAATCAGAAATATCAAACTCTGGATATACCTACTTACTCTGATGTTCACATAAGATGTAACTGTCCGGCAGAATTCAGGTTTGTAATGTCAGGCACGCAGCGGATTTACAATAAAATCTCCCTTGTAGACAAGACTTTGATTTCAGAGGTTTTATTTGCTTCTGAAGGTGGCTAGCCCTAAAAAGCTCATCCCTGGCTCTTACCAGCAAACAATTTGATCATCACACAAGATTCAGCCAATCATTCAACGAAGACAGCAGCCATACAGTAAATGTTATAGTCAAAACACATTTTTATTCTTTTTAATGTTGAGAGCACTGTTCATGGCACTCAAGGTGTTCATAGGAATGTATCATGCAGAATTTAAAATTGCATTTTATGCCTCTTAACCCTTTTAACGTGCTGCATACCACCTCCAGAATTTAAAGGGTTAAACTTTTTGGAATTGTCGTGTACTCCACCATTATAATTCTCAGTGATGTCCAACTACAGCACTCAAGGTTTACAGGATATGTAGAACACTGCTCATTGACACTAAAGTGCTTCATAGTGCCATGTTACATTGGTATGACAGTCCTAGTTGAATGATGTAGTGATGTGTAAAGATTTTTGTTTCAGTAGAAGGCACCTTCTGTTTCTTGCTCATGCGCTATAACATCCTTTGGCAAACAGATGAATACACAGATTATTACACAATAACATTAAGGTATTCTCAACACCATCAGCGTGATAACATTAAGCGGACAGATCTTGTTATCTCCTTTAAATACTAGATTTGATGTGTTAAAATACAGCAACACTGGACATGTAAAAAAAATGAGATTCCAAAAGGAGAATTTCAAAAAGACGTAGGACCTTGCCTATATTATAGATTTATATTTTAAAAGGACAGTAGAAACCAAAGGAATGATTTAGGCGGGCATGTAAATTAAACGTGATGCACTAGAATCAAGAGTGGATTGTGGACAGATACAGTCCCTTGGAATCTATTTCATAAACTAGTGTGTGGGATAGAATTGTATAAAATCCATTTTTTTTTTACAAAACATTTTTTCGTTGAATTTGAGGGTTGTAAATAAAAATCAATAGCACAGTACTGCACAATTAGCTGTCCCTGACATAAGAACAGGGAGTTTGGGGCATTACCCCACAGAAAGAGATAGCAGCTCCACCATAAAAGAATGAACTGTTCAGAGGTAGGGAAAAGGCAAAGCTTAGGCACGGCTCCCAGAATTAAACCGAGCACCGGAATAACTCCAGGTAAGACTTTGTGGGCTGCTCTACGTATAGATGTATATATATATATAGTATATCTATAAGAGATGCAAATCCATTGGTAAACTAAGGCACTGTACCCTTAAGCATTGAATGGTACATATGACAAATATGCTTAGTAAGAATGGAGTGTTATAAACTGATCGCAACCACCATTTTAATATACATGTTAAAAATCATGGAATTTAACATAAAAAAAATGTAGATTTCCACTGGGAGTAAGTAGGCAATAATCTTTGTTTCAAGTCTGTTAAGACACTATGAGGCAAAAGAACAGCAGGAATCACTTAATTTTTGTGGCACTTTTTGGACCTAAAACCCCAAATCCATTTTTCCCATGAAAATCAAGGAATGTTCTTCCGATTTCTTCAATATCTTTGGATATTTCCAGTGTTATAATTAGCATTTCTTAAAAAAAATAATGAGTTATACGGATTTATAAGAATACCAGCTTTTGTATTACAAAATAGATAGCATAACAAAAAGTTATCATCTTATAACCACAATAAAACTTTTTCCCTCACAGGTATCCCTCAACCTAAACAATAAGATGTTCTGCCAACCTGAAAAAAAAAATTAAGGTCAGGGCAGGGGTGCTAAAAAGAGGGTGTGGTCAACAAAGCCACACCCACTAGCCAACCACTGCATCCTTATAAAAGAGAAGTTTAAGACAAGCACCTAATGTTCCTTATGGATGGGCCAACCATGAGCCCAACACTTACTGCATACAAACATCCAAAAATTGCCTTTAGTTAATTAGAAAACAAACAATGCTAACATTCTATGGAAGAACAATTTGTAACATTCACAATCCTGAGAGATATGCAATGGCATGTGTGGGTTTCAGTAGATTAGTAGTAGCTGCCCAAATGCTTTCAGGGTGTGATATAATATGATGTGACAGGAAATTGGCCTTCAAAAAAAAAAAACCTACTTCCTCCTATTACAATTAAAACATCATCAAAACACAAGAAATGGCTAAAAGAACTAAACATTGTTAAAGATATTTCATGTTTTTTCAGGCTGTGAGAAAAAAAAAAACACTCTAGGATCTGCTCAGAAGACTCTCAGTGAATTCTAGACGCAGGTGATGGTTCCATGGTTAAAAATAAAGTAATGACGTTGTGTTAATTGGAGAAATAGAACCTGCTAGGGAAGAAACTACTGTGTATTGGTTACTTGTTTAATTGTGAATGTGACACTGCTCTCCAAAAAAGCCAACTTTAACATAAGGCAATAACTGGCATATATTGAATCCCATTGTAACAGAAAAAGTGTAAAGAGATTAAATGACATCACCAAAAACCAAAAGGTTTGCTCCCCTTGATGTGACCTTAGAAATGCACCATTACTATACTGAAGATTACGCCACAAAAGGGGGCACTGCCAACAAGCATGAACTTGTTTCCCCGTTTGATCAACACTTGCCTGTTAAAACAATATATAGATCATTTTCATGATCAAATACCCTGTTCTAAATTGTTTATATGACATATTCCCTTTAGGTAGAGCAAAACCTAGAATGAGCAATAGCACCTTTCTCTTGTCTTCCATGGTGGCTTGCATTACTCTTAACCCAGGTTTGCAAGGTCAAATATTGCCACTTACTCTTTGAGCCCTTAACATCATTTGGGGCCCATTGGGATCCAGAGTATGCACGCGCACACACATTTTATCAAGTAACAGTAACCAAGAGTACCAGTGTGTTCATTCACTGAGTAGTATCAAAACTGTACACTTTCAGAATGGTTGTACCTCAACAATGTACAATGGGACTAACTCAATGAAAGTAAAAAGCACTGGGCTGCAGCAAAAACGTAAGGTAGGTACATGGTACCATTTTCAAATAAAAGGACATCTTCTCTGACCAGTACACCAAATGGCATTACTGTATCCCTGTATTCAGAGCCAGCATGATACAAGACATGCTAGCCATTAGGAGTGTTAAGCTGCTTTGCTTGGTACATTCAAGAAGGCTGGAGGGGAAACTAGTTCTCAAATCATTGAGATGTCCCCAGTATGCCGGATCACAAGTCCCACCTCCTGTTCCTCTTCCTCCGAGGCCAAAGGCACTGCGAGTGTGAGATTTTTTTTTGAAAGAAAAACTAAAAAGAGTATTAAGATATAAAAAGTCCCCTGGAAAAAAAAGGAGGGCATGTGATGAAAACCTCAAGGCGCCCTTAATTGCCCAAGACTTGTATAAATGTCCTCAGAGTCACTGAGTTCCTCGAAGATAGGGATCAGGCTTAGAAGCTCAGTGTCTGCCATGTCATCAAACCACGACTGCACTGGTACCTAGGGAGCAGAAGAGGCAGTTGGGTTAATAATCTGAATAAGAGGCAATTATATAATAAATGTTATTGCTTGTTAATTCTCAGCTTAAATTCTCAAGCTCCCAATGAGAGCCAAAATGCAATGCCAAGATTAATTTCCCCAGATGCAGAAAAAGATGACTTAACATTTGAATGATTCTCTAAACACCAACATTAAATTAGCTCCATTTTGGATCTGATAAACAGAAATTTATGTAGACAATTATTTGGCCGATAATTAATGATCCCATGAATAACCCATGGACCCCCAGTGGAATAGGAGTATGGTAGTGATGATCTCAATATATATATATGTGATGGGCACATCATTATTCATGAAAACCTTCATATATTTTGTGTTTGATTATGTATATTTCTGCTAACCGCAAAGGGCGCAAACTGTCCTTTTGGTTGAGTGCTCTTCTACACTGATCCACAGGCATGGAAAGCCTGAAGAACATTGGGCTACATAATGTTCTGGAACTCAAAGGATTATATCTGTGTTTTTGGTCAGCTTCAGACATATGGTATTGTTAATGGTTTCCTAGCAACCTGATTTATTGCTTCACAATACAATCTGTCTGCAATATCACCGCGTAAGCCAAAAAAAACCACAAGTAACAGATTATTTCCCTTGACGAGTTGTGCTTTCAGAAGTGCTGAACACCTACATTTGTACAAAAACAAGCAGACAGTTATGTAATACACCCAGAGGTGGTCATGGTTCTTCTCGTGGGTGGGGGGAATAATAAAAACAGGTACCAAAATGACTCAATCAATACTCTGTACACAATCTCAGTCTGCCAGATTATAATAGCAGCAATTTGGAGACAAACATAATGTACAGGCTTTTAGAGGAATGTTCTTCCAAGAACTAAAACTACACATCTCCGGAGACTGACTGGTAAATGTGCATAACCCCTTATGTGCTGGAAGTACTGCAATGCAAGGACATTTACAATCGGAGGCTACCACAAGAGTAAATTAAAGATTATTAGATCATTGTCACCTACACATCTTCTAGCATTACTAAATACACACTAATAAGCGATCAGTACCAACTGGCTTCCGCCAGATAGGAGAAATTATTTTTATAAATTTACAATAAAGATTTGTACGCCGCTGCCAATTTTTTATTTTGATCACTGTAAGGTGCGTGTATATCAGCTATTGTACAAATTGGGTAATTACGGGTGGAGACACCATTTGTACGCAGCAATGGTGAATGTAAGCAGTTCTACAAATTTAGATTTTCGTGTATGGGGCTATGTCTGTGTTTCAAGTATGTCACAAATCTTAAACACATGATGTTTCATACAAATGTGTTGTATTTTATATCATTCGATTTTCTTTCAAGATAAAATGGAAATCAAAACAAAACCCGCTCTAATTGCATCTTCTGCTCTACTGGAACAAAGCAAAATTGGCCTATTAAGTTCTAAAGGAACTCAAGATGTTGTGGGGCAAGAAAAAAAAAAATGTGAATTGAGCATTAATAAAATTGTGCTGAGACAACTTAAATGCTGGTAACAGATTCTTTAACTGTTCTGTTAATTATTCTCTTAAATATCAAGCCCCCCCCCCCACCTATTGATCTCCTGTTATAGATTCTTTATGAAGCATCAAAAGCGTCTATGAAAAACTTACCGCGTTTTCTGGATGGAAGATATAGGACGCCGGGGAGTTGTCTAAAATGATTGTTTTCTTTAGGTCCCTCCCCAAGCGGCTAAGATCCTTGACGTAGCAGCCTTGGTGGAACACGCAGGCTTCCCTGAACAGACGGGCGCGGAAGACTCCTCCCTTGTCTAAAAGGTCTGTGACTGGGTCAGCGTACTGGGAAAATATCATTCATTTGATAATTAGAACCCAAGACAAGCTATTCATTGTAAACATATTCCTGCTACATCACCATTAATATTTTTATTTATTTATATTTACGGCCTACCTGCCACCTCGCATTGTGGAAAATTTCATAGAATTTAGTACAACTTATTTAGTAATTAAAACTACCTATAGCTTGTGACTTTTGTTTATGAATCTTTGTAATTGTTTAGTTTACAAAGCTAATCTCATGGAAGCTGAGACTGGTGGCAGTCTGTGGCAACCATCATTATATGTTCTCCTGAGGCTTTCACCCTTCTCTTTATCCTTAATAGCCTATAACACACCAGAAGACTTCATATTTCAGGGGTTCGAGGTCCATTTTGTTATTTTATGGTAGCTTCATACGTACTTTGTCCTACTGTTTAACAAAACATTGAAAATCCATGTCTGAATAAGGACACTTTTTGATCTTTAATTATCCAAAGATTCTAGCAGTATAGTATAGACAAATAGGTACAGCAAAACGAACCCCTAGTCACGGAATCCTTGTTTCTACAGATCATTCTGTAAAGGGAGTTTGGAAATGTTCCTAACATAAGTTACGGAGGCTTGTTTCTTACAAAAAGTTGGGTTATAACACAAAATGTACCTTGTGATTTTCCTAACAGGGATAAAAATGAAATTGCACACTAAAGTTTCCTAAATTAGGAGCACAAAAAACTTAATTTTTAATGTATTTTAACAAACATGCATTTTTTACATCAGCGTAGGCTGGGTACAAGAGACCACATACCTTGGCAAGGCTAGCTGTGAACAATACACATTCATATAACTCTCCCATTCTTTCCAGAAACTCATCCACATAAGGCCTCTTTAGAACATACACCTGAAGAACAAACAAACAAAAAAGCAAACGGTATTTTATTAGAGGCAAGCAAACGCTGGTTATTTATACTGAAAGCATGCTAGTGCCATTCTCTCTCTAAAGACATAATCGTTAAAGGGATGGAGCGGATGTGTGGAGTATGTAATTGCACGTCAGGAGAACATATATCAGAAAAGTAGGATCTCAGAATAGAAGAAAAAAAAATGTACAATTTAACTGAACCAATACAACTTATGCGACACGACGGATGCATTATTAGCTCCCTCCTGAAACAAGTAATCAAGAGTAGGCCGTACTGCGAGGAAACAGCCTATCCTGGATTACTTGAACCAGGCTGAAGCCACTTCTGTTCCTGATGACCCATTGTTGGAAAGAAACACTTAAATCAACACTAAATGTTTTACATCTGTCATTATTAAGTTTCACTATAAGCACACAGCCAAGAATGCTAAAACATTGCAGGCAAGTGTATCTATAGAAATCCAATATAGCAAAATGCATGGAAAATAAAACAAAAACAACGGCTCTGAAGCAACAACTGAAATAAAGCTTCACATAAGTATATGTATACGCTTTAACCAGGTGTCATTAAGGAGGGTAAACATTAGCGATGTTCTCCAAGAGATCTTCACACATAGGTTGAACTTGATGGACTTTGGTCTTTTTTCAACCTTATGAACTGTTACTATGTTACATGGTCCAAACCTCATTCAGTGAAGGAAACCTTCCTTATCTACACATTATGCAGGGCCAGCTCAGCCCTTCTTATGAGAGAAGTTCTCCTGGGCCAGCCCTTCATAGTGAGAGGAAGTGAGGAAGGTAAAAAATAAATAAATAAATATGCAAGTCTTCTTACCTGATGTGTGGTTCCCTCAATTTCCACCGGTACGATGAAATCTGCATTACTGATTGGCTAAATAAAATAAGTAAGGGTCATTATATACATTACGGCCATTTACAAGCATGGTAACATTCTCAATAAGGCATCCAACCCGTAGTAGAAAGTACATATTGTATACGACACTTTTAAATGTGGAATCCTTCTACAAATCTCCATGAATGACCTTGAACATGCAACATTGTACATACTGACTAAGAGGTAAGCTTTAACTAAAATCTTCCATTCTTTTTATCAAAATTTTGGCTATCAATGTACTTTTTGCAATTCAACTGGCTTAATTATTTTGTCGATCACTTAATACAGTTATCCTTGGTCCAGGTCAAGGTCTTCTTACCTTGAAAGAACTATGAACCAGTGTTTCGTCCAGGTCAATCACCATGCATATTTTCTCTTTGTCTTTCGGTGCTACCTCTGGTAGTAAAGAGGTACCTGGGATCTACAACAAAAGGAAATGAACACCGTTACCTATTTGAGCAGTTTAAGACAACATTATGGGGTAATGTCCATTACACATATAACGTAGGGAAAAGTTATTTTACAAACAACTTAGCTTTACAATAAACATAAAAAAAGGTTAAAAAAAATTGCAATTAAAACACACATTTTAGCGGAAGTCTACTACAAGCATGTTTTTGAAAAAGAAAGCAGCAAACAAAAAAGAACACGTTACGACATGTGAAACATGCACCAAAAACTGGCTGTGTGGGACCAAATTATCTAGAAAGCCTGTGGGGTTGTTTTTTGTTTTTTTTAGATTATATTGAATGCAAATAGGCCTTTTAATTTAATCTCTATTAACAGTGGACCAGTCACCTACATATTAACTGTAACAGCAGCTTCAATATAGAAAAGCGGCTTTGGGTGACAGGTCCTCTTTAATAAATTAAGCAATAAAAGACAAAACGCTCACACCAACACCCTCAGTTACCATTATAATTGGCGCATGCCAACTGGTACCGTTTTAACTGCAAACAGAGATGCAAGTGGAAAAGGATTTATTTTGCAACAGTTTGCCCAGTTGCGTTAAAGCCACTCAACAGGTCTACATCACACCTGGATGAAATACTCAGCGGGGGCGGAAGATTTACTTTTTTGTAACAAAATTTTTTTTTAAAATCATGACGACATGCTTAGATCAGCAATATAGATCATCTTCTAGAACTGAGCTGTGAAAAATGGGTTCTGTGAACCTTGGGAACAATCTACCCACCATATCTTGTTCCAGAGGTTCACAGAACCCATTTTTCACTGCTCAGTTCTAGAAGATGAGCTGATCTATATTGTTTTACATTTCCTCGCTATACTTTTCTGCTTTTGTAAAATGTTTGAATCACAGAATATACCCTAGATTAACGAAAGCGAGGCGTGTAACCGCCAGGCTGGGAGATGAACCAAGCGGGCGGAAGTCCACACTACCAATTGCGGGTAGGTAAAGTCTCTAGCAACAGTTTGCCCAGTTTTGTGCATGTTTCATATACACATTTCTACAAAAAGTAGCATATCTTAAAAAATATAAATAAAAAAAATCCACAATTAAAACACTAGGGACAGTTTTATGGGAGTAGTAGCCTTGAACTCTAGCTATATTATGTACGGAAAGGAGATTTAAAAAAATGCTGTTTTGACTTCTATTTCATCTTGAAGACATTTTATGAATAAAGTGAGATATCACCGAAAATGATCACCAGTCCTCATTTTATCTACCTTGAAAAGATGAAGATAAAGTGAGCAGAGCTAGCCGGGGTTAGACCCATACAGATGCTTCCAGGCAGGAGTCTCAGCGGGCTGAGCCACCTCTTCGGTCCCACTGGCTGAAGCATTAAAAGTGCAAGTGGAAGAAGCTTATTGAAGAAGGTGCATTTCATATACCGGTTTCTTGATTTTTATGAATTATGCACAAAACAAATGAGAATGAGAAAAAAAAATGGGGATGGGATTTGGGAATAAAACACACACAAAAAAAAAAAACTTGTACAACTTCTTTAAGACAAGTAATGCCTTGGTTCTAATATGGTTTCTTTGAGTAACAAAAGGTGAAATATTTTATAGAAATATAAAAATTGAATATTTAATATTTTTTTTGCTGTACACATAAAAATAAAAGAAAGGCAGCCCATCCTATATCATTTTGCATAAAAATACTTAATCTTACTGGGTAGGAGCCTTCACAATAATCAGATGCAGAGATGGTTCTGGTAGAATATTAAATGTTACAAGAGAAAAAAACCTCATAACCATAGCCAGGAATGAGGCTACAGCATCATTTGGAGACGACTATATATTCTATATCATAAACCAGCCCTCCTGAAGAACGTGGAGAAAAATCAGTATATATCAGTATTGGGAATCAACCCAACAGAGAACATTCAATGTTAGTCTTCCCTATTAAAAGAAATTATATATATATATATATATATATATATATTTATATATATACACACACACACACACACATATACATACGAAACACACACACACACACACACTGTGCTAGCAAGGCTGTTAGCAAATTAATAGAAATAATAGAAATATGGCTGCCTGGTAGGCTTCTTATCTTCACGTATACAGAAATTAACACATGGATTCTATGACGGAACGTGAAGGACAATGTTATATATATATATATGTGTGTGTGTATGTGTGTGTGTATATATACATAAAATGACTGGATATTTCACTAGCACAATGTATATAGATTGTAAATGTGCATGTAGGGTCCTCTAACTTATCGCTTTGCCGTAATCTTTCAGTTTTGTCATGCCCTGATGTACGTACTATAGGAAACGCTGTGAAAATTGTTGGCGCTACATAAATAAAAATAAAATGTTACACGGTACTCAATGCAAACCCCCAACACCAGATGTATAGGAGACCACTTCACTTTGGTCAGTATTCTGCATACCCTTACCTAAAAACAAGCCAGTTTGTGGATTTTTAATCGACATGAATTTGCTTGAGCTGGGATATTCAAAAAAATGTTTCCTGTTTGTTCCTCTCAGGGTGTGAAGGTGAAAACCATTATTTTAAAAGGTAATCCTTCCATTGCGTGGTAATCTTAGGAGGTGTTTTGGTAACTAATTATACTGGTTTTGCACTTAAAATCATAAAAGATTAAAATAAAAAAACTGCTATCATTTTGAAACGGCACATTGTGTCGCCAAAACCTTTGTATTTGACAGGTCTACTATACCGTGGATTAAAAAGCAAAATGATAATACCGATTGTTAATTATATAAAGCTTTCATGGTGTTCAACCAGTATTGGCTTTTCCTAACTGTGCATAATAAAAAAAATGAAAATTAAAAAAGGATTGGGGGGTTTGGTAGTGAAATAAGGATAAAGAAAAGATTAAAGGATTAAAAGGATGTTTTATATGCATTGTGGTAATGTATATGGCTACAAAGTAATTACTGCTGCCATGTGATCAAGTTTTGTATAAGGACTCTGGGCAGAAGTATATTTGGCTATTTAAACTACCATATATATCGAATTGGCTGTGTTGTTTGGCACTATTACTTATTCTTTATAGTTTAGTTAAAAAAAGTCAATTTAACTTCAATAGGGAGGCAGATGATCAGCAAATTGTTACAAGAGATGTTTTATTTAGTCTACTGCGTGTCCAGCCCTAACAGAGATTGGCCCTTTCAAGTTTGAGATAATGGTGTTAAATAGTTAACATGATGCCAAGTATATAGGCGGGCACAGAGAAGATACATACCTGATAGAACTGATACTGAAGGCACTGGAGTAAATCCGACTGAAAACAGAGACAAGATGGTATTTCAGAAATGAGATCTGCTGAGCTGCAGAGAGCCAGGCTACACAGTAAGACAGTCAGGTACTGAAAGGGTTAAAAGTAGCACAAACAGCGAAGGGGGGGGGGTTAAAAAGATGCAATGGCCTATGAACTGGGCTGGTTCAGCTTCGCTTAACAATTCCAGTGCCAAAAGACAATGCAACATATTGAAGAAGCACTTTGAAGAACAAAGGGTTAATCAAAGCCAGTAAAGCATCGGTGAATAGGAGTGGAAGAATAGGACTAGGTCATGCTTTATGGACTAGAGGACTAAAGTAACAATAGAAATGAGGGTCTAAAAATCCATGCTTTGCAACATCCACTAACTGAGCGCCACATTTACAAGAAAGACAAGGACATGGGGCAAAAAACTACTTTTTACAACCCAAGATGTATGAAGGCTGCACATCCACAAAAATCCATTTCACACCCTGCCCTCCGCTTTTTTTATTATAAACATTTATTTGGGCTGAATTTCCAGCTATTTTACTCATGCTTATGCGGGGTGTGTTTTGGCCACCACTTAATCTATCCGATTATAGAGTTGGGGTTTTGTGTTTGTGTTTTCACTCTGTTTGGTAAATACGGCAGAATTTTGGACTCTGAAGCTGACCATTTTCAACAAGAAAGGAGAACAGCCATAATCTCCTTTTTTGCAACAAATTGTTGACAAACTGTGAATTAAAAACATTTTACTCCAATTACACTATGTGCGTGCAGAAAAAAAAAACTTGCTCTGGGATCACCCAGTTATTGGTCACCCCTTATTATTTGCAACCAAGGGAAACAGTGATTTGCAAAATAGATCCTTCTCCATTAAACGTATTCACATATCCTGCATTTAAATGTGCCGTGGATTCGGTGATGATACATGGGGGTGCTTCTTGATCTACCTTTGGTGTAGGATGCGCATCCTCCTTCTGAGCAGGAGGCTCGCTTGAGCCCCCAGGCCGGTTGACATTCTGTGCGCTAAGGCAACAGAAGAGAGCCTTGAAGATGCTCCGATTCCGAGGTTTCTTTGGTGAGGACTTGGACACCAGTCCTGAAAGAGAAAACAAAACGCGTCACATGAATACGCAGGATCAACAGGAAGCCAGTGTGCGAATATTATGTGATCATCAGACAGCAATAACATTAAATGTGAGAGATCCGGTCGCGCTCTTCTGCACACATATTTCATTCGCAACATTCATACTAAAACACCACCACTAGGGGGCAATCTGGGCTGTATTGCGTCTACGAAATATCCTATTGGCTGTTAAGCACCTGTTATCACTGCTGTACCTCCATGACAGCCCCCTTCCTCTCCCACCTCTAAATAAATGCATCCTTTTTTTGCTGCACATTTGAAGGATATCATTAAAAATATGGTGTGTCACACTTGGTGATACGATTTCAGTGACACTGTGAAATGTTGGACGGCAGAAATTATGTATAAAGATCACAAACATGAAACAAATGAAACAGATTGTCATCTATTAGTAAAGCCGCCATGTTTGTCACTTCTTTACCATAATCTCTTACTGCCGATTGTAAACTCCCCATAAGCAGCTTTTCCCACCAACACCTCCAAGCCTTGAACTCTACAGCGTTATGGAATATGTTCCTATCTATCTAATACATGAACGTATAGACCAGAACCCTCTTAATATTATCATTGATTTTTACGTTCCTATGGAATCTGTTGAATTAAATGTAATAACCAGAATTTAGTATTGTTTGCGCCAGAATGAACCACGTCCAGGGCATGTGTCCATTAATAATAGGGTAACAATCACAGTGGTATTATTAACCCATTTAATAATACGATGTATTCCGCAACTAGCACCCATTGCTACCGCATAGTACTTATTGCCTCACCCATCTGTATCTTTTATATGGACTCGTGGATGAATGTTTTTAAAGTTAAGCATAGAAATAGAACCCGTGTAGTTTGCACAGGAGTATTCCAAACGGTTATGTTATGCGCTACTAGCCATGCTGTTATACAGCACTACAGTGTACGGTGGTGCTATACATCAATAAATAATAATCCCACCGGATGAGGCCGACTGACTGCTGCTAAGGCAATCGGCAGGAAAGTTTCACAAGTTCCCATGGTTTTTGTTTCACATGTAGCCGTCTTATTTTACATGCTTTACCATGTCAGACAAGCCATCAGCATCTACGTTGTCCATTCTGCCGTCGTCAGCACCCAGTTCTGCCATGCAACCCTTCCACCGGTCATTTTACAACAGAAACCACAACCTGTACCGCCACAAGTATACCTTTCAAGGATGAAAAGCAAGCAGCTATTAATTGTATTTAATTTGAAAAGCACGTGGATTAGACACATCCGGAAATCGTAAGCCAAGGCTGTTCAGACCTTGATATATGTTCCCTAAGCAGAGAAAGCAAAATATAATTAGAAATGAGTTTCCAAATCCGTACGGATTGACTACTGTCAAATAATGAGGGTCCTTTTCTTATTGATAATTGTTTTATATAGCAGCATCATATTCCGTAGCGCTGTACAATGGGCAGACAGGACATAACAAGTAGTACATAAAATAATTGGACTTGCAGAAACAACAGGTGAGGAGGGCCCTGCTCGAAGAGCTTACAATCTATCTTCCCTAAATCGCATGCGTTTCTTGCAAGTATCTGTATAGTTGGGGGGATTTTGGAGATAAATTTGTGATAAAGGTTTTAACCATTCAATTAATTAAGGAAGGAGGATATACCACAAACCTACAGACCCCCAAAACACCTCTATATACCTAGTATACATCTCTATAATGATTTTTTCTTAATTCAGCGCTAATAGTGTCAACGTAGAGTTGATTTTTGGTTTGCGTGTCTTTCGAAAGCTATACCAGCTAATTATATCTATCTTTGAATCTATTTATTATAGATAGATAATTAGGCTTTCAAGTCTGGTAAACAAGCACATTGTGTTCAAGAGCTACCCCCCCCACCCCAATTATGCATTTTTACATGTAAACCTGCCTAAGCAACGATATGTTAGTATATAAAAATGTTTTTTTAATAATTCTAGAAAAACTGCAAATCACAATTTGATTCGCGTAAAAAGTAAAGTATTTCATAGCTCCGCTTTCCTACGAGCAAAGTAAGGCATGGTTGTTCATTTATGGCAAAGAAGGGGTTAAAATGCCTTCGCGTTTCGCATTGCTTTTTCTCCCTGAAGGAAGACAAGACTCTTCAGGTAGAGAAGGAATTTCCACTTTGTGTGGAACTACGAAAATAGATCCAACGCTGAACAGCTGGGAGACAGAGAGGAACAACATGTCTATTACAATCGCAATTACCGAACGCCGAAGCTCAGCGACAGCGGTGGATCCGACCCCAGCATGCAAGTCGCAAAACCAGATGCGCATGTAAACACGCCATGCCATCTGCGGGGCAAAAACATACACTGCCGGTCAGATTCTCATTAGTAAACGACGCTGGCTGATGTCTGCTCTTGCTGGCACGGTCAGGGAGTTCAATACACAGGACACCGAAGGAATCCATCTCACTGCGGCTTTTAATTGACGAGCGTTTACTCCAGAACAGTCTCATTCCCATCGTGTTATTCATGAATTCATTAGGCAGTGCTGAACAACGCAAAAAGAGCACACAACAAGTAGTGCACAACTTCATTTGTCCAATGCAAGTGTGTTTAGGATTCTGGACACCTAGAACCCGTGACTCTTTAGCATTCTAGGTTCCATAATTGTTCTTGAACAACATGAACATCCAGTACAAACGAATTTGACCTTTATCTCGGTACGTGGTGTCCGCTCGTCTAAGTCACTCTTTTGGTTAGCAACAGACCTGTTGCCGTCCGGCTTATGAACTGGTGATCACTGGTTTCCAGCTGGAACTATAATGACCAAGTCCAACAAATGCTGCACGTGAGCAGTGGGACTGAAGCATAACGAGCATCCCTCACCTGTTCACGTGCTGGGGTAGGGGCCAAGTACAGCTCTTTGCCTAGATGAAAAAGAGAAAGCTACATGTTCTATATGATTGTCTTATATTATGGGATCCATCTGAGCTGCCCCTGCATCACTAGACTGGAAGCACTTTTGTTCTGGAACTCTTCTTCTCTTGTAACGAGTGTTTAGAAGTTTATTTTAAAATAAACTATCAAGAAGATCAACGATGACTTTTACCAATCCTGCTATACCCAACAACACCACTGTATGTGTGTGTGTGTATATATATATATATATATATACACACACATACATACATACATACATACACACACCCACGCAAAGTCTCAAGCAATAAGCCAGTATCTGACATCATGCCGAGTCCCATTAAGGAGGAAACAGCTGTCCACCTCTTTCTCAGGCTCTTTTAAGGCAGTACAGTGAACATTTGCTCTAAGGGGGTCCATGTATAAAATAGATATAGAGGCAAAGAAAGTGATCATTCCTAACCTTGTTTGATATGCCTACCCAGAATCCTTTGAAGTGGTGGCAGTACTGTCTATAAAATATAAAAAATAACTTGTCCAAAGGGCTACAACTGGTTTTTTCTCGGAAACGCTGATTACTTTAGATGCTTCCTTGGGCAATTTACAGGTCTTTCATATTTTCATAAACTATTTATGCAGCTTTGTCGGGTTTATGCTGAGAGGAAAACTATCCCTCCTACGCGAAGTCTATTAAGATGCAGGCCTGAGCGAATTTACTGAAATCTGGAAAATAAACAGACTTCAATGTTTTCTATTGAAGAAGATACAAAAAGAAGATTGTGTCAGCATTAAGGTATATTCATACACACAAAACATGAAAATAGAGCTAATTAATTCTCCAAAGAACTAAAAACACACAGTCAGAGAAAACTGCCGCAAACTGCCCTATGACCACTTCGTTGCAAATTACCGGGCAATTATGTTGAAAGCATACCATTAAAAATGGAATATATACCGGTTATAAATTCAAACTCAAAATATATTAATTATCCTCATCTTATTGTATCCTTTCTCCACTGTATTAATGCTGTGACCTCTGCAATTAGGCACCACTATAGACTGATTATTAAAAGGTAAATTAGTGCTTTAATTTAACCTACAAAAAAAAAATATATATATATATATATACACACACACACAAAAAACAACCCACCCTTTTCATAAGTTTTCACAATAAAGAGGTTGTCTTTTTTAACTATACTTTAAGAAACACAACTGCAAAATAAGGTAAAAAAAAATAACTTTTTTCATAACCATGTATCGAAATGGGACTGTTCAGATTACCAGAACTACTACTGATTATATTAATTCAGTTTATCTCCCATTTATAAGGGAGAAAAAAAATATAT
Source organism: Spea multiplicata (assembly GCA_009364415.1). NCBI lineage: Eukaryota > Metazoa > Chordata > Amphibia > Anura > Pelobatidae > Spea > Spea multiplicata. Next base: position 40,472,517 of record VKOC01000002.1, on the reverse strand, counting down.
ATATACATACTCCAGTTTTAGGGATGACATCTAGCAACGTAACGAACTGCAGCAGCAGCAGTAGTAATTGGAAAAACGGATATAAATGTTAAAAATAAAATTTGACCTTTTTTAGTAAAAAGATGCATCATCTATTGATAATGTTTACATGCTATTTTCCCACGTGGTCCGGCTTAAGTGAGATCCGGCAAGTACTTATCAGACACCTTAATTTTCCAAGGCTTTGCAGAAAATAAGGGGAAAAAAATCCTCTTGTCACCACTTAGACTAAGTATACATAATTTATCGGAAGAGAAGAAAGGGGAGCTGGCTGTGTTCTCTATAGCGTTTAGGAGACAGATGGTTAGTCAATCTGTCTTTCAGATACAATATCAGAGAGCGCTGAGGCAGGTGGCTGCTACACTCCATTACTACGCTGAAAACCCAAGGTGGGACACAAGAAAGCCTGAACCATAAAACAGAATCTGTCACCTTTACAGCTTTTAGCATTAAACTCAATTAATTGAAATGGCAGGTATCAGAAGCTAGAGGTAGTTTTAATTAGTATTACGGAGCTGTCTGGTTTAAATTAGGACGCCCTGTGCTCAGGAAAACAGGGATCCGGCACGAGTCCTGCCCCACTTGTCCTCCTCCTACCTAACTCAGGATCCGCCACTAAGAGCGGTAACTTAAAAGGGGTATACGCACGTTAATGGGGGGGAATAATCATACAAATAGGAAGTTAATTTGGCTGCTCCCACAGAATATCCATCCCATGCAGACACATGTACGTTGTTTGATAATTAAAGAAAAATCTGTAGATATCATTACATTGGTTTATTTGGTTACCAGAATATAGGCAATTCTTGAGAAAACGTGATCGACATTAACCCATTGACATTTGTACTACCAAGCGTCACATTGGTGCGGAAAACATTAGGTGTTATGAATACTGAGCAAATTTGCAGTAACCATGGAAACCCATGACTGCGCCACTTTCACCACTTTGCACCAGAGCTGTCCGCTAATCCCCATCACCCTGCCGAAGGTGCCGTTTCGTGTCAGGTAGCAAGGAAGTAAAGACTAAAGAAATAAGAAATGCACCATTGTGAATGCCAGGAGACGACACGGCCCAGAAACAGGCAAATCCATGACATGCCTTTGTGTTCCTTCGGTCTGAACAGGAAGCATTATGATCATTTTTTTATTTATAGACTAAGCGACTCCATGAAAAGAGCACAGGAAGGAAGAGAACAACAGTACAAGTGGATCTGGACAAAGAACTCAACAGCAATACATGCCAAGATACAATCAAAACATGGCCCACGGGCCTCAGGCCAGTGCCTTTCATTAAACCTAGATTTCTGGGGATGTCTGCACGCTGGCAAGAGGTGGAGAAGGAGCGAGCGGTCCGTACGTTCTAAACCGAGTGAAATTTAAGGGAACATTTAATGTTTTAAAGTTCCTAATATGATTAACAACGGATTATAGCCTTTCTAGCGGCCTAGTGTGCCAAGAGCACAGATGGCCCAGGATTCCTTGTGCTCGCAATGTGTTATTTACACACCTACGTGCAAATCCAGCACAATGCTGCCAGACCGACAGGACAGCTGCCGGGAAAAGCGAAAGAGCGGCATTTCTAAAGGAAACCCTGATAGTTTAGCTGAATGTAAGGTATCGGCGAGCTTCACTGAAACATAATATGGCTGCCGGTGTGGCACACCTCTGTGGAAGTTACTCAACCAACCCACAGATCCTCAGGGTTGAGTTATACTTGCCGCTTCTGTCTAGATAGGCAATGTTCGCTAGGTTTACCGGCAAAAGTTTTACCGAAGCTAGCATAGTTTGGGAGTAAGGGAGTAGCCCAGGCTTTGAGGAAGAAAAGGAGCATTCATTAAACCACGCAGAAAGTGCCTGTGACTGAACAGAGCTGCCCTGCTTCCAGCGGCTTGTAGTGTAACAGATAGCCAACTCATTGGTACAGTCCCTCAAACCATGCACCCAAATGAGACAATGACATAATTGTGACCACACAGATGGCAAAAAAGCCCCCCTTGTATAAAGACACCAGGATAGCACAGCACCAGGACCGTTCGGGGTCTATTCACTAAAGGGAGGGTTGCGTTCCTTGACTTCACTATTCAATATGAAGGTCCAAACCCCAGTGAGATTATGCTGCAGGAGGTTGGCTGACCCTGTATAATGCATAGTCAACGTGTGAAGAAAGCTCAATGATTTGACTTATACATTAAGCAGGGCCAGCTCAGCCTTTGCTGAGAAACTTGCCCTTTATAATGAATAATGAGAGTAAAACCACAACTTTAGTCAATAAACCCTCTAGTCCACCATAGGAGCCCCAGAAATCACCTTTCACAAGCAAATTCACAGCCAATGCTTTTTTGCCATCTCTCTATTATATATATATATATATATATTAATTCACACACACATACAGGATTATATATAATGATATTTATTATTGTATAATTTATGTGGTCTACAGACAACCGAAAGAGGGTGTATGACGGCCATTATGCTTTGGCACACTCCTGGGTTGAACCCTGTCACAAGGCATTAGTTGCAGGAGGGAATAATATACAGAAAGAGCTCTATGGGTAAACTCAAGCAGATGAGCTGCTAAAATACCACAAATTCCTATCAGCTCCGGCACATTCTTGCTCTGTACTCGCCTGATCCTTATCATTAACTTTTCTTCAAAGCCCTTCTAAGTTTCTCATAATGGGTGGGGGTGAAAACAAAAAGTTGATGAAAAGTAGAACTTTCAGGAGGCCACAGATAGCTCATAAGAAGCACCACATAAGGATACATTAGATACAAATAATAGAGGGGTAAAAACAGGCATCTGAATGATAAGGCAGGACTCTTAAGTAAATCCTAAACACGCTTACAAGATTGCAAGCTGTTGGAACGCACTTCAGCAATTGGAACTTTGTAAATGTCTGCTTAAACTAGAAATAATAATAGCAGAAGTTTTCAATCTACGGAGACGGTGCCCCTTCAAAAACCACCAACCTGTAAAACAAAGCCTATGGATGTTACTATAAACACATAGGGCTAATAATGAAAACAACAAGAAGCACTTAATGCCTCCAGTGTTAAACATAGCTGCGATATGTTTGGCCATCAACGTCCACAGAGGAGAAGAAGATCAAGGAGACCTTAACAGAGAGGATAGAAATATCATGGAGCCTATTCACCTACTTGGTGAAGATAATGGCTTTTCACCTCTTAGCTAGCTGGAGCATTATTTTTGGTATTCTCCCTTTTTTAAAACCAACAATTACCCTAATTAAACTGCAAGTCATATTCCATTCAAATTGTTAAAGGGATGATATTTCACAGTTGTCTCTTAAAGATAGTCCAGATACTGGAAGCAAAGTGGGATTGTCCTAAACATCCAAATTGAGAAGGTCTGCCCTGATAATAACAAAACCCACAATACAATGGGCAGCGGGTACTATTCCGTGTTTTAGCAAGACTATAGGAAGTTTTTTAGGACTCTATATGAAAAGTATATATATATATATATATAATGTATACAAAGAAACAAAGAATTTGACGACAGATAAGAACCGCCTAGTCGGCCCATTTTACTTGATGTAAGACTCCAGTATTAATCCGTTTTCCTCTTAGATTTAGAATAAAGCCTATCCAATGCATGTTTAAATTCCCTTACTATATAAGCCTGTAACAATAAGCGCAGAGTATTTTTAGAAGTATCACTATTCAATGCTATTTCATAGTATCTGCTTTTCAGGAGCCAGGTAGCTATGGTCCCTTAAGATTTACCGCTGGTGCCTTAACTAGTCCTTGGATACATTCCTTTCTGGCGGCTAAACTCCCAATAGTCCTGATAAAATGTATTTTTTCTGCATGTGCTTATTTTCGTGAACGCAGCCAGAGGGCTAAAGTACAAGGTCAATTGTGGGGTCTAAATCTAATGAACTTTGTGTTTAAGACGGGTCATTTCCTCTTCGTTTAAAATAAACGGCATCATGGTAGGAATGGTCTTATTGAAAAACTTTTGAGATTAATTCATTTGCCATTGAAATGTCAGGGCTTAAGCTGGAATACCCCAAAACGGTGGCCTGTTTGTGGCCCTCATGGACTGGAGTTGTGCACTTCTGCTGTAGATATTTTACGACTAATAGTACATCAGCTGGTGAGTATGTAACATTTAATAACATACTTGTTGGAACTGGGCTGTATTGTATTTACTGGGTGTAACACCCATGATTAGAAGAATATCATGTGATATTATTTTAGGATTGTTTTTTTTCCTCCATGATATCAGTAGGTTCCTGATACTTATTTGTAAACAAAATACAAGATTCTAAGGTACAAATGTGTATCTTATCCATAAATAAAGTTCTACAGCCAACATGGCCAATGACAGAGGGGGGGCAGCAGGGAGCATCAGCTGTTTGAATAGTTTTTCCATCTTTCAACAAGATGGTGTGTATGCCCGTACTCCCTGTTTTGTTTTACTGCAAACAAAAGAACTGATTAATAAATAACTTATCCGACAAACTCAGAGATAACATAAACATCATGGGTTCAAATAAGATGCTGAGACTAACAGGAACTGAGACGCCAATGTCAAAAGTCTCTTGCTGACATCATATCCACAAAACTAATACAAATGTTGAAATCCTCAGCCGTCGGGTGAACACAACCAGAAATGAACTATCACTTTTGTGTAAAATGAAAGCATCCACAAGGACGTACAGCATTTGCCAAAATGGAAGCTTTCAGTTAATGGCGCGCTTCTTCCTTGATGATGCAGTAACTATACAGAGTGCGCTCATTATGTCCCCTGGTCAACCAGCTTTCACAAATGATATTTTTGCTGAACAATTACATTTTGTATTAGAAATATGTTTATGGGAGTTTCCAATAAGACAGACACAAACATACTATAATATATATATATATATATATATATAGATAGATAGATAGATAGATAGATATATAAGTCTACTAAAGAGAACATTCATGTTCTAGCTAATTTGGGAAGGATATGAAATACTCAATTGGAAACATCAATGTTCTTCTGAAAGGGTGTATTAAGTCTTAGTCAACATTAGGTTGTTGTTCGTCTGTAGTGTCTATATCTAGGTAGTGTGTATTGTGAAGTTTGTATTTGAAGAAGTTCATCCCATCTGAGTCAACTATTTGGGGTGTTAGAAAGGGCAAAGGGGTTGGGCTTCATCACAAAGCATACGAACATATAAAAAGTGGTTCTGGTACCAAATCATCTACTTCAAGTGAAGACACGGTTCTTTAACTTTAAATTCATCTCCCATAAACCTCAAAAAGAGCAATGGGAGTGCTATGAATGTTTGAGAATCATGGCAAATATAGATCCACAACAGCTGGAGGACAACCTGTGGTCAACCGTGATATACAGTTATTCACATTGTGTTGATGGTTGATTATAACTGGAACCAAAGTCATCTTAGTGACCAGTTAACAAGACATTACTTTGTCCTCCTTTTTTTTTTTTTGCATGAGTCAATTCAATTTACACAACTTTGCCCTGGTCGGTCATGTGTCGTGAAATTACCACCATGTTCCCACATCTGGTGCAGGGAATGAAATGAACATTAATCCAAAGGGGAGTTATAATTAATAATACAGCTCCTGGTGTCTATTCCCAATAGATCTCTATGGATGTGCCCTTTACTTGGCTCTTAAAAAAAATCATGCACCTAAAAAATCTGTCTCCTGAGCTCCAGAAAGGTTTGCCAAGTCAGGGTGTAACAAGCTATCGGCTAAATTCACAGTATTGTACGATGGCTGTCGTTAAGGAAGTAACAAGCTTTCCGATATTGTCTTTATTTACTGTAAACTAAAAACTGGCATCGGGTGGCCCTTCTCAGATATATATATCCACTGCGCATTAGTCATGTTTGGAGAAGTCATCTGGTAGAGAAGTGTCAAAATGTTGGTTTATATAAATCGAGATTATTGTTATGTTATGCGCTACATATGTCCTGTTTATACATGCAATATCATATAATAGTATGGTGCTAAGTAAATAATAATAAATAAGGTATATACTTTCCTGGCTTCTTCATTTTGTACATGCAGCTCAGAAAAAAATGACTTTAAGTTAATGTGATTACAAATTATTTATAGAACCACATCACTATGGCAAAGGAAAAATGCTGGCAGGCAATGGAATTACATCACATACATCTGTACCAAAACTGTACAGAAATCTGTTACTGCATCCATGTATTTAACCATTCCAGCACCAGACCCGTCAGTCACAGTAAACAGCTCTCTTAAGACATGATCAGAAAGGGATCGTTTAAAAAGGTATTAACGACGGCCCATCAAATCTCACAACAGCTCAATAAAGGAGTAGTTGTTATGCAAATTAACACATTATTAGAACAAAGAAGATCCAAAACAAGAAGTGCTCAGGACCCTTTATCTATAATGATTATGGTAATAAAAACCTGACGTGTGGTTTTTCCCATTTTGATCCATATTATTTTGGTTATTTTTTTATTTTACTTTTTACACCTTTGTTCAAAATGTACCGATGATTTGATGGGCCAATAAAAAAGAGCAACACAATGAGAAGCGGGTTTGTGGCAGAACTGACATATGTATGGAATCCTCTAGATTCCTACCACGACTCCCTTGATCTGAACTGAAAAAACCTCATTAAAATCCTTATTATTTTCAGAATTATCGGTGAACACATCAAGCTTGTTAGCGGAATAGCTTCCTATCTGGATGCAAACAACAAAAATGGAGAGGCGCGCTAAGATACTCGAGTAATGCCAGGAATCGAGTGTTTGTTTTGGTTAAACTGTAATGGAGGGCAAATACAAAACATCTTCCATGACAATTTTCTATACCTACCGCAGAAACCCAAACACCAGGCAGCAGATGGCACTGAGCACTTTTAACACTTACAGCGCTAGGCTATGGTGCACCTCCAGTAAAAGGCTCTACACCTTAAATTTAAAAAAGAATTAAAAAATAAAAACAAAAACAAAAAAAATTTCACTTTAAAAGTAGGGGAACCTCAGGACGGAGGGTTAATCTTTCCTTAAAAATAACAAAATTAGGTATACAGCTTTAGTTCAACAATGCCTTTGGCTGAGGAATATGTGAGTTGTAGCCCAATTTGAGATAAATATTGGGACCGCTGTAGACTGCATAAACTAACAAAGAAAACTATTGATCGCCTACATCCCAGATACCCAACCGGCTTTCCCCCCCCCCTGATTTCAATACTCATGGATCAGGAGCTTTGGAATAAATTAACCCTTTACCTACAGAACACACTGCAGAAGCTGTGGAATAAATTAACCCTCTGCGCATCGAAAGACGCCTCGATGATGTAAGAGGCAGCTGCACAAACCAGTGAATGTCTTCATACAAACTAAAAAAGGAGGTTAACCTTTAAACCGCGTATAAACAGAACAGCGCTCGGCATTTGGCGGATACTTGCAAGAAAGTAACAAAACGAAGCAAATAGTAACCATCTAAGGCTACAGGATTCTCAACACTTCAAATGGCTAGCGAGTTAATGGACGGTCACGGGACATAGGTCCTGGCATTGCAATAGTTAATCAACATTATGGATGGGCACAGCAGGAATGGTGTTAGGGGGGCACATGAACCTTACCAGAGATCCATGGTTTACTTTCAACACTTTAAATCGATATACTTACTGGACTAGTAAAACAAGAGAGTGTTCTATGAGGGAGATATACGGTATACATATATATATACACACACATACATATATATATATATATATACACACATACTTATATATATATATATATATGACACATACGTTATATATATATATAATACACACACACATACATATATATATATATATATAATATACTATATATATATATCAATATACTTATATATATATATAATATACATATACATATATATATATATATACACACATACTTATATATATATATAAAATCCGTAACAGAGGAATGTGTGAGCATTTGCTTATTGAATAATCCCCAGTTGTTGTTCCCATGAAAGCAAGTGATTAAGAGGCAGCATTATTTAAAATGTGTACTAAGCACACCCCTAACATGATAGGGAGGGGGCAGGACTGAGATGTTTTTCCACTTCTCTCCAGACAGAACAGAAAATAGGATTGCATCATTAAAATAATCAAATATTTATACATACAGACTGCATGTTGTTAAACATGCATGATTGTTTTGCTAAAATCATACAAACAGTAGACTCTGGCGAATGTGTACAAAACACACATACATACCAAACACACACATACATACCAAACATACATACATTCACACACACACACTCATTCTGGATCCTATTAATGTATAAAGAATATAAAGTGCACACCGACATCACTAGAGGCAAAAATCAGAAAAAGGGAGATCTAGCAGTACAGTTTAGATGATCGTTCCCCATACTGGATGTAAAGATAATGTATACACGCCGGGGATGGGGGGGACACAACAAGTGATGATGGGCTAGCGAAGAGCCGCGGTACGCTCTCCTTACCTTGCTTGGGGTGCACCAGTGCCTCTTCTCTCTGCACTTGAGTGATACAGCTGCTTTCCATCTAAGACTTGCGCAGATCCAGTGCTGATCTCTTCTTCTTCCAGATCGGAATCCTGTAGCTCTTCGCTTCTTTACTCTAACTGGGTTGTTTGGTGTTTTTTGGGGTTTTTTTTTTTAAATTCCTGATTCTGGTTCTATTACAATAAGATCTTTGGGATCTCTAAACATAAACGTTGCGATAAATAAATAAGAACCCCCTCCCCAGCCCGTACATACATACACAGGCAGGTCCCAACCCAAATCTCAGAATTGGTTCAACATGGAGAACGCTGTGCAAAAAGAAGCAAAACAACAGAGGAAATGGGACATCGGCCGTTTCAAGGTCCCCCCAATACTATAGATAAACAACCTCCCCGGATCGGCCTCTTGTACGCTCCGACCCTCGTTACAGCTGGACCCCGGGGCCCTTGCTTGGCTCGCAATTAAAAGCTATGATCTTCAGAGGCGGGAAAATAAAAGATTTCGTGGAAATTAAGCTTTGTTTTCCTAGTGCAGGGCAGAGTGATGGGGGAGCCTTGAAACCGCGCGAAGCGGTGATTGGCTGGCAGGGTTGTGGGCAGTATAAAAAGGGAGGTATTTTACTATGCAGTGTTTATCTAAGTACATTCCAGTGCATACGCTGCTGTGTGCATTTGGACTAATGCAGCGGAGAGACGCGGCTTTTGGCATAAACACCATGACAGGGGCTGAATTTCCCGTTGCCCGTTAACCTGTTCGCGCCCAGCAGAGGGACATGTAAATAAAGAGCGGCTCCCTCAGAGCAGGGTTCGCGGTTCTTTGCTCTAGCGTTTACATTCACCCAGGGTGATAAAAACATTTGACGTATCTGAGAATAAAATAAATGCAAAATAAAGAGGACTGTACGAATGGCATTTATTTATATAGTGCTGGCAGATACTGTAGCGTGGCAACAACGGGACCGTAAAAACAATTAACATAGACCATTTAATATGACAATAACATTAAAAAGAATACAAGGAAGGTTTTTGAGGGGATTCCTAAAAAGTAACCATAAACATCAGGCAAAAACTGGCTGTGTTGTGGTTTTTCTGGACGCTGCAGGTGACTTTTGGTCACGAGAAAATACGTATGAATTTCCCAAATAACATTTAGTCTTTACAATGTCCGCCATTAAGGGGCCTCAAAACAGGAGTATCGCATGCGGGCTGGAAAAAAGGTTTAAGATTTCCCTAAAAAAATATGTAATTAGGCAGACTGTGTTATTGAGGATGTCGCCAAGTATTATTTGGTGAAAATGGCGTCCGTATCGTCCGACCAACCAGCCTGGGAATTCCTGAGCTTCCTGTGAAGTCAATGACCGTTGGGTTGGTGGGGACAGCAGGTCCTCCCTCACATCATCGTATAGTCATGGAGCTGTAATGTCGGGCCATAAACAGCTTTAGGGAATGTTTTCTGAAGCAGTAATGTGGGAGATAAGAATGTGTAAAGCGCTACAGTCATTTGTTGGGTAGGGGGTAAAAAGTTCAAAAGACCATACTGATCTGTTACATGGGCTAATACTAGACCATGGCTAAACATATTGTGCGAACGTGGAGCTTGCATTTGGCTGTCAGTACAAAAGGGAAGACTTGACTATGTGTATTTTGTATTTTCCCAGGCAAAAAAGATTGATAAAGAAAATATGTACTGATATGCATAATAATAGATGTTTACCTAGTTTACCAAGGTAAAGCTGTTTACCCATGGTTATGTGTAAACAACAACAAAAAATATCTAACATGACAATATTGGTTTAATGTAAGTAGAAATTGGTGGGATCATCATGAAACCACAACTCTGGCTCACACACCATCCTTCCAAAAGTTTTAGGAACATACGTGTTGACAATATGTTGGGTTGGCGTTCACAGATGTTTAGAGGGGATTTACCGTATTTTCATTTATACCCTCAGTTTATTTATTATATATACTGTAGCCATAAGCCTATAAGTAAGCATGTGAAATATCTAAGGCAATTCGCTCAACCCGTATCCTTCCCTTATTGCAGATTTTTGGATTGGTGGGAATTTACTTTGTATTTTGTTTTGAAGGCTACCATGAAACAAGGAACTCCTCAAACTGTTTTCTACTGAGTGATGAAGAAGCTGGCTACACCCTCTACAAATACCCGTTCTATTAATTCAGTTCTTCAAAGTTCTAAAACCCAAATTATAATAATTAGAAATATTTTATTGAAAGCCGCTTAAGTTGTTGGAAACCAGGTTCATTAATGCTAAAGGTAACATATTCAATGTATTCCTTGGCATGTTCTATATCTTTGATATACAAATGCATAATGTTTTACACCAAAGTGGAAGCTGTAAGTAAATAAAGGCACTGGATGAAAAAGATTGTAAGAAGCATTTACAGTACGGTATATACTGTTTTAAAGTAATTTTTTGTTTAATATATAAATACTCATCTTTTGTTATTAACTGAAGCTGGAACCTGGCTAAGCTGTGTTGGTGCAATATAAAGAAACAATAAAGCAGTATCTGATCCCACTTCTAGAAACTCACATTTGCACTTTAAATCTACTAAGTGTATGAGTATTAAATTCCAGTGCTCAAGTAGCGCAAAGCACATCCATGTTTTTCAGGATTATGAATGTGACTATACTTCGCAATGCACAACGTTAAATCCCAAGAGTTGCCTCCAGAAAACTCATAACAATACAACATCGGGATCAGACTTCAGGATTGAGACATAAAGTGAAGCTGACAGAATCAGTTGGTGTATCGAACATAGTACTGCTTTCACAGGATTTATTTTTTTCTTCGTAAAAAAAAAAAAAAGCTGTTTTCCATATGATCACTAGATCCCAGGGAATTTTTCTGCAGTTTAAAGGACTTGTTTTCTCACAGATTTCATATGAGCCAAGCAATAAAATGTACAATTTAAGCGCATGTGCCTTTTTTTCCGTAGGTTAGAAATATTTGTGTGCATAAACACTGCATAGATGGGAGGACCTTCGACCATCATGTATAAGCCAAGTAACTTTTACAAAAATGTGGTTTTCATTCTTTGCGGCTGAGTGAGAAAATATTCTGCTGTATTCCACAAAAAATAACATGGAATTTTTTTTTTTTTTAATGGATTTAGTATGTAAAACTTAAAAATGAAGGTTTTCCAAAAATACTGTGTTTTTACATTATACTTTTATGTTAATCACCTATTTGATATTGCAGTACAAATAGTGACAAACATGTAAAATCATTAATACAGTTCAACACAGAAAAACAGGAGAAGCCAATGTGATGGAGCTTTTGTACAGTGAGTTATGGAGTTTGCACCTCACTTTTAAAATGATCAGTATCAATAACATCGGCACCACAATCTAGTGTTCTCTACGTACCAAACATGCTTCCACATGGAGGGTGCACAATCTGTACTTTTATGCTATGACTTTAGATTAAAATGAATGGATCCAAATTGTTAGGTGATTATATTATATGTTTTATTTTATGTATGCATATGGAGTATATGCGGTATCCAAAGAACTCCTGAGGAATTAAAAATGGGAGCACAAGAGTTTACTGCCTTACTGAGCATACCAGTAGTTTTCATGATACTAATGATTGATCAATGATACCTTTCTTAGCCTTAAAAGACAGTCAAGTGATCTTCCCTGAGCTTTTTCTATCAGAAACCCCTCTTCAGTGCTGGTGTGGCTCTTCACCTTCCCATGCTGGCCAATTAACATGTCTGGCAGCATGAATGCGGCTTGCCTTGGACTTTTGTCATGACAAATTCCATCTACCTCCCCGTCACTTCCCAGGTGTCATTCCTGCTGTAGTACTGTATGTTTGTGCCCTTGAAACTGTTTAATGTCTGCTGTTGCTTCTTTGTACTGTGTTTCATTGATGTCTCAGATGTACTGTTCCAGGCATTGACACGTCATGTCTGTATATTCTGATTGTCATCAGTGTATGTATTCTGACCTCCATCACAGTCTGCCTATGTTCTGTCTTTGAATTAACTCAATCAAGCCTATTAGTAAGTGTAAGAAACATATAAGACATTATACTCAACCTGTATCCTGATTCCTGGGTTTCCTGATAGCATTTTTTTGTTTTATTAGAAGACCGTGAAACAAGGAACCCCTCAACCTGTTTTCATTTGTTTTATACAGTGTAATGAAGAAGCAGGGCATACTACGTAAAAACAACCTTTCCAGTAACTCAGTTCAGTCTAAGACCAAAATTATATTAATTAGAAATAACATTATCCCTCCACCTGGGCTTGAGAGTCACTCACGTAGTTGCAAACTATGTTCATCAATGCTAAAGGTTACATTTAGGGTATTAATGTATATGTTTTATATATGTGACATACAAACACTGAATATTCTTTTTTTTCTTTTTTGCTTTACACCAGAAGTAGAAGCTATAAGTAAATAAATAAAGGCAGTAGGTCGCCATCACTTCCCCAGGTGTCATTCCTGCTTGAAACTGTGTAATGTTTTTGCTGTTGTGTCACAATTACTGTTGCTTCTTTTGTTCTGTGTTTTATCTCAGTATATACTTCATTGTCTCAGATATACTCTTCCAGTAATTGACACATGCCATGTCTGCACGCTCCTGGTTAATTTGTAGGTGTATGTATTCTGAGCCGCATCACAGTCTGCCTTCTATATGATATGTATGTTCTATGTGAATGAAATACCTGGTGGTGGGGTTTGATATGAGGATGTGTGTGCTGGGAGAACGAGAGAGCATTGTCACAAAGTGAAAAGCTTCAGCGTGCCGGATCCCGAGAATAATTCTTCAGAACAACGTTGTCAGAAAAACAATTCAGACGTGTAATACTTCATATTGCTTCTTCTCAATTGGAGTTTTGTAACCCTGGGTCTTATACATCAAATACCACCACAGTTGTTTTTGGCCAATGTTTCCTTAAACACAGTGATTCTGCTGATAATCTAGTGGTGTCTGCAGCACCTCAACACATTTTAATTGTGGAATTATGTTATGTACTGATTTTCCACATTAACTTTTACCAAGCAAACCAATGCCAATGACATTTAGCACAATATCAAACTGTATAGTTAACTCGGTAATGTGCAATACAATGGTTATTCCAGTAAGCAAAAATATTTTTTTAAAAAACCAAAACTATAAAAGTTTTCAAAAACCAACCCAAAACAGCAGTAGAAATTGTAACTGAATGCTTTTAAAATGTATTTCAGCTTTTATACCCCCCGGAAATAGCATTGTATATTACAATGGATCTATTTGGGAGTGCCATAAATGTGTAATGTGACCTTCATTATGTCAGCATTGTCATAAAGGATTAACTCTGTTACCAAGGAAACTGTAGATTTGATGAAAAGTATACATATTATGAAAGCAACAACTTAAAATGTTGCTTAACCATGCAAGATTGTAACGATTCCTATCACCCCCCAACCATCTGTGTCGGTAATGTTACTTTAATATAAAGAAAGGATGACAGGGATATACATATATACTGTTAAGTAGGTATCCATTTTGATTTTGATTGGTTTCCTATCTTCTTATTTCAATGTTTTATCCCTGAAAGAAAAAAGACGGTATTATGTTTATCGTTTTCATCCGTTCTCTTTGATTACTGTCTATAACTCGAAAAGCTATTTCTTGTCTGAAAATGACTAATAGATCCAGTGAACAGCAAAGAGCAACTGACACCAAAAAAGAAATACATTCTTTAGTCAATGATTTTAGGAGCATTAAACATTGTTCAATATTCTTTTGCCATGAACTCCATGCATCACCTAACATTCATCTCAAAGTGTCTTTTAGACAAAAACCTGTTTTTTTACCTTTTTTTTTGGCTGACTTTCTACTCAAACACCAAACTGAGTTTATTCTTCATTGCAACGCTAATGAAGCCTATTCTCCCATAGACTTTTAGTGGTCAGTATGTCCAGCTGAGCCATTGTATTGTATGAGGAGTCAGCCTGAACAGAGCACATACAATGTGGGTAATATGCAGCTGCCTGAAAACATTATATTGTGCAAAAAATAGAAATATATTTAAAAAGGAAACACAATATTTTTGAAAACTAATCTTGAATCCGATACAAGAGAGAAAAATGTTTGGTTGGAGGTCCCCTTTAAATTGCGAAACTAAAGTACATCACTTACCTTATCAATTCCTTAGGTATGAACTGTTCAAATAAAACGTCTTGATAAGGCATCCCCACCTTAGCCTTGCTTTTCAAACAAAAGACTCCCGCTTTGGTCATTTGAAATGTTAGGTTCTACAATAACAGCATACAAATTACCTGTTCCCAGGTAACTGACCAGCCATGTTCAATACATGTTAACACGTAGAGGTCAGATAAGATCTTTCGAGAGGGCTAGGCAGGCTTTATGTAGATGTGTGCCTTCCATGTCAGGCTGGTTAAGTTACTGTTGATAAGGAGATATTTTATAGCTATTGAACAGTTTCACAAGGCTGATCATAAAAGTGGTGAAAGGTTTAGTTTGTTTCGTTACATCATTTTGCTTGCAAATTTATCAATATACTTCCTGTTGAAGTTATAAGTATAATATTAATGCTAATGCCTTTTTATTTTATTAAGTATTTTAGTTTACAAAGCTCTGATTCAATTACACCCAGTTATGGGATAGTATTGACAGATGAATATTACACAATTGGATATTACCTCACAAGTCAGTTGTTATTATATCCACTCTGTGAATAGAATGTGTGATCATCTTGCAGGAAACTCAGTGACTTTCCTTACTTGGTTTAATACATTATTTCTAAGTTCATTGATTGGGCAAATGTTTTTCAGTACATACTATTGCAAACGCCAACAAAGAACATAGTATCCTGCTATAAACATATGCCTTTAGCAAAATTATGACATTTTATGTCATAATTTAACACATTTGTCTGTGTTTCTACATTAGTTTTGAACAGTTCAATAATACTTGGTAATACTTAGTTATTTGTCCAAAAATGAGTTTGCTTTGCACATTTTTCTTTTCAGATTATAATTGTATTTGGTTGGTACATATGAAAAACTGTCAAAACAGACACACATATATGTAGATAGATAGATGCATGAAAAACAGTATTTTGTATCCATTCATTCATTCATTCATACATACAAGATTTGTCCTTCTTTTATGACTGAATGAAGTTAGCATGAATGCTTTATGGTTGCTGTAAAACATATGTTCAAAAGCAGCCTTTGAGTAGAAAGCCTTTGTAATGCAGCTGCCAGAAAGCAGTAGAGAGGGAATTTGTTAAGAGCCATTAATGAAACAAATCCACGATGACATAAGAATTCTTTAGTATAAATACAAATTAATCACAGTTGGAGGAGGCTGATTAGATTGTTAGAATCATTAAATATGGTTTTATTGCATGATAACTTTCTTTGAAGGCGAAAGTACTTTTCATAGAAAATAAACCACACACCAAAGCATAAAACCACCAATCATACATACGGGATTTTGTTTTATTTCATACATCTGGGGCAGCTTATTTAAACATCATCATTTTTATTTTCCATTTTTAATTAGAAACAAATTATGTGGGGGGGAAAAAAACAACTCTCAGCTGCTTACTTAACCAGAAAAATATTATTCAAAACAAATTAAGATTATATTTTCTGGTATTTGTAGCATTCAATACTCTTTATTGATTTGAGTTTCCTTTCATTTCTGAGATGATGTAACAGTGATGTAAAAAATAGTACATTTTACAATTTAGTTAAAAAGCTAATTTTATTATAACTTGTCTTCAAGTATCAGAGTTTAGCAAACATTATATTAGCATAGCTTTCAAGTTTTTTGATAAAAATGCATCTTTTCTATGCATTCATATATAATAATTTTTCAGGGGGGGGTCTGCTATGATTTCATTAGAAATATTTTGATATCCTTGGTTAAAAATACTTGTCATAATTATATGCATATATAAGTAATATTTAATATAAAACCTAAAGTTTAATTTCAATGTTGTGAACTAATATTATAAGGTTTTATTTATTAACTTTAATTTGATTATTTAAATTTAATATCTGAGTAATTTTCATTAGCAGATATTTATTTGTTTAAAAGCTTTACTGGTATATTATATTTTTAAAATTATATAGTGATATATTTATCCTAAAAACATGGTAATACAGTAAGTTTTAAATGAATGTATTTTGTAAATTATCTACTTAAAAAGTAAAATAAAATGTATATTTTAGTAACTAGTTTTATTCAAATTCGGTAATACCCAAGATCAAAATCTGATTGTTAGCTAAGAAAGTTATTGTTTTCTACTGCTAAAATTACATTTTGATCTTTTAATGATTTCAGATTCCATTTATGAAATATAGTATGTTACAGAAGACTGTTTGGTTTGCAGAGCATTATAACTCCTGAAATCAAGACTCAGATAATTAATATAATTTTAGAAGATGAAGTTCTTAAAACTAAGTGCTTCTGGTCTTACTAAGTATCAAACATCTGATTCAAAATTATATATACATTCAACCCTAGCTCGTAATCTATACCAACTGCAGAAAAAAAATTGTATGAAAATGTAAAAATCAGATAAGTTTAAAAAAACAGTAAATAAAAGGAATCCATTGCTGTTCTCATCAGTCAACAAACTCAAAAAGGCTGTCTGATATTCCATGGCGACATAGCATCTGACATAACTCTTTAACATGAGGAAGCCAAAAAGAGACCATAGAGTCACTATGGTCCACCAGAAGACAATGTTAGTTGACGTCTCTCGATACAATATCTACAATTAGTTGCAGAAGGGTATGGGTGTTGCTCTCCTTATAGATCCATGCCTATACTTATTTAATGTTCTTGTTTAGATATGTTTAGAAAATCCAACTTTTAAAGAGAGAATTGCAATTTTTGTTGCCAAACTAATAGCAATTTGTTTTGAGGTCACTAAGGTGATTCTTGTGCAACATATAAAATCTCTGAAGGATCTTTAGCGATTTGGATGCACTTTGGAAATTTTGAATGATAAACCAGGCATGTGTTCATTAAAAAGGTATTTAAGAGGATCTGTGAAAGAAGGTTTTCTCTTTCATAGGTGTTCAATAATTTATGATTTTTCCCCTCTAGGGTTTTGTGTTTTGAAGCGATTATTAAATTGTGTGTAAGGAGATGTCCTAAATTCCAAAAGTTGCATGGTCCTAAGAAATATGTTTTTTTTTATAAATCTTGAGCATCAAATGTCTTCAAAAATGCTACTTCTTGTATTTTTAATAGTTTATTAACCTTTATTCATATATGTTGTACCTTCTTGCTATATTTTCAACCTGTTGCCATGGTGAGGATATTTTGGATGGTTTGACTGCATTTAAAAGGCCAAATGATCTTGTGTTTTAAGTATTTGATATTCTCTTCTTGAACAGTTCAAATATAACAAATACATGTTTTGATATCCCTATAGTTACTACTAGTTCCACTTTCAGGAATCTTGTAAGAACATGAATAATTTAACTTACATTGTATGGAGCTGCATTTTGTCAAAATGTTCTAGTGCTGATGCTTTGATGCTGGTGCTTTTAGAGGCCATTTAGTATTTAATAAATAAGGTCTGTTTTTCAGTAAAAAGGTTGTTTAATAATATTCCCAAGAAGACAGAGAAAAAGAAAGCACAATGAAATCTGTATATTCAAGGAGCACGGCGGGGAACACCCCAATTTCTTTTTGTATAAAAAAAATGGTTGTTTTATCCCAACCTGAATAACACCTTCTCTGTCTTCAAACTCTATTGCCCTCACAGTAACACAATAGAGTACCTACAAATGTATGAATGTTTATGATGTGAAAGATGTTGAATGCACAAATGATATGCCTGTTTTATACATGGTGAAGCTGTCAGTGCATCGCAGCATGCTTTGTATATGAAATGTTTGTCTAGTCTATGAATAAACTCAGTCGTGCCATATAACAATCTGTCACCTTGATGATGGGCATGAATATTGGTTTTTGGGAGCAAGGGTGGAGGAAAGATTACAAGTTCCAGGTCATCTGTGTAGATATACTTTTACTATACCAAATCAAGTTACAGACGGAAAAATAGTCAAGAGACCATAGACCGAGTGGTTGGTCACAGGGGTGATAAGAGGAATACTGGATATGAAACCTTTAAGAGAAACCAAAATAATAAGTGAGGTCAAATACCTAATTTAACCCCCAAGGAAAGCAGGTGTGGAGCTGAAAATAACCCTTTTTATTTTCCAGAAGACAAGTTCTTCCATTGCTGATGTTTTAAGTAATATGATGCAAATAAGATGATTGCAGAACAACCTAACCCAAGATAAATGATTGTATTTTCCATGGCATTCCCTTGTTTCATGAAGCCATTCTTAAATAAATTTCTTTAAGAAGCAATGGGTTATATATTCAATGAAAAGGGAGTTTGTAGGAGCGTTGGGTCATTGCACAGCTAAGGCAATTTTATTTAATCTAATCATTTTTATGCTTTATATGTTTATTTGTTTGAGCAGGGCCCTCCTCACCTGTTGTCTCTAAGTCAAATCGTTATGTTACATACTACTTGTCCTGTCCACCCATTGTACAGCACTAGGGAATTTGATGGCGCTATATAAAACAATAAATAATAATAAGGGGAATCCTGTACTAACAGGTCTGGTTTTGCATGGTGTTGCTGTTTTGTGGCATTTTCACATATTTGAGATATTTAGTTAAAAAAAAAAAAATAAGGGGGGAAAATCCAATTATGGATGTAAAGAGAAATTTGACCCTAAAGAATTACACAGACAAAACCCTGCCTTTTCCTACTGATTGATTATAGGGAAGAGTGAGGAACAAGGAGTAAACAAATGCTTAATGCGTGATCCACCCTTGTTTAAAGATGCACAAATATAAAAAGTGTGATACTCCCTCATAAAAAATATATTTGACTTTTGTAAACTTCATAGTCAAGTATACAGGCAGATAAGTTGTGGTTGGCAGGCATCAATGGCTGCTCATACTTAGCTATATATATACTTTATTTATTACATGTGTGAATTTATTAAAATATAGTAAAGCTAGTGAATGGATATTTATAGCTGCTTCTATCATCTGATGATCTGAGATACATTTTGGAAGGTAATTTTAAGGATGAAGTGTGTCTGTGTGTGTATGTTTTGTCAAGGGGAGGTTAGAACCTTTAAAATAACACACAAAACATACTAGCAGTGAAATCTTTACCTTGGGCACTGTGCCCCCAGCCATCCCAAACTCTTTATTATGTTCAACATTTAGAAGCATTAGGAACGTCAGTCTTCTGGCCGCTGTTTAGTTTTAGTGTAGAACATTTTGTGTCAAACAATTGTACTTTGTGAATTGTGGCACTTGTCAGTGGTAGCTGTAATGGATGCCTCCACCAGACATATTACATTTCATTATCCAATACTTGCCTGTTAGCAGTTCTGTTAGCAATTATTTGAAGTCGTCATTTACCTATATATCTGTCCGCACGGTCTTATTTTAGGTAATTAGGAGGACCATCTCTCCTAAACATCAAAAGAGAGGTCTCCACTTTGAGCGCCAATTGCCAAAGGAAAGTACAGCAGAGAAGTGGGGAATAAAATATATAATAGTTCGCAAACAAGTTGCAGTTTGTTTACAGCAAAACTGAGCTACAAAGGTCGAGCTTGCACACTGTTTATACCCACAAGGCTAATCTTATGAGCAAGTGATTTGTAATGACATTGAGCTATAGAAAGGGTTTGTCCTGGAGCTCCATCAGTATAAAAAGGACACTCCGGCCTTCATATGCATCTTAATTCTTATGATTGATGAGTAGTCCCCCAAGCCAATGAATGGGGAAATTCTGCAGAATATCCCCAAATGCATTTTCTTCTCCCCCCCCCCCCACTATTTGATTTGCAGGTCACCTGCAACCTTATATATTTACTGCCATTTAGCACCAGAATGTGTTCCGGGGAGGGGAGGCACAGAAATCAAATGGCTGCTCGAAGCCAATTATGATAGGCCGGACCATAGAGGAGGTGTTGCACTGCAGCTCTGAAGATGCAGCTTCTCTTAAGTATTTTCATTTTCTGTACTTTCAAAATACTTTAATATGCATTACTCATTGAGGAATGTGACTGAACTGTCCATTTAAAGATGGTTGTATCTCTTTCGACCTGCTCTAAATTGAATCAGTCATAGCTGCAATTATCTCTGTGTACCACTCATAGACATGCATTTTCTACTCTAACAATTGACTATCTTCATGCGATAAGGTAACGTTTGTTGTTAATGCCACTGACAATCCTAGGTTTTCATATGGATGCATTTTACGTTCCTACCTTAATGTAGGTGACTAATGAAAGTTTATTGGGGACCTCACCCTTTTACATTAAACTTTATTGTGCTTTTATAGCTAGAAGTACACAAAGTGCAGCGGCTTGTGGGTAACTAAATATAAAGAGTACAATGGATGGATGGAAGGAATGACTAGGTGGGACAAATTATTGGAACAGTGACCTAAGCTTAAAACAGCTCTTAGACAAAGAGAATACAGAGGACACAGGATCCATAACTTATTTTATATGGCACCACCATATTCTGCAGCTCTGTACAATATGTAAACAGGACATATCAAGTACATTACTTAACAATTTAGACTGAAATTGAAGAAGACCCTGAACAAATGTGCTTACACTATTATAACTGGGAAAAGTTGGTAAAAATATCGGTGGCCCAAAAAGTAAATATTTAGCCCATCTATTTAGAGAGAAGCCAATTATTATTTTGTTTTTATATCATGTGAAACATACAGTATACTGGTTTAGTGTGGAGTATAACATGCGTTTATTCTATGATTGTGCATATAGGACCTACCAGTAGGTTCAACAAATGCACTTGTCAAATTCAACTATCTAAGCATCGTGCACAATATGCTTATCTTTGATGAGTTTATGTGATTGTTTGGTTTCTGTCCTACATAGAATCTATACACAGTGATTCTTTTATGAATGGAATAGCGTTCATCAATAATGTTTTTATTACTATATGTTTATTGGTGAAAGGGAGCTTATAATCAATTTGGGAAACATTAGCTTCACCACAATGGTGAATCCTATTAAAACAACCAGATCTGCGCTTTATTACATAAAACTGTTAGAGATATATTATAAATGTATCTATTATAAACTTATCTATAGATGGTACCTGACCCCTAGTAGGATTGGAAAATGTTCTCCAAAATAGAGGGAGCCTACATACTTATCTGGTGGAAATGTGACGAAATCAGGTATGCATGGGGAAAGGTTTGCTTTCACTATTATCCCTAAAGTATTAGATGGGGAGGTTCAACCCAACCCGACATCGGCACTTCTTCACCTTCCCTTATTGGACTTCACCTCAGGAAATAGACAGGTTATTATACATATCTATATGGCATTCAAATTAATGGTTACGATTTTCAAGCCTCCATGAGAAAATAGTATTATACAAATAGTTCTGATAGGTTAGATTTATATTAAAACATGAATCACCTAGAATAAAGTACTCTCCCCACACAAATCTAGACTATAATTTGCATTGGATAAAGAGGTGGCTGAATGGTGTATGAATGTACAGTAGAGATTTGTATCTATATCAATAAGAAACACAACAAAAAGTTTAGATTTATGTTTCTTTGCAAAAATTGCTTTTTTGTACTTAAGAATCTTTACAATAAAATGTAAAAAATAATAATAAGGGAATTGGAAGATCTTAGTTATGAAGAGAGAATAAAAATTATTTAAATACACTAGAAAAACAGCGTCTTGGAGGTGATATTATAACATTGAGTAAATATTTGCAAGGCCAATATAAAGAGCTCTCCAGTGACCTGTTCATTAACAGGAATGTATAAAGAGGTCATCATCTGAGAATGGAAGAGCAAAGATTTCATACATAACAAACAAAGGGATTCTTTACAGTAAAGACAATAAATAATGATAGAATAAATATTAATATTTTAGAGCCTCTTGATCCAAGGAGAAATCGGATTGCCTTTCAGAGTCAAGAATAAATTTAGGGTTTTTTGCCTTCTTTTCAACCAAAACCAGGAAGAATAGGTAGAAGCAGAGCTGTAGCTAGCTCCTTTTGCGCCCGAGGCAAGAGGTTATTTTATTTACACCGCCTTTACACATACCTGCCCATAAACACACATGTTCACATACACTGCCCTTACACGCTGCCTTAACACATACCTGCCCATAAACACATATATACACATACACTGCCCTTACACACGACTGCTCATATATGCTGCCTTTATACAAACACACATATACGCTCCGGGGCTCAGCATAATTTGCCGGGGCGTAGTGATTAGGGAGCACAGAAGCCAAGGTCTGAAGTGACAGACCTCGTGCTCCCTAATGCTGGGCCAGTTAGAGGGGGGATTGTGAACTCCCCAACCAGCCCTGCAGGCTGCTGATCGGATGGCTGTGCGCCCCCTCGCAGCTGCGCCTGAGGCCCTGGGTAGAAGGGTTGATCTTGATGGACTTAAGTGTGAAATCATTTCTGATTGAATGTTCCTATGGGATCTCTTTTAATTCTTGTAACACCTCTATAAAATAGAGCTCCTCTTCTTTACTTTCATGTAAAGAGTAAAGATGGAGTCAAGGGCTCTGTTACTTGGTATTGCTGGGTTGTTACTTATAACTAATATAATAATATTGAACTTATAACAGTAAGACTCTCCACTTTAGACCATACATGGGTGGCAGGAGGTCCTTTTCCCTTTAACTCAGAATGAAGTTATAAGTAAAGGCCTTCTTATTTTGTGTTCTGATGTAGTAGCTCAACACATTTTGCCAGTAATTGGCTTCTTACTGGTGCATCGGGAAGAAGCCAATTACTGGCGAAACATGTTTTTATCATTGTTATTCACAGGTGTTTTTACAATCAATTGCACAAACACATTTAGTTTTGTTTGATTAACCACCTTTAGTAGGTTAGTACATTTCACATTTTGTTTGTTTGCACCTTGTTTCACAATGTTATGATAGTGATAAAGGCTGGTTATATTACTTCCCACCTATGCATCCAATAGCAAAATGGGTCCTTTTTGATTCACGCTTTACTCTGATCACAAACTTTCTTGCATTCCTTTACTAAAAGACATCTACTGGTATCCTGCTTAAAGCTTCAAAAACCTGTACATTTTTTCTACACGGTTATAAATAGGATTGGCAGGCTGAGTATTGGATTATATCTCTCGGCACAGATTGTCAGATTGCATGGCATGCAGCAAGCTTAAACATTTCATTCTTGTTTTTCTACACAGCTCTTCCATTCAGCAATAAAGAGCGTGGAGCCCCAGAGCACAGGTTGCTAAGCAACAGTCATGTGACACACAAGGGCACAGTTTCCATTACACAATACTGAAAAGTGAGATGGACAGCAAGAACAGAATTTGGTGTTCATGTCCTTGGGCAGCCAGACAGTCTTAGATTGAGTCTCCTGTCAATGCTATAACAGTTTCATTGACTGCTGTAATATATATATATATATATATATATATATATATATATATATATATATATATATATGAAAGATATAAAAAATAACCATATAAACCCCTTGTGGTGTGTCTACATTACCCAACATTACCCTACATTCAAAGCTACTTAAATCCATGAGTTGTTGTAGAATGTTATAGAATCCATGGGAATTTCAAGCAAGCAGGGCAATATATATATAAAAAAAACCAAAGCATTAGGTTGCATTCAGACTACAGGAACTAAATGGTTCTTATCTACTGTCAGATTCTATATTTCTGTATCATAGTTGCCTTTCAATCAGAAAACCCTGTATTGGTAAATACCAAGAAAAGTATGAATTAACTTCTTTTTTTTTTTTGCTCAGACTGGGAAATAGAACACATTTCCTGCATTTCCAGCCTGCAAAATGTAGGTCTTCTGAAAAGCAAAACTTGTTATCAAGAATATTGTAAAATATGATTTATAGAAATGCATCGTTTTTGTCCTCCTACACCACACACACAGACAAGATTTGTTATAAACCATGATGGCTCCCTGGGACTGTGAATTTTTAGATCCAATTACCAAAGTATAATTAGATAATTTGCTAATGAAATGTTATTTAGTCATTATTCACAAGTTTTGTGAATGCAACTAGTCTTGTCTTTTTTTTCCACTCTCTCTCTCTCTTGAATAAATCACAGAGAGCCAATAACACATAGATCACATTCTCCGAGAGTCAAACATTAATATAGCATCAGGCACCAGCTTGTCTCCTAAATAGGGAAGCGATAACAAGATATTGGATTACACTAAGATTCATTTACTGAGGACCCTGCAGGCTAAGACAGCTCAAATTTACTTGCAATGGTAAATGAGCCCACGGTAGAGAAATTAAATTAACAGTACTGAGAGGCGTGTAACAAAGTCAGAAAAAAACCATATAGTTACTCATCACACCAATCATTGGTGGTACAAATATTTAAAATGTATAATTTACATTAGAAAGACAATCTATATGGTGTTGATGAATGTTTTTCTTCTTTTTAACAGTCTTGGATGTATAAAGTCAGTCCTAGCAGGCTAGACCCTCTGTATTTAAAGAAAAATACTTAGCTCATGACTTACGCTTCTACAAAGTCAGAGAAATATTCCATTCCAGACCATTTGTGGGACAACAATGTGTTATTTTTTGTTGGGAAATGACACTAGTGTGATTTCAGTAACTCACTTAAAAGCAACATCTTACCCAGTTGAGCTTGTACATATTTAGGTTCCAGAAAGCGACATAACCTGTTCCAAAAATCTCAGTTTAGTAAAACTGGGCTCAGCCCAACCAATAAAAAAGTGTGAAACGCTAAATGCCTTCTCCCTCTCAGTACAAGGACTTCTAGCATCTAACTTGGCTTTTGTGCAATGTGATGAGAAGAGACTTAACTACAACTTTGCACCATATTTGCTTGTGCTAAACCGTAATACAAACCATCAAACACCACAAGAAGCTGTATTTTTCCCAGTTGGACTCTCATGGCACATAGATAGATCTTATTGGGTTGGGAGGCACTTGTGCAATGGCATAGCTGCTCAATGGGCAAGTTAGGGATATCAGAGTTACACTACGGAGGAACATTGAAGTATATTTAGCTGGTAGTGCACATAGGATGACTACATCAGCCATTTTTTCCAAGACACACACACTTCACGAGTTGCTTGTGGTGTTTGGGATAACAAACCAGTTATAGGGTGTCACATAACAGTATTCTGTTTGCATGAGTGACGTCATCAAATGGAATGAGTTTTGGCAATCTCTAACAAATTACTTGATGGCCCACATTCTACCTGTGCTTTTGAGGAGCATATGAAACCTATTTGTGGAAAAATGGCTAATATGGTCCCTAGCCACATATCCTCTTGAGGGGGAGTATTGGGATATGAAGTTATATCCTATTTCTCAGTAGTGAGGCTTTTGGGAGTGGAGGTTGGTCTTGGGTGCAACTGTAGTGCTGCCCTAGGTCAAGCCTACGATAGTCCCAGTCACAATGCATCACCGCTCCATCATGATAACTGGGAATGAAATCCCCTTGTCACATCCCCTTTGCAATTGTTTTGGCTATTCTCAGGCTTAGTTTAGCCTTCTAAGATGATACATTTCCATGTCCAACAACTAAACTGTACATCTTTACAGATAACCATGGTGTTTTGGGAAACCAATAGATGGGCAGCTGTGGCAGCTGGAATTAAAGTCTGGGTAAAAGTAAATACAAACCATCTGTCGCATGAAGAAATCTTGTCTATGAAAGATGGTTAGGACTGAAAGTAGGCTTTAACATGACAAATAATACAAAGGTCAGTAACAGAAATACACAGAACAGAGTGGTGTAAAAAGTGAAAGCACTGATAAACATAGTAAGAACAGCCAAGTACGCAAATTAATCCCATGGGGGTATTTTCTAAACCAGAAAAAAACATGTGAACAATTGAATATAATAATTGTATTTGTACTGCTGTAGAAAAGTACAAGGCCACAGCCCTACCTAACTATTACCATACCCTAAAGGTGACTTTCTTATGTTCACCCCGCACTCAGGTTTAGAATGGGAAACACCTAGAGTAGCTATGTCCTATGAGGTGGAATGGTTCAATAAGGTGAATTGAATATGCCAGGGGAGGGCTAGCTCCTTTTGGCCACAGAGCAGAGGGGACAAGTTAAGGTTTTATCACATGTGGAAAATGGGCAAATTATATATGTTGAAGTTTTTTCTGCTGTCAAGCTATTTTCCTGTATATTAAGCCAGATTACTTACAGTACACTTAGAAAAGCTTGCTGTTGCAATGTAGATGCATGAGGTCTTATCCAAAAAGCAGTATATGATATATATTCATTCATTGAAAAAGTTTAACTTGATTTCTGTATTGTAATATTACAAGTATTTTTTCCAAAAATAATGCCAAGACTATGACAGGGCCGGAATAAAACTAGCCCTGGAAATTATTGAATACCAGTCCCATATTTCATGGTGACATTATGAAATGCACATATGTGGAGTCCTAGCCTCAGTAGTGATAAGCCGTACATTTTAACTTATATTTGAAGAACATATTAGTCATAAATAAGATACACATGAAAGTACATAGTATTATGTAATATCACTGTGGCCCATGCTATCATGTAATGGGACCAACTGGTAGAGCACTGGTATAGTCAGATTAATGTAAGCATGTGTAAGTGTATAGTGTTTATTCCCACAACCACCATATTAATATCCACACCATCATTATCATTCATCCTCACCATCCATGCCATCCCATACAATTATCGCCCTGTATTTCACCAGAAATGGTGCATATTGTATCTAGACAAACACACACACATACATATACAGTCATCCTACACACAAACTTCCACACAGATGTGTACTCATACTAACACATACACACTCAACTGAACCTATTACCTTCCCGGAGGAATGTAACATCGCATTATGTGACCCTGCCACGTTCCTACCTGGACCGACCCTTTTTTTTAATAATTTTCCCAGGCCTGCCCGCCCGCCCCTGGATGGATGGCCTCAGGACCTGGTGTCTCGTAATTCCAAACCAGCCCTGTTTCTAGAATCCTCTATGATAGCATCTCAAAAATTATAGCTTAACAGATTGAATACTTAAAATTAGTTGTATTGTTATACCATTAATTATTTCTACGATGCTTTGAAGAAGACTAAAGGTATTCTTATTTACTTTACCTGGCTCAGAAAATGAGGATGTTTTTTATTAGGTATATTTTTACATTGCTTTGCTAATGTATTAACACATTTCCCTGCTAACTAAAACAAAGCTATTCCTAGCTCATTTCTAAGATATGGGACTTCTGCATACCCTCCAAATAGTATGAGCTCCAAGACAAGAGGGACATCAGAAGAGGAAAGAGGTAAAGAAGGAGTTGGGTTCAGAGAGGTATGAGGTATTAAAAAACCTTTAAACAAAAATGATGTAATGTTTAATGTCGTTATGCTTGTGAGGCAAGGTTTGTAACCTGACCTGTGTATAACACCAATGAATCCTAATGGCAGGGACCCAGAAGCAAAAGACCTGCTGCAGGCACATCTGGGCTATCTCACCTGTCAAGCTAATGAAAGCTAACCATGTCATATGACCAAAGACCTCTTTTTATTCAGGACCTGGTGACATAAATACCGTCTACAGAACTACTGTTGGGAAAATGACACCAGTGCTATGGTCTCTAGTATAGAGGTAGCATGAGGTAACGTGGCAGACAGGGTGACATGTGTAGCTCTTTCGGTGCCTGGTCAGTATGAATCAACATGCCCCATTCACAATTAAAAGAAGCTACCCACAAAGCCACAATAAAAGAACGAAGCCTTTATACGTATCTTGTGCCTTTGTGGAGACATCTACTCATTGAGTATGGCTTTCTAAATGTTCACCATATATGTTAAAGTTTTACTTTTTTTTACAGAGCTCCTGGGAGCTGCAAAGCCTGTGATATATGTATCTAAGGTTTGAAAGATGAAAATAAGAGTCTAAAGCCCCAGATGTTAAAATACTTTAAGCAGCAAAGAAGGTTAATATTTCAGCAGCAGATAAAGAAAGGAGTGTATATGAGGGCGGTGATGCCTTACGTAAAGCTATTGTTATTGCATGCTGCATATTTCCTTCTTTGTGATTTACCCTTTAATTTATGGTCTCAGATGGTACTAGCATACTTAACCATTTAAATGGAAAAGCGACAATGAACTGCAGATGTTAAAGGAATAGTTTACATGGGTAAGTCTAACATATTTGTGTACTCATATACATTTTTATGAACAATAAGAACCAATTTTAAATTTAGGCAACTGGAAATGTTCACATATAAGGTGAAGTTTACATAGATAGTAAAACATTGGTAAATGGCTTAATCAAATTATATTAGTGTCTGAGGAATCTTTACAGAGCCAACTGGAGAGAACCCCTATAAAGCCATGTAAAGAGAACAACCAGCAAACCAGATGGAGAAGGTCAGTACCATGCCAAAGAACAATAATTATTAATTTACTACCAAGGTACCTGAAGAGATCCATACAAAGCCAAGTTAAAGGAACCCCCACCAAGCCATAATGTGAAAACCAGTACCAAGACAGGTTAAATAAAACCTCCCCTACAACCAGGTGGAAGGGAATCCTTGTTGGAATAGATTGGGGGGATTCTAACTGAAACAGGTGCATAGCACAAAGCTTGGGGAAATGAGAGGAAGAGGGCTACAAATGGAAAGGTGGACGCATTAAAGTAACTGTCTATGGTTGCCAATAGTCTTGTGCCGGCCAGAACAATCCCAGCAACCAAAAATACTTCCAATCACTGTCAAGATCATAGCCCCAATTATTTGCTTACAGTGCACACTTCTACAACAAAACCCACCTGACCATATCTGCAGCATGGGCTTGTGTGCAAAAGGCTAAGTGGAGCACCAGAGACTTAGGTCAGACATAGTTCTCCTTGGGCCCCAAAAACTCAAGGCATTCCAGTTTGAGGTAAGAAACTATTAGCTAATATTATTTAAATTTGGATCTTGTAAAAGCAGCCACCTGTACCTCACAAATATAATACAAGCTTCAGATGACAAGTTCAGTAGAGACGGACAAGCCAGTCATGGTTGTGTGTAAGCCACACCAAGCTTGCCTAACTACGAGAAAATCGGACATCGATGTCTGCCAAATGGCGTTTTAGCCATGTCGAGTCTGGCATGCATTAAGGCACTGAATTTTAGAATGCAGAATCAAAAAAAGGCAAGGCTGAGACAAAATCAATGTAACGGGTTACAGCAGGAAACAAACAATAAGGTCAAGAAGAAGGACTCAAATCCAGTGAGTCAAAGTAATAGAATAGCAAAAACAAAGTACCAAGTGAGATCAAAATTACAAACCATTGATAACTAGCATGTTCTCTGTTTAAGCAGCCATTATGTTATGGCCCCATATGGTTACTGCCCCAAGTGACATTCTTAAATGTAAAGCATTGCTGCTTGGAAGCCACAAGAACATCCGGCAGATCAAATGGACCACCGGGGATCCTGGCTGGCAGAGGCATTGTTACAGTGTATACTTGCTTCTCCATAACCACCATTCTGCCAAATAAACTGCTACAAGAGGGTTCAAAATATATGCAATATTAACTTATGTCCATTTTCTGAAAATCTTTTTAACATGTGCAAATATTTAAGAATTATTTCAATTTTACATTTTTCTCACTTAAAAAAAATCAACTTAAAGGCTTATCATGTGCCAGAATATGTTTTCACTTTTCCAAGAAATTCTGAGACAAACATTGCTCGACACCACACAGTCTGCACAGGAACAAAACAAGAAAGGAAGCTGACATGACACGGGCCTGTGATTTTGTGTTCTTGGCCCTGGCCCATTTACTACGAGGCATTTATGGTTGAGATAGAAACACAACAGGATCAAGAGGGTGGTGGGCTGTAACAGACAACATCTTTACCTTACCATTGTAAGAGCGCCAGGAAAGGCAGCCTCTGGACTACACCTCCCATGGTGCCCGGCCATTTTAAGAGACTGGCCTAGGACTATGGGAGTCCAAGATGGCTATGGAGAGTCCCTACGTTGTGTACATATCATCTGGCAAACCATGGCATTATAGACCAGAATATCTGAAATCCCTGCCTAAAGGACAAATACCCCATTCACGAGAATGTTAGTGGTTTACTGTGTCTCAAAAAAAGAAATGTACATTCAATGAATTTAGCATCTATCACCAAAATATGGATTGACGACTCCAGGAAAAAGCGTGGCTGTGTATTTGTGTGGTTTTTTTTCTGCCCCCCTCTCCCCCAGATTTTCCCTCTCCCTGCCACGCCTGCCTGCTTTATTAGCTTGTTTACATTAAGCCTGGCCTCTGGAAGCGCTTCCCTTTCTAGGGCCCCCCTGCTATAATCTGAGGTTGTTTCCTATTGCTGCCACATTGGCTATGCATTCCTGAGCTCTGAGCAACAGCCTCCCCTCCCCCGCCCTTCCATAGAGGTGATGGAGTTAGTCGGCAGACACTAGATTAAAGGACTTAGCGCAGAAACTATTACCCATTTACAATGTCAATACTACGCAAACAGTATTTTCTTAATTTTAAATAACGCTTGCAGTGCGTAGGTTTGTCAAAATGAGTAAATAGAACGTTATAACAAAAATACCACATTTGCCTCAAAATTGTATACGTGCAAATCCTTATACAATTATTACTCTTTAGATTATTTTTAAAGTTATTACCACCAGCAAAGTGAGAATTGGGGATGATCTTTTTAGGAATTTTGTCATACATCATGCATAAAACAAATTTTATGTAGAATTTGGCACCACCCAATTCTCTTTTTTTTTTCTCTTTCACAAATATTTTTTTAGATATTTTTATATTTTAAGTAAAAAAAAAAAAAAGAGAGAGAAATCTTAGTGTATACTATCAAAATTGTACATGGGGATGCAAAAATAAGAGGCTTTGCTTTATATTAATGGTAACTTTGGAAAATACTTGGCCATCATTTCAGCTGGATTCTGGCCTTCTTGTCTAGAGCTAGAGAGCATGAAGACGGAAGAGCCATAGCACACGGAGATATATTGGGTCGGATGAATGCGTCTTATTGCAACGCTCTTTGAGTGCTCTGCATGTGCCTTCCAGTCTCGGGAAAGCGGTGAAGCAGAGGGGCCTGTCTGGATGAAATCTGTAGGAAGATTAGAATGCAAGGAATGTGGCATTCCTTCAAGCCTGTATCCGGCTCATTTCTCAGCCCAACAGTTGGACAGGGAAGGCCAGTAAGGGTTGCTACACTCAGCATCCACATCCTTCTGCATGCAGGCTTAAGTCACTTTAGAAAAGCTATAGAAAACATGCAGCCCTTTTTGTGCTAAATTGTGCTAATAGTTATGCATTTTTTATTTTCTATCGTTTAATCGCCAAATTAATTATTGTTTGACATCATGATATACGTGTATATTTTAACTTACACGTTGCTTTGTACATCCCAGATCATGACTAAATCAACAGAAACAAACCAACATCTAGAGTGGAAAGGGCCATGCATCTAAAATTACAATTCATTTGAAGAAGTGAGCTTCCGATTTTCTGTTGACAGTGCGGAAGACAGCTGGATATCTTGTAGAAGTGAGCAAAGGCAGGCATGTGCGTTTTGGAAGGAAGTGGGATTAGAGCATAAAGGTCATTGGAAATATAGAATTTGATGGCGTACAAGAACCATTTTTTCCTCCTATAAAAACAAAAATAGGGAGAATATTATGTGCTGAAGGAATGGATGGAAGAGCAGAATCATAGCGACCTTAGTATTAAGGATTTAAGTCCAGGATTTTAAATCTGATGCCATGGGCAGCCAGTGGTGGGCTTCAGTAACTGTGTTCCATGCATGGCATCAAATAAATGGTAGTTGAATAACCAAAGATTTTTAATGCATCTTGGATGAGGAACTGGTAGATTCATACAATTGTCTTTAGGTACTGACAGCAGCACTCTGTGAGGAATTGAATGTATGAGATGAAGAGAGGTCTGATTAAACTATAACTCCAAGACATTGGGCATGGGTAGTAGATACTGCCATGTTGAATACTGTCAAATAAAAATAAAGGCAGTCTGGACTGCGCAAAAAAACGTTTTATTGCACAAAAACGCTCTTTACTGGAGTATGTGCTGGGTGGCCTTGCTTCTCTAAAACAAGTAAAATTGCAATCAACTGAACATTGTGTTCAGCCTTTGCCTTTTTTTCCCTTTCCTTTATTATTATTTAGTCCCAATAGATTCTATAGCCAAGGGTGATTTTTGAAAATAGGTACCGGTTTCAGAGTGGTAACAAAGGCCCTTTGGAATGCTGGTACATCTGCTGCTAATACTAAGCATGCTCAAGGTATTATAGAACAGCATTATAGAACTCTGGGTAGCTATTTGGATGGGCTTACTTCCTTATATTACCAAATAGGGCTCTCATCTTCAATATGGAATATACTCACCAGTGGAAATCAAATGGTCAGATTAAATATGTGGCAACCACGTTGAGAGCAAACACTCACTACACAATGCAAGGTTAAAGGGCCAGTCTTTATGTTTCTGGAGCATGTAAAGCTTACCACCTATAAATTATGTCTCCAATTTCCTGTTCTGTCTGAGGCTAGTTGGTTTAGAGGAATATAGGTCAAGTGTTTGAAAAGTTTATGCCTGCTCATAAGTTAAAACAAAAGGCTCTAGGAAGGAGCTTTGATCCATCATCAGAACAGGATGCACTTGGTATCAGTAGGGGGTCTTCATGGTCTGGTTAGCAGTAAGTTAGTGGTAGCTGCTTACCCTCTGAATGACCTGCATTTCAAGACATCTAAACTGGTCAGCTGGACTATCTGACATGTATTTACTGGCTAATAATGTTTATGGCAACCTGCATGCCCCTTCAAGCACAGAACATCTAAGTGCACACTTGAGACCAACGGTAAACTTGTACCTCAATTATGGCTGAAAGAATTAACTTGTCACATTAAAGGCGCTGTCTCACTTAGAACGTTATTTGCACTTTCTTATATGTTAAACATTTGCAGATCTGTCATTTAGTTATTTCCTAGAAAGGTTTCATTATATAAAAACAATAAATACACATTAGATGTTTCTAATGCTGCAATTAATTACAAAAGGTTCCACAGCAGAGTAGGCGGAACAGCACCTTTTAATTTTAACTTCTCTTGGTAGAGTTTTTGTGTGCTAGAGGGTAAATAAATATATTGCCTCATGTTATTTGTTCGTTACAGGAACACATTTCCTACTAAGTACGTACCAAGGGACCCTGAGCTCAGTGGCGGTTCCATATATGTGTGCTTCACCCAATTTGTCTACCTCTGGTCATCTTACAAAGTCATTTAAATATTTGTCTAATTTTGGTGTTTTTTTTGTGGAGAAGGTGTGTTTGTTGGGAAAATGCAGCTTTACGTATGAATTTATACACACAATATTTCTCAAACTGTGCCATAAGACATGCATTCCATCCCCGTGGTAGTTGGTCTGGAAGTTTCTACCTTTATCAAACCATTTGATATAACTCCTGGCAGGGTTGGACCTGGGACCAGAAGCCAGGCATTTAAAGCACATTAGCCCAAGGTTTAAATGGTTAAATGCCACAAGACAAGGCTCAGTGGTCTACTGGGGATCTGCCCCATATGCTCTATCAGTCCATCTGAGTGTCTCTGCCTGTTGGGTACTTTTATTTGCACTTTTTTCAACATCCCCTAAATAATAGAGTAATTAACATGCATGAGCTTTTAGGTTTACATCCTACACTATGTTTGTGCTTCTGGAGGGCAACAAGGGGGTGTTTAAATTAATGGGGGTTTTTTCAACGGCTCTTGCACTGTGATTAGAGATCCCCTTCAGGATTCTGTGGATCACAAGGATCTCTCTTGAGTCTATAGAGTCCCCCTGTTGATGACATCATTAAGGTCCATTTCAATATGGATGTTTTTTAACCTTTTCTTAATTTTCTAATTTATCTTTTTTATATTTCTGATATTTTCTTATTTTTGTGGGAGAAACTCAGAGGGGCATGTGTAATAAACTACAAATAATCTACACAGTGTCTACACACCCATCATATTTATAAGCCCTAGTGAGCTAAAGATCACTTACTCTGCCCAAGGCAAAAAGGGTGCTCTGACAGCATAACTGCTGTCATACATAGGAACATACAGAGCAAGTCTAGAGAGTTGGTAGGTGGGGTTATGATGTCATAACATGGTATCCCGACTAGCCACTGAGTGATTTGTCCTCTCATGGCACATAATTAGTGTCAATTAGTGTCAATTCACCATTTAGTAAATCAGACCCATATTTCAATAAACAAGTTTTGTATGTATCTGCTCATCTGCCACATCAAGGCACCCCATGAGAGGTGAGTCCTAACTAATATAAACTGTCACTAAACCAAGTTAAAATAGTTGGGCTTCCAAGTACTTGAAAAGAAACACAACAGGTCATAAGCAACATCAGTTTAACCCCTGATAGGGAGCTCTATCCAAAAAAGAATGGGATGGACATTTCTCCTCCAGCTTTAACATTTATTGAAACTCTGTATTTGCAGGTTTGGGTTTTAGTAATTTACTGTTCTTAGTTTTTTGAAACATAGCTAAATTTTAGGTTATTGCTTCTGCCCAGCTAATTGGGAACGACCGCAAACATAGTGTGTTTATTCATTTAAAACCATTCTAACCATATTAACATAATCGACCGAAATAAATTCTACCAAATATATCCGAAACCTACACATCTATAATGAGAGAACATATATTTCCGAACAAGAAAAATAATAGTATTTTGATTTGATGACATAGCTAAGCTTTTGTATATCGTTGATGAATACCAAGTTTTATACTTTTCTTACATATTTTGGAGCGCAGAATACTAAGTATGTGTGTATCAATATATGTATACAATTACAAAACATCTATTTGGTGTCCAGTACTTCTAAATTCTAAAACTAAGCAGCCGTTTCTAGAAGGAATAAACTAAGCTTCATTATTCTAATAGTATCTGTATCTGGTAAGTAGTATTGAAAATGTTTTCTTGAATTGTTCTTAAACTATTCTTATACTATTTTATTTACTATATGGCATTACTTAAGAACACACATCTAGTGAAGACCTATTTGAATGAATAATAATATGGGAAAAACAACTCTACGTTTTTCAACAATTAGCATGTAAGTTTCTCAGGATGTTGGTGATACTTATTTGGTTATTATTCCTACTTCACTTTTAAAATCCAATATCAGGGAATTTAAAAACTGAATTCAGGTCAAAGACAAATTATTTGATGGAAAAGATTACAGATTATAAACTAGAACCTTACAATTTAAACGTTAGGATGTACGCAATAGTTGTATCCAATAATAAAATAATAATAATAAGAATATTAGATGTCTTCCAACAATTTGATTTAACGTGAGAAATAATTTTGAAATTCTATTTTAATATATATTGTTTCGGTGTAGAATTTTTCATGTACAATTCTTGCTTGTCACGTTATTCCTGTTCTATTCGGTGTAGTATGATCAACATCTGCGTCAAATACTCTTCTGTGCTATTCTGTAAATATAACCTGGGAGTCCTTATCTGTAGGTTCTCTGTAGGCTTTCTAAAAATGTTATGTCAAAAAGAAGGTTTCTTCTTGGATGAAGACTCTGGTTTTAGTTCTGAGGGATTTTGGAGGGCATGTCTGTGAAATGGCTGTCGGGTTCTCTTCCGCGCAATGAATGATTTCACTGTTAATTGTTTTAATGCAAAGGAAAAATAATCCACGGTTCCAACCTTTTCAAGGATAGCTGTGTTTTTCTATACATATGTGACGTATGTGATTCTTTATATTTGTGTGTCATGCACACACTTCTGCATAAGGAATCCAACCAAGTAAGCTCGTTAACAGCAGTATCTATCCTTTGGTAGGGAAGTGGTTAAAGAGCTTGATTTTCTTCTGTGTCATTTTAGGTCGCTTTTTACTCCCTTTTTCCTCCCTCCTTCCTCTCTTCTCCTTAGGCCTCTTTCTTAACAAACTGCTGCATGCCAATCTGAGGCCACATTGGGGAGTGGGGAAATAAAGAGGAGGGGGAGGGAGTGGGTAGGGGAAGAGAGTGCGTGGGGAGAGATGCGATGGGAGGCAGCCTTTCCTGAAAGTCACATGGCTGGCTGGGGTTTACATAAATCACAGCTTGTTTTTCCCGCCAGCTGCTGCAGGATTTAAAGGGATACGAAAACTAAGGACAGAAAACCGAGGAGCGGCGATCCTGTAGAACAACCAATGTTCCTTTTCACCGTGGCAACATACAACTTTGTTCCTTTTTAAAGAAATAAAAAGCTTTCATTTAAAAGAAGTAAAGCTGGTAGCACAAATACTAAGAGACACGCATGAAACACATTGTTCGTGGGACACAAGGAGGAAAGTAGTCCTTTGGGACTGAATGATGGGCCAAAGTGAAGTGACCGAATATCAGAAGCCAGCCCCCCCCCCCCCGAGTTCAAGCCCACCATGTCTGCAGTGCCCACTTCCTACAAGCACTTACATATACTAACGTATGGCATAGTCTAGCAGTCGGTCTCCAAGCAGCTTAGTAAATTCACCTCCATGGTAGAATCAGTCCTGCTCATTTCTTTTGTGTCATAAAATTGTTTTCACACAATCACAGTCCTGATTATTATTATTATTTATCTCTACAGGTAATTAGCGAACAGTCAGGACAAATCTACCGATTTTAGATGTTCACAAAAACAGGTTGACTCACCAACTCCTTGGTTTAGCAGATACTTTTATATTGTCTATGCGGCAAATCCAAGTAAAAAAGACAACAATGCAGATTCTTAGTCATATTACAAGAGGTGAATGCAGTCACAAAATACTAACTATTATAGTAGATGATGGTACATAAAGCTTTGAGTTAACTCATTTTTTCTTAAAACAATACAAGAAGTAATGATGCAACATACTATGATGAATATATCATTCTATATTCAATGCATTCACCATGTCTGCCCCCACACTTTATAATATCAATTTTTGCATAAGGAGTAAAGGAGTCCATGACGTAGGTAGTTACAAGGTACAACGCATGTATTTCCAATGGTGCCCCTAAACAAAGCGTTTTCAGAATTTCTATGAGGTTAGAATCTTGCTTGAAAACTCCTTCCAATCCCAGTCACCTTGGGCTTCAATATAAAGGGAACTTGCCCCTTGTCCTGGAAATTCACTGGCAGTTGCCCCATATCCTGCCTATTCCCCTCAGACAGGGCAAATGTTTTATGATGTGAATATGACCACATAAAATTGTTTAAGACACTTACGGAAAACATATTCTCACAAATAGTATCTTATCCTTAAATCCCCAGTGTTAGCCCTTATTTCAGGAAAATCAATGGAGTATTTCATTAGGTTGAAAATGTTTAAAGAAGACTTGTCACCTATGGAAACTCTGCATCGATCAATAGAGCATACAGCCTAGTCTGTATGTTGTGTTTTTTTAATTTGTTAAACTATTTCCTAGGTATTTTAATTAGAAATGTGTACTTACACTACCTATTTTCCGTGGTCAGAACATTATATTTCCCAGCAGCCAACTTCGTAACAGGGTTATTCATTTTGCGGCTTGTTAAATAACTGGCATAATACTAAGAGGATATAACAATGATCTCCACGGCAGTCGTGTTAAAATCTTTTTACGAAAACATCTTACCATCAACGCATTTCTAAAAAGTTTTTCAAGCGACGCATATGCTTTTTATGCACCAATGATAGATGTTCCTATAGGTGTCAGTTCCACTTTAACAATGACCACTCTTCTCTTATCCACGTTGCAAAATATTGGACATCATCCATCACTAGCTCACTAATGTGGGATATCAACATCTATGTTCCGTGTTTCTCTGCTCCTGAATGAAAGCTCAGACTTAAGTTATCCATTGAAATATTGAGATTTCTGGGCTAACATAGTGACAACAGAAAACAATTAGAAGTCTTCCAGAACAATTAGTTCAGTATGCATTAACCATGTCGTCTTGATCTTAATTACTCAAAAATCTGTATATGTTTGTATACATGAATCCTCTTTTAGCTCCGCAACACAGTGTACACCAACTATTTCAGCTAAATTAAAGATACTGAAGCTAGTATATAGTAGCTAGTACATAGCTAGTACTTTCGCAAATTGAAAATAATGCTTTATTTAGTTTAACATACAATTTTAATTATTACATATGTCTTAATGATGCATAAGCCTTTGTATATGTTGTTTGCAATATAAGAAGTAAAGCTAAAAACTAAAAAAATCCTCACGGGTGAATCACCTTATAATTTAATTTCAAATGAGAAATGCATATCATGTTAACTTGAGATATCAAAATAATAATCATTGATAACATTAAATCACTTGTATAAACAAATTCTTGTCTTGAATACATACTTCAAGTAAAAAAAAAAAAAAAAGTTAAAACGTGGAACCATTTTAAATGATTTTGCATGCTTGCCTGCCCGTGCTATTAATATATTTCATTCTATTTTCTATTTTTGAACCAATAATTTTTTTAAGACCGTTTTACTATATTATTTTAAGATCTTAATCCACAACACTGGTCAGTATAATAATTAATAGTTAATAGATTTCTGTATGTTAGCATAGCTACGGCATATATTAAAAAAACAAACAAACAAAAAAAACCCCTGAGAACCAAGCACTGCAAATATACCATTATGCCTTAAGAATGTGAGGAATTTCTTCTCTACAGAGCATTGTTTATGAGTTATAGCTCCGCTTTGTAGCGTTAATGTAAAACAAAAATGTTTGTAGAAAATTCTAGGAAACAAACATGACAGGACTTGCATTCAAATTTGAAGGCGAGAGAGCTTTTAAAATGTGTTTGAAACTGTTATAAAGATCTTGTGCAAGCGCTGCTCAGTATGTAAAAGAGCCGCTAAGGAAAACACGGGTGAAATGTGAGTGAGCGTTACACTGATTTCTGTTTACTTCCATTACCAATAGAAAACGAAAGCTAATATAACTTTCATCAAAGCATGTGGGGACTGCAAATAATACATATAGGCATTGCTGATGCTTTGGAGAATGAAACAGTTAAAGGGTTAACTAAAACAAAAAAGTTGCTGATATGTGTGAAGGATTTTACATTCATAAATATGGACTAAAAACGTAATATCTTTCAAAGCAAGCGATCCCATTAAACAATAAGGATCGTGAAAATGATATGGTGAACATGCAGGTGGGATATCATGAAATAAAATGATCACTCTTTCTCAAATGGTTTTTAAAGAA
Source organism: Spea multiplicata (assembly GCA_009364415.1). Lineage (NCBI taxonomy): Eukaryota > Metazoa > Chordata > Amphibia > Anura > Pelobatidae > Spea > Spea multiplicata. Next base: position 40,432,613 of record VKOC01000002.1, on the reverse strand, counting down.
CAGATCCTGGGAAACAAACCCCCTGGGTCTCTACAATTCATTAAGTAGAAATTGAGATCTATATAGAGCTATAGATAAATTATATTTTTCATTTTGCAGAAGCACTTCACTTAGTTCCTCATGGCAGGCTGGTCTTTAACTTAAGGGGCCAGGCATAGCAGATGATTATTGTACCAGAAGTGTATAAAGGTAGGGAGAAGAAAGTCATAAACCAGGGCTTGATAAACCCCGGGCTTAAGGCAGACATGGCGAATAGAAACCGCCTCCTGGCGCCCAGTGTTTTGCAGGGCCGCCATCATGAATCTAGTCTAGCAGGTGCCGTGAGGTGCCCAGGGGCGGTCACATAATGAGCCCTACGTGACACTGCAGGTGCCTAACGTCACTTGCTTCATCGCGTACCCGGAGTAAAGCAAAGTGTGTGGCAGGTGAAGAGGGGAGTAGTGTACGTGAGTGTGTGTGTATACTATAGTGTCAGAGTCAGTGTGTATGTGTGTAAATGTATAGTGCTGAGTCCGTCTGTGAGTGTGCATATGCTGTAGTATCAGTGTGTAATTGTATAGTGTCAGAGTCAGTATGTCTACTATATTGTAGTGCCAAATTCAGCATGTATGTGTCCACAGTCTTAGCGTGTGTATTTTTATATATGTAAATGTAAGCCAATGTGTGTGCGCGTATATGTGTCCATGAGAGTGTGGTGCTAGCATGTATGGTGGTGGTGTTTGTTCCAGTATGGCATTAGCTTGATTGAGTAAATCTTGATGTTTCTTCTTTGGAGGATTTAGACAGAGTTTGGGACTGGGTGAGCAAGTGGCAAATGAGCTTCAAGATAGATAAATGTTGAGTTATGCATTATGGAAAAAATAATAGCAATGCAACCTATACTATGAATGGAATATCCTTGGGGAAAACTACCAATGAGAAGGACTTAGGAATAATGGTAGAAAACAGACTTGGCAACAGTGCGCAATGCCAGCAAGCAGCAGCAAGGGCCAATAAGGTTTTGGCATGCATAAAACGGGGTATCGATTCACAGGAGCAGGATCTCATCTTGCTTATTTACAGGTCAATGGTGAGACCTCACCTTGAATATGCGGTACAATTCTGGGCACCGGTCCTTAAAAAGTACATTATGGAACTAGAAAAAGTGCAAAGGAGGACTACGAAATTAAAAAGGGGATTAGAAGATATTAGTTATGAAGAGTGACTAAAAAGTTAAGATTGTATACACTAGAAAAAACGCGTTCTTAGATGGGATATGATAAGTATATGCAGGGCCAAAATAAAGAGCTCTTCAGTTACCTGTTCATTAACAGAAATGTAAAAAGAACATGAGCCCTCTCTGAGACTTGAAGTGCAGAGACTTCATAGATGGTAAAGGAAGGGATTCTTTACAGTAAGGATAATAAAGGTATAATAAAGGTATGGATATGGATATGTTTTAAGAAAGGCATGGCATACAGGGCTATAAATAGAATAACATTAATATTTTAGAGCTTCCAAGGAGAAATCTGATTGCCTTTTGGAGTCAAGAAGGAATTCCCCCCCCTGATTTTTTTTGCTTTCTTTTGGATCAAGAATAGGAAGGTTAGGTAGAAGGATAGAAGTTGTGAAACCAAAACTCTCTTGCCAACTCAATCTTTAGTGAATAAACCCTACATAGCTAATTTCTCCCAAGTGCCTAGTAAGGAGGGTAAAGTAGAGAGAGCAACTGGTGGCACTGTCCGGTGTTAGGTCTATCCAAGCACCAAAGGTCAGTACTGCACTGAATAAACCACAAAGACTCCACTCAAGGGACTTCAATTAGACTTGTAGACTACATGTTAAAATCAGACTCACTAGTTACTTATTCAGCTCCCATGACACAAATCCACAAAAGGGATTGTTAACTGCTCAAACATTTAGCGGGTGTGCTGCTTAATCACAGACCAGCCTGCACCGATTCCACATCTAAATCAGTGTGTGTCTAAGATCAAAGCAAACGTACATTGATGAGATCAAGGTAATTTTCAGTTGGAAGTTAACAGGTGTCGCTTTAAAGAGCAAAGGCTCATTCAAACCTAGTTTGTTTCTTCATAATATTGGCATTAAATTGAAAGCTAAATTAAAAATCAGAAAGGAACTCTGGTAAATGTATTGTAAAATATGCAAGATGAACACTTATGCAAGTACTAAGCCGTTTCTAATAGGATGCTATGGAAAATAACTAAACATATCCCAGAACAGTTACATTTCTGGGATTCCTGACAGAAATGTAGTAGTTGTCAATTAGTAAAAGCTTAAAGGAGAAAGGAAATTGATTGCTACCAAGACATTTGAAATTGTTACATTTATAGCAGCAGTTCAATTGCTCCCCTCTGATTAAATCAAGTTGCATTCTGTTGATTTCAATGTATAATATTTTTAGCAGTCACGGTCTAGACTCTGCAACCAAATCTTTGAGTTTGGACTGGTACAGCATGCATTTCCCACCACCCTTAACACTATTCAATCTTTAGATGGCTTACTGAATTCCTTACAGATTCTCTATTATTTTAAGCAATCTAGTACATTTTCAAATGAAGGAGAGAGAGATCTTAACAACAACCATTTGTACTGAAGAAAGTCTGGTTGAGATTTGAGGCTGGAGATCTACAAAACACCATTTACCATCATTGTCCCTCGACTAGACATTTCTATTTGTTTACTTTCCTGTCCTGATGCTTCCTGGGCTTAATTTTCTGTTTCAGAGGTGGTTGTGATCATATTCCAGCACTTAGTTACATGCATCTGAGGAAATGCTGTTGTCTGGAGTGGGAAGGAGTGTTTTTTTAGTGGTCTGTTGCTCACCAGCTGCAGACTACCATATTGCACAGTCTACCATTGTCATCCAATGATCTTGACCTCTTATATCCGTATAGTTTTTGTCTAAGATGTTCAGGTAGCTAACAAAACAATCTGACATTATCTTTATTGTGTAAAGGAGACACTGTACATACGGGATACCCAGATTTCTATTTTTGTTCCTCCAGGATGCTTATTGGATCATAGTGCCTGCAGAATGTTTGTTTGTATTTTAATGTTGGAAATTATGGTAGTAGCGTCAGTTTTATACTGATTTACACATGTCTTCCATGGTCTCATCTGTCTGAAGAGTAGTGACTGTAAAATACACATTGTTTTGGGGTTTTTGGGTTCTTCTGGGCTTTGGTGTATACTGAAATAATGAAGTTCGACCTACTTTGACTGGACTTTAAAGGTGAGATTTGTTGGCTGGGCTTAGAATACTTATTGTCTTTTTATCAGATAATACATTTTACATAAAAGTATGTAAAGGAGAATGACTTCACATGACGAGGTCAGGAAATGATTTGATATGCTTGTTAGGCCACTTTGTGCCACGGATCTCCACCTTCTTGAGTTAATATACAAAAAAGAATAATTGGCAGAACATTTTAATAAATGTAGTTGTGCCAAGTAAGACATACCAGCTCCAGGCTAGGCCCAGCTCGTCAAGAGAGGAGGCCTGTGACTCAAGCTTTGTGTTAAGATTTCCTTAAGATGTGTGTGAGTCCAACTTGACACATTATTAGAAGATGTATAGGTTCATCTGGATTTCCGCAGTAAATGACTACAGAATTGAAAGGTCCCAAAAACTATTGGGCAAAGAGTGATTTTTTTGTTTAAATCTGTTTATTAGCAGAGGTCACAAAACAGAAACAATTGGCAGTCAACATGGTAGTCGCTCGGTCAGTGAACAACGATATCCCGCATATGAAGTCAGAAACATACATGGAATGCATTAGGGAAGGTATCGCACAGAAACGGAAATGGTACACATCAGATAGCCCCAATTATGGCTCCAAAAGGCAGAGACACAGAAATGGACCAGTAACATCAGCAAGCGCATAACCATGTAGATAGTGTCGTGACATCAAATAAATTTCTACAGTTATACAGAGATGTCGAGAGACTATCCCTGAGTGAGGGAGGTAAAAGTGAGAAAGGAGAGGGAAAGAGAGAGAGAGAGAAAGAAGACAAAGAGAGAGAGAGAAAGAGAAAAGAGAAAGAAAAAAAAAAAAGAGGAAGATGAGAGTCTCCAGGCACTTAGAGGTGCAAAACGGAGGCCGCCTGGAGACAAAAAAAAAGAAAAAAAAGAGAGAAAAGAGGAAGGCAGAAAGAACAGAAAAGGAAAAGAGAGGGGAGAACAAAGGTCATACAGCACAAAACATAATGTATACAAATTGGTAGTGTGCTAGGCCGTATGGTACGGATCAACCTGGCCAACAAACCCCGGCGCCGGTAGAACGGCGGTAACGGAGCCATAGCGCCAGACTGAGTATAGACCAACGGTGGTCTTAAAGGGGAACTGGCGGCACGCACTGCCTCAATGGCCTCCGCGGCCCAGAGTAATAAGGCCCTACCTCTAGGCAGTTCCGGTGTGCGCCAGAGGAAGACAAATGTGCGGACGGAAATGAGCTCGGAACGCCGAAAATAAATGCCGATAAGGTTAAAGAAATAATAACAATAACGCGATAACCCGAAAAAGAAACGAGAAACAAAATTAAATCGGAGCATGCCCCAGTATCGAAGCCCCCCACCGAGGAGCCCAGCACATACAGGTACACGGCAGGGTCTGCCCGCTACAGTTCAGTGAACGGAGGCCACAAAAGTCCATGACCCCCGAATTCCCCAAAGGATACCGAGATAGCGGGGAGTCCCGGCATGCGACAGTGTCCGCAATGAGGGCGGTTGAAGGGCGAGGCCGAGTCAGCGGAGCAGCGAGTTGCAGCTGGGCGATCAGGGTGGTCGTACTCGGGGCGTGCAGGCCAACAGGAGAACGGATCAGACCGGAGCCTCCATCCCGAAGGTCGACATTCACCAGGAACTGAAGAGATCCAAGCCTACGGGGCTACAGGTGAAGAACTTGGGGCGTCCGTCCAGTCGGCAGGTGTGGTGGGTCCGCGATCTTGGCGGTTCCTCTTACGGCCCGCCGTCAAGGGGGGAAGGCCCAAGGAGTGTATGAACTCCACGGCCTCCGATGGAGACTTGAGGACGTAGCTGGTACCTTCTTTAAGGACCTGAAGGGCGAAAGGGAATCTCCACCTATACTGTGTATTATGGGTGCGCAGGTGAGCCATTACAGGATGGAGAGCTTTGCGCCGTTGGAGTGTCCTGGGCGATAAGTCTGAATAAAGTTGAGGCTCAGAGTTATCAAGGCGTAACTTCACAGATCTAGCCGCCTTCATGATGTCCTCCTTGAGCGCATAGTCGCGTAGTTTAACGATGATATCCCTGGGGTTCTCAGCCATCTTGGGTTTAGGCCTCAATGCCCTGTGGATCCTATCCACAGCAACCGCCGACCGCGGCAGATCGGGTAAGAGCTGTTGGAGAATCCGGTGCAACACCTCGTCGGGGTCCTGGTACGTCTCCGGGACACCCCGAATACGAAAGTTGGCCCTCCGGGACCTATTCTCCAGGTCTTCCTGGGCGTCCTGTAGTGCGTCGATTTCGTGGCGAAGAGCAGCCACCTCTGTCTCCAGCAGGTGCTGGCCACGGCGTAGGTCAGTTTGGGTGCGCTCCAGAACGTCCGTGCGGGAACCGATATCTGTGATATCGCGCGTCAGTTGGCGTAATTCTGCGTGGATGTGGGCCATGAGGTCTTTCTTGACCGATAAGACCAAATCTTTAAGTTCCTCCACGTCTCGCTTAGTGCAGGAAACCGAGGCTTCGTCGCCGGCTGGGCCCGACTCCGCCATCATGGGGAGCGCGGGAACTGCAGCCGTAGGCGTCTTCGGCTGGAAGATGGCAGGCACTGTCTTCCTCTTTGACAGCTTGCGAGAGCTCCCAGGCATGCCGGGTGCCTCTGCAATCGAATGGTGTGCAGAAAGTCGAGGTAGGTAGCAATTATCAGTGCTTATTGTCGGGCGTTGCGGAGGAGCAGAAGCACTACACGACCATCTTGGAGTCCGTCCGGCCACGCCAGAGTGATTTTGAATTTGTATTTAAGCTATAGCTTTGTTAATTCACAAAAAAAACCTGTGTAAAGTGATATGTATTTTTATTTTACTTCATTTGATTTCCAACCTGCACTACATAAAGTGGGATAAAGGGTGACAATGGCAGCTAAATGGGAGACTGTTCACTACAGCCAGCTATGTGTTTGTCATGAACCACTGACAGGACAGTCTCAGCTTACAGAGTAATTAAGTATTATTATTGGGACTGAGGTATTCGTAAATTGCCAATTATGACCAAACATGAAAAAATAATTAAAATACTACATCAAGAAGTGTTTGATTACTTGCACAAACAATGCACCCTCTAGTGTTTCATCTGGATAGTGTAGCATGAAATCATAAATGCATGCTTTGGTAATATATTCCATATGGTGTAATATTTTTGCTTGAAACTGGGAAATACACGAGAAGCCATTAGACATCCCGAGGCCCAGGACAAACAGAGGGAACTGGGCCCCACATGACTTCTAGCAATTAAAGATCAAACGCATCATTTCAGACGGAAAGCTATTTATAAAGAGAATATGTACCATGAACGTAAGGAAATGCATATAAAAGTATTTGTGGCTATATTTGGTCAATTCCAAAGAAATATAGTCTATGTAAAGGAGTTACCAAGGGAGCCGTGCACAACTTTAGCTGGCTCAGATTTTGTACAAAAATTGCCTGTCCTCTGTGGCATCCAACTGGCTCTGGAAGCAACATCAGTACAAGCACTATCCGTCGGGAGCTTCATAAGATGGTTTTTCATGGCCGTAGCTACACAAGAGCCGTAGATCACTGTGCACAATGTGAAGCGTCGGCTGGAATGGTATAAAGTACCTCACCGCTGGAGCAGTAGAGGCATGTTCTCTGGAGTGATGAATCACGCTTCACTACCTACAGGAATGCACAGTGCCTTAAGTTTGATGGAGGTGGAATAATGGTCTGGGGTTGTTTTTCAGGGTTTAGACTAGGCTTTATAGTTCCATTGTAGAGTAATGTTAATCCACAGTATACATTTGAGACTATTGTATGGTTCCAACTTTGTAGCACTAGTTTGGGGAAGACTCTGTCTTGTTCCACGGTGACAAAGCAAGGTCCAAAAATATATGTTGTGATGAGTGACCCGCACAGAGCCCTGACTGTAACCCCTCTGAACACCTTTGAGATGAATTGGAACGCCTATGGAATATTTGATAAATGTTTCCTGCTCTGTTTTGGGACCTTGGGCAATTATACCACATTATACAGTTCTTTTTATTAATACTAATTATACAACACTGTACTATTACTATTCCTGCTAAACCCAGTGTAAAAGAGCATGGCGTGCATTTATGATTTTGTCCTGTATAGCAATACATAAAGCCCACATATATATTACCGATTGTGGGCACTATGGCTGAAATGAGTGTATCCTCAAACTGAACTGTATTCTTGCTACACAGAAGAGTTGTATAACACATTTAACAAATCTGGAAATGGTTTATTGTATAGTGTGGGGGTTTTTCTACTTCTGCAGATTTTTTTGTGATGTTGATGTGTCAGGGTTTGGGGTGTAATGTAATAGTATTCTGATATACTAATATAACTGAGATGATGGAGGATAAGTGAAATAGAATTTAAGTTAAAGGAATTAAAACCTGCATTGGAAAGGCATAAGACCATACTGAACACAAAATGAGATGATGTCCTTAAAAACACCTTAAAGGGGCCACTTGTGCACAAAACCTGGGGTGGCAGGGCTTCAATGGCTTAAACTGCCCTCTGCAGTGCCTGTCTCCCCATTTGAAAACACTACCCATTATTATGATTTCTCCAGGGACCTAAGGTGGCTAATACTAAATTCCAAAGAAATGTTGTGTTTCTGAAATGCTGTCAGTGTACAAAAAGCTATTTTGCTACTCCAACTTCCAAACCTGCCATAACCCCTGATCCATTTCCAGTAATGTAGCCACTGTTACATGTTTCAAGAAGGAGGCAGACCATTATTCACCAAAATTTGGAATATTGTTCTTGAAAACATCTGATCAGCTGCCGGCTAAAAATGTTCACTTCTTGAAATCACCCAAAATCACTCAGTAACACTACATATGGTAAATTGTAATTTGCTGTTTATAAATGTGCACCTTTGTATTATAAATGTTGTGCAAGACGTAATTAAAAATAATAAAAATCTTAACGTATTAATATTTTATAAATATTTACATCATGTTCCTCCTTGTCCTTACCAGCAGATGGCAGTGTGCCTCCTGTTTTAAATGGGTGATAACGTGTTGTCATGGAGTTCCTACTAAATGCTAATTTATTATAATTTTCTATTAGAGGATCAGTAATCTATTTTGAAGTACAACACCCTTAGATTCCTAAATGGCATGCTGATACATCTGTTTGAATTATACACAATTAGGCTAAAGCAAATTATCTTGTTGCTATTATTTATACCGTATTTGCTCAATCATAAAATGACCCTGATTATAAGACGACCCCCCCAAAATTTGAATATTAATTTAGGAAAAAAAGCCTGAATATAAGACTACCCTATAGGAAAAAAGTGTTACTAGTAAATATTAATTCACATGTAAACTATTTTTCATATTTAATAAAAACTATGATGTAAAAAATGCATGTTTTGTTTTTGCCAACCTGCCCCCGGTCATGCACATCTGCAATCCAGATATGCCTTATACCCCCTTTTATGTCACTCTGTCCTCCAGAAATGCCTTATACCCCCTATATCAGGGACGTCCAACATGCGGCCCGCTGCCAAATGCAGCCTGCGAGACCTCGAGGTGCGGCCCACGTAAGATCGTCAGCCAGGGCAACCGATCTTACGCGAGCCGCACCTCAAGACCTGCTACTTACTTGTGGGAGGGTCTTCTGGACTGCACAGAGGAAGCAGAGTTCACGTGACATCCTACTTCCTCTGTGCTTTAGCAGAGACGGCAGAGGGAGGCCGCGCCCCCTGCTGAAGTCTGTGAGCGGCATCGAGGAGCTGCAGTGCAGGAAAGGGGGTGGGGAGGGTGTTTGAATGCGTGTGTGTGATTGAGGGAATGAATCTGTGAATGAGTGATTATATGAATTAATGAGTGTGTGTGTGTGTGTGATAGCATGGATGTGTAAGTGCTGGAACCTAGGCATGATGGGACTGTGATTGCTGTTAGCAATCACACTCCTATCATGCCAAGTCAGCCAGTACATGCTGAAACCTGGCCAGCTGCCCCCCTTGTGTAGTGATGCTGCCAGCAGTATGGGGTCTGCACTTACAGCCACCCTGTACCAGCATGTACTGGCTGACTTGGCATGATAGGAGTGTGATTGCTAACAGCAATCACAGTCCCATAATGCCTAGGTTCCAGCATTTACTGGATGGATGTGTAAGTGCTGGAACCTAGGCATGATGGGACTGTGATTGCTGTTAGCAATCACACTCCTATCATGCCAAGTCAGCCAGTACATGCTGAAACCTGGCTAGCTGCCCCCCATGTGTATTGATGCTGCCAGCAGTATGGGGTCTGCACATCACTTATAGCCACCCTGTACCAGCGTGTATTGGCTGACTTGGCATGATAGGAGTGTGATTGCTGTTAGCAATCACACCCCTATCATGCCAAGTCATATTGCTAATTTTGTCCAATTGTGTGTTACCTACTTTTATTAAAAATGTGAGTTTTTATTATTATTTTTAAAGGTGGGGGTCATTTTCGGTTTTGGCTAAGTGAACCCTGAATGTTTTGGTCCAGAATTTTCATTTTAGTTCATCCCTAGAATAAATCTAGGGAATCCTGAATTTGTAGTCGCAAAACTTTCTAGGCCCAGAAATCAGTGAGAGGAAGAGTAAAGGTTTTGTGTCATTTTACTTTATTTTAATCTGCATATTTTATTAAAGGCCATATTTTTTGTCACAGTGAAAAATGAGTGCGGCCCGCGCACATATACAATTCTGATGAAGTGGCCCACTGCAGAAAAAACTTGGACACCCCTGGATTATGCCCTTTGTACATGCGCCCCTTTTTCTTTGATTTTTTTACAGATATGATTCAATATGTAAATTGAATTTGTTGAAAAAAAATTGTTGGGTAAAAATCATGTTTTTTTGGGGGGGTGAGGGGGTGGGGGGCCCTTAACATATTCTCGCACCCGGGCCCTGAGGCGTCTAGTTACGCCCCTGCAGCCAGGTTTGATGATTTAAACCTTAACCACTAAGCAAATGTAGTTTGGATCTAGGAGTCAGCCAAAATAGGCAGGAGACAGTTTTTCCTCAGTCATATTTTTATGTTCATATATTTAAAGTATTGGTTATACCCCCCCCCACCACCTTCCTTCTCTATTCTAATTGTTCAAATTATAAATCCATTTAATATAAAATATTACATATATCATATTTAAGATAGTTGTCCCATTCTAAAGATAATAAGTTATAAAAAATGTAATAAATAAAATAAAATGTTTTTAATAAAGTTATGATCAATACATTAAATATTTAGCAAATAAAATATTTATTATCCATAATCCATTTAATAAAGAACTGATACATTAGTGAAACCTTAATACATTTAATAAGCTGATAAATGAATACATAAAATTATTAGTAAATCAAGTTAGTAATGAATTGATAAATATTACATTGATGGATTATTATCATTTATTGTTTTATATAGCACCATCATATTCCACTGCGCTGTACATCGGGTAAACAGGACATAGCAAGTACTATATAACAAAACAATTTGATTTAGAGAAACAACAGATGAGGAGGGCCCTGATCAAACGAGTTTACAACCTAGAATAGATTGTAACTAACACATACGCTTACACACTCAGCCAGACAACATCATATGCTCAAAAACACTTACATTAACACACACACACTAATATGTACATACTCTAACACTATCACATTATAGATACAAGATACTAGACCATGACTCCATTTTACAAAGTAAAAATCATTCTTTCAGCATACACACTACTTTTTTTACTAAGCTCAACCCAATGTAACAATTTCATGTACTATTTTCCATAAAAGTGATTACCTAAGCAATTTTTAGAAGGTATATTATTACACTTGCATTTTAACAGTGGACAAAAAACATTATTGTTTGCATTGCTTATTTTTTTTCTAGGTATTTGTATTCCTGTTGCTGAGACAATCTTGACTGCCCATATACCGGAACTAGAAGGACGTCCTAAAAATCCTAAAAAGAATGGTCCCGTCACTAACAAGGATATGGGATGGCAGAATCTCGGAAAGCATCATTCTAAACTCCCCCATATAAAAGGTAAATCATTTGTTTTATATTATTTTTTACTATTTTCACTTTCATGGTTATATCTTTTTTCGGGATTCACATGGATTTTTCATACATAAAAATATGTATACATGAAATACGAATACATAAAACCAGCATTATCTCATGATAGGTACACTATTCACTTGTCTACGTTCTACTTTTTGTTAGATTTAACAAATAAAACAAAATAGGCGTATCGCATTTTTATTACTACTAATTTAGTCTGTTTTTTAATCTATTAACTTGACTTATCATAAAGTGTAATTCGACCTAATCTATTTAATGCTTTGTATGCATCAAATATGTACACAGCATTCTTTTTAATTGGGTTATTTGAATTATGAAATGATGTTGGTCATGTTACTTAACAGAACTTCATGATGGAAGTAGCAAGGGAACCTGCAATTAAAGAGAACTGCTTACTTGTTTTAGAGTAACAACACTGGTATAAATTTGACATACACACTACAATTCTTACTAAAGTCTACGATATAGATATAGTGGCCTTATAAGGGATTTTCCAAGAATAAATTTACCTTTACATAAGATTATTGAGAAATTTCCCGTGTACACATTATTAGGAGCTATTATTATAACTATTTGATAAAAAATAAGAAAAAGAAATCAAATTGCTTCTTACTCAGTGGAGCTCACTAGCGCTTTACTGTGGTAAATACGTATACCTACTTTAGGTGTTATGATTTCTAATTTATTATACTACAGAAATATGCACGTGTCTGTATATTGCTTCTTGGTGGCTTGTACTTTTTAGGTAAACTAAAGATCATAAGGCAAAAACCATTTGTCATGGTCTTCATTGCCAGCACTGATTATACAAGTTTATAACATCTACTTCCATTTCATTAAAGCATAATGTGAAGGATACTGTTAATCTTGGCTTGGCAGTAGAGTGATATAAAACTCCCAACTAGACTGATTGATGTGACCTTTCTTGTAGGACATGAAGGAGACCCCTGCCTCCGATCAACCGACTGCATCGAAGGCTTCTGCTGCGCACGTCATTTTTGGACCAAAATTTGTAAACCTGTATTACACCAAGGAGAAGTTTGTACCAAATTAAGAAAGAAAGGCTCCCATGGTTTGGAGATATTTCAGCGATGTGACTGCGCTAAAGGGTTGTCTTGCAAAGTATGGAAAGATGCCACATATTCTTCAAAATCTAGACTGCACATCTGCCAGAAAATCTGAGCATTTTTTTTTTTAAAGAAACTGTTGTTACAACAGACTGTGAGGTTACAGACAGGTACAGAAAGGACAAATGCAGTATGGACTTTGGTACCGAGAACAAACACTGAAACGAAAGGAAAAACTTTGAACTGGACCTAATGGAGCTTTTTACTAATGTAAATAATTTGCGACTCCAACATTTCGTACAAATGACATTTAATATTTTAACAGTGCATGCCCACTGAATTAAAAAAAAAATGTATGAGTATTAATAATTTTGAAGTAATCTATGTTTGTGTATACTGTTTCATTATGTGGACCCCTTTGAAATTCCAGAGTCTAGATGTATGTCTCCTTGAAGCATGAGTGTTGTAGGTACTCTATATACTTCGCAAATATGTGATAATAATAATAAGAATCAAATCAACCAGGCGTGGATAGAGTGGACAAAGCAGTGGAGAGAGGAAGAATCCATCTGGGGAAGCCTATTTTCTCCCCCAAGGTACCTATAGAGAAAACTATTCACCAGGTTGAAGCATTTATCGCTAACTGATTCTTTGCTTACTCTTCGCTCAAATGGTTAATGAAAACCCTCATACATTGCTAAATTTAATTTCATTGGCATGGAATTCTTGACATAAAAAATAACAGATTCCGTCAAGGGAATATGGTTATAACATTTTGTAATGATGATCAATCAAACGTAGATCGCTATTACATTATATCCTGTTCTTCGTCAAGGAAATCCTTCCTTTTCTAACACAAGACACTGGCTTGGCCAGTTGTTTGGCATCTACCATATGCAGTTGACAGGTTCATTTATGAATAACAGACCTATGTAAGTTATAGTTTTCTTGTTCAATTCACGCAGCAAACATCATTGTTAAATTACACAAAATGTGGAGAATAACATACCTACAAAAACACCAAAAAAATCTGATAGCGTTTGAAATAGTAACTGCAAATTTGTTCATTGCATAATCTAAAAATAATGAAGCAGTTCTCTGTGGTTTGGAAAACGTACATTTTTAAATTTGAAAATTGTATCATAAAGTTTGCAAGGCAATGTAATATAATACGCGCAGAAGGACAATATCTTTCTAGTGTGAAGTTCACATAAAGCAGAAAAAAGTCGATAGCGGATCAGTTAACACTGGTAAATCCACATCTTTAATGCTCTGTTTTGGCTTTCTCTATCGCACTGTTTTTTTTTGTCTTAAATTAGTGCATTTCTTATATTATACAGGGATACATACTGTCTAAACATAGAAACATACTTGCTGCATCTAATAGTTCTTTGTATGTTGATATTTTTGGCTCTTGCCTTTGCTATGCAAATAAAACAATCATATTTTAAAAGGATATCATGCATTTCCTTACATTGCACCTTAATCCGGTTAAATATTTAAAGTTTGAATAAAATATATCATAAATTATAATATACCGTAAATACCTTTTGTAACCCTGCATGCATTGACGTTGACTAAATTTGACCCATATTTTTATGGGGTGTGTTTTTTATGGAATCGGGTATCTGAACACATTATCTTAATTTCATTTTTATGTATACCTGATATCAACATAGCATTATATAATATATACTATATATATATATATATATATATATATAATTTATCTGTTTACGAATAACAATTTACAGAAGGGGTATAGAGCAAAAGAAATGTATATACTTTCATTGAGATTTAAAAAATCTTGTCAGCAAATTACCTATTCACTGGATTTAGCTTGAGATAGCTTTTATAGTAACAGTCTAGCTTGTTCTGTTAGTACACAGGGGTTATCTACAGTTTATGTTTTAATTGTTTTATTCTTAAACAAGCTGGCAGATACATTATTGTGTTGCAATTCAGAGACATTAAAGGTAGATATCTGACTCTAAAATATGACACGAGTTACCTTGTCAAATCAAATCATAATAATTTGCATTTTTTAACAAAAAATTAGCATTTGGCTATAAAAAAGTAATTTATGTAGTAATTTAAATATCGATATGAGCCACAAACACACACTTTTTTATTGTGTGGCTGCTTCTCTTTAAATCATTTTCCCCTCAGTTTAAGGCATCAAATTTTTTAGTTAGTCTTTCATTTGGCTTCCTCCAAAATGATATTGTTTTAAACTTAAGTAGCTTGTCAGAACAGAGGTTATCCCTTATAGCAGAAAAAAGCTAGAGCTGTTCTTATCTGCTGGTAAGATTATTATTATTATTGTTGTGGGATTTTTTACCCGTATGACATGTGAAACAAAATCCTCCTTTAAAGTAGACGTACAGAGGAAACATTTTTCTCTGAATGTGGATGTTATAGAATGTTTGTTGAGAACATTAAAATAATAATAATGATAATAGAATTTCTGTTATATAGTCTTTGTTAATGGACTAAATTATAAATTATATTCAGAACTTTCTATTTTGTTTATTAAAAAGGACATTTAGTGTGAATAACACTGATTCCCAACAGATTCCCTTCTACTTTAAGGCAATAATATCCTAGTTGATGAGAAAGATTATTATACTATGGATCGTAGTTTTTTTTAACTGGTGGGCAACGTAAACTGTACAAATGATTGCATGGATTAATATATCTTTCCGTTTACAAAGAAAGACTACCATTTGCTCATTGAACATAATTGATATCCTTTTTTTGCATTTAGGCCCCTTTCGACAATATATAGGCTGCCAGTTGGACTCAATCTGAGTTATTTTGTGCTGGGAACTTTATTTCTCTGGGAATCACGTCAAGACCACCATTTACATCATCAAGAGGTTTTTTAAAAGCACCTCATCAGTGTAATATCCATCCAAGTACTTACAATGAATCTGACATCACACTGGTTTTCATTTGTTTGATTATAACTTGTTTTGTGTAAAGACCTCAGAGTTTGTGGAACCATATCTTTAAAGCATTGTTAATTAAGTATATAATGTATATATTATACATATATTATATATACATATATATATATTATTAATATATAATATATATAAATATCTTTTATATATAAGAATAAGATGGAAAGTTTGCCCATAAAATATCATTTTTTGAAAGAAAAAATATTAACCCTTTGCAATCTTGACAGTGCCTTAGAGAGCTAAACAATTGTTACACTGCACTGTGCAAATGTCTTAGGCAGGTGTGAAAAATGCTGTGGAGTAAGAATGCTTTAAACAAATAGACATGTTAATAGTTTATAGTTTTATTATTTAACAAAATGCAAAGTCGCCCTTGATCACCTTTTGCTTTTTCTTCATGTAATCCAGACAGACTCAATGATGTTGAGATCAGGGCTCTGTGGCGACCATGGAATAATTTCCTGTATTTATTGTTCTTCTTTACATCGAAAATAGCTCCTAATGCCTTTTGCTTTATTTTTGGGGCAGACAGAGGCCTCCCTGAATGTATTCCCTGATGGATAAGTATCTACCTGCAGTTCTCAGCATTGAGGAGAATGTTAATTCTGACTGAATCCCCAACCCCATTTGCTACAGCCAGAAGACAACTTCTGGCCAGACTTCTGTAGATAGTATATGTGTGAACCAGGATCCTATTGTTTCCTGCCAATGCATAGCTGATGGTACTGCTGGACAATATGGCATTGCGTGTCTTTGATCTGCTGAACTGTTTCCTTGGTTGACCACTGCATCTACGGTCCTCAACATTGCCCATCTCTTAGTGCTTCTTCATAAGGACAGAATATTTGAAAGTTCTGCCTCTGAGAGACCATGCTTATGCTGTTTCTGTTTTAGTTAATGGTTATGTTTCAACATACTGACTAAATCCCTGACTTTGTGCAAGTGTACCTAGAAGAATATATAATATATACATATACTGCAGATTGGGAAATTTCCTCACAAGAGCTGCAGTTTTGGAGAGGCTCTGACCCAGTTGTCTAGCCATCCTAATTTGACACTTGTCAAAGTCGCCCAGATCGTCATGCTTGCCCGTTTTTCCTGCTTCTAACACATCAACTTTGAGGATGAAATGTTCACTTGCTGCCTAATATATCCCACCCACTGACAGATACCATGATAACAAGATTATCGGTGTTATTTACTTCACCTGCCCGTGGTCATAATATTATGGCTGATTGGTATATATATTTAAGTGAAAATCATTCAATCAGAGACAATCAGATTCAACTGTAAAACTTTAATAGTATAAGTTAGACTTTTAATTAAATATGGAGTTAAATATGTAATAATTTAAAAAAAAATTGTAATCATATATTGAACAGGTGGCTAAATAAAAATCTAATTTCCAGATTGGTAGGTGTGGTGGCCTAAAATAAGCCTGCACCTTTTCCTTGGATTAACGACAACTCTCCAGTTTAACCATTTCAGCCCTGTCTGATAGACCCGACCCTTAGCAAGGTGAACAAGGTCCTCCATGCTACAGAAGGAACTCCAGTTATACCACCCACTCCACTACCATTGGTGGATAAGTTGTCATTAGATGTACTGGTATTAAAAGGAAACTAAAGTCTCAAAATCAGCTATAGCTTGTGATTTTTATTTGGCAATAAGTATATATAATATATATATATATATATAACCGATGGAAGCTAATATCCGAGTCTCAGAGTGAAAGGGGCAGCATTATTTAAGCAAAATCTTATCCTTGTAGCCTTGTTCTCATCCCACAAGTAGGTAAATATGGGTGGAGTACTGGTAGGGGCAGCAACAAATTAGTATTCATAGCCTAGTTGAATCCGACAGGGTCCTGAGAATTAAGGCACCTCCAAGATGACACCAATCACGATTGAAATAAATAAACAGAAAGCTCAGCACCCGCTTGTCTCAATATTTAATCAGATAAATCTGTGCGTACGCGAACCAGTTGACAAAGGGCGAATAAGGCATTTTGCGCCTGTGCTAATGAGTAAGTACCGGCACGTCCTATGTCAATTTGTTCCTGTAAGCAGAGATTTATCTGTTTAAATATTAATACAGACAAGTTTGCTGTTTATTTATTGTCCTCATCCAACAGCAACTTAGCAGATGAAACAAAACATAAAGGAAATAAGTAATCACGCAGATCTTCAGAGAACACAGATAAGAAGTATTGGCTTCCTCAGAATGTTCTATTAATCCTATCCAGGGGGTGCGTAGGCAAATAGGGTGGCTTTTTCAGGGAATTTCTAGGGAGTCAAGTGCTCCCTCTTGCCTCTTTCTGCAGATGCCCATGACTAGATGGGCCAATTGGTTCTTGCTTGCCCTCACTAACTCACTACATGTGGTTTTCCTATTTGCAGCATTTTAGGGTCTGGATTTTAAGGATATTTTGGTATTTCAATTGTGGCATTTGAAGTAGAAGTACATGAATTGCGCCAGTTGTGTGTATTGTATTACTATATCAGTAGATTTGGAACAACACTACCACAGGTGGAGATATCTGGTACTCTGGTACCGCCAATAGCTCTATGAGGCCTATATACAATTTCAAATTTCCAAACCATTTCATGCATACACAAATGCAGGTGTTTGTATAAGGTCAGCCAAACGTTACCTTGTGACATGTTTCCCCCAGCGAGTTCCACTTACGCTGAAACATGTTCCGAGAAGAAGAACATATGAGGTGTAAATCCTATAAATTCTCCAAAATCAGAAGGCGAAAAATCACTTTACAGTATAGTACACCGACAGGAAAATATATATCCACACTATATGATGGAAATGATCACTAACACACAGCAGCCAGATGACTTTCAGATACAAAAAAGGTAAATGTGACAATCAGTTACTAGCTGACTAAAAAAAAAGACTTTAACTTTGAAATTTCCCACGCAAATTACAGTGGTGACACTGCTGTGTACTAAAGGACCACAAGAGATTTTCTAGATTGCATTACCTTCTGTTATGAATTATTGTGTTCATTGGAAATAACTCTAAGACTAAAACACTTGGGTGTCTGAGACCGAAACACCTGGGTGACTTGGAAGCTATTTTATAAATCACACTTTTTCAGAATAAAGCGTTCTTTAGCTATAAAGTGCACATTTTGTAATTTATGACAGAGCATTGAAGGATTTTGCAAAAACCAAGTTAATATATGTTTGTAAATGCGTGGATTAACTTTTTAAGAGTAGATTTTCAGTGTGGACATGACCTTAAATATTGTATAGGCTTATAGTTAGTCGTGTAGCGATGCTGAGTTATGGAGTTTATTTGCATTAGCTATTTAAATCTGATTTCTCTCTCTTCGTATTTAGATACTATATATGGTTTTTTTTAATATACATATGCATTTGCGCTTAGATGCCTATTTATGAAAATAAAACTGACATCATAAATTTAGGCCACAGTTAAATTTGACCAAACGCTTGACTATTCCAACTAAATTAGTAACTCTTCTAATTCTTGAAAAACGAAATTACAATGTTGTCACATCGGTCCAGACGTGGAACGCATTATGGTTTGGAGTTTCTACAGTAGGAAAAATTAAGCTGAAAAGACCCACTAAATGGTTCACCTGAGTTTATCAAGTTGTGTCAGCTTGAGTTGGGTTTAGTTGCTTTTGAGTTTCTATAAAGATAGTCATTTCGCCTTTCAGTCAAGTTGTCTATGTCAGCTGGCCATGAGATTTTGTCAAGCCCTTTCAGTTCAGTTTGACTTTCTTGGGTCTGCCAAATGTGAGTTGGCGGTTAAGTTGCATTTAAATAGCAAACATGCTCAGGTTGAACCAATATGCCCAACTCCTAATCTTAGGCATGCCAACTTATTATTACCTATTGGTTTATAAAGTGCCATCATATTCCCCAATGCTGTAAATTCACTAACAACCTGAGAAAGGAAGAGAACACGAGCTGACCCAGACTACAATTTATTCAATAGGTCTCACAGACTCACCTACCAGTTCCATTTTTGACTTGATTGACACAATTAGAGACTTCATTGACACAATGCCTTTATAGGCATATCACTGTGGCAGGATGGGTGTGGGAGAAGCCTACCGAGCTGGGGAAGGGTATCCTCCATCTGATGTCAAGCCATAAACTGGACTTCCTTTGAAAATCTTTGTAGAGTAACATGGAGAGAGTAGGCTCTTCTCTGATTGGCCGTCATTCTCCCTTCCTGTTATAATTGTCAAGTTCATATCTTTGCTTAACTCAAGCTGTGCCCAGTTTACATTGCTGAACACTCAAGCTGACATGGTAGAGTCTGTGGAAAAGTTGTTTTCTGCATATTACTGCATATTACTGATACAGTAGCATGGCTCAAAAGGTTTTTAACCTAGATCTATCTATCTGTCTGTCTGTCTATTTATCTTTCTATAAACATAGAAACATAGAATGTGTCACCAGATAAGAACCTCTGCCCAAAATATATATTTATGAATTGAATTCTCAATTTTTTATTGCTTCCTTAAGTACATTAAATACCTGATTTAAATGTGAGTGTGAAGCAAGACCATATTTCCAGAGCCAGAGTATAGCAATAAACACAGTACATAGCACATAATTATTTGATTAAGCGAACTATTATATTTATCAGTTGTTCTGTGTAACATTGAGGAGCAGGACACTAGTAGCCAACACACTCTAGTCCTTATTATTATTTATTAATACCTAGGTCAAAGCTTGCAATATATGTCATCTATCTTTCTTTACCTAACCCACAGTGCAATGATATTATTATGAATTGGGATGTAATGGGGAAGATGAATTGTATATACAACACATGTTTTTATTTAAAGTTAAATAATTTATAGTTGTTTCAGAGTAAATTACTGTTTTTTTTCTGTGTGAAGTTCCAAGACATTTCCCTTTAGAAACAAAAATATGTAGTCCTATAAAAACTGTGTTATACATGACATGTATAGATTCTCTTTCCCTTAATAAGGTGTTTTTGAGCATTTCAAATTTAAGGTTAATCATTGGGGGCCCATATATTAAGCATAGAAGTGCTGTGCTAGGATCCTAGAACACCACAGTATTGATATGGTGTGAGATATACAAGAACTAAGCAAAAAATACAAATAGAATTGCAAGGTTAGCTGTCCTTGTCAGAGACTATGTATTGAGGACACGGGGTAAAAACATGCCACCTACATTTTAAAAAGTTAAATATTGTAGGGTAAAACTGTTACAGGGACATTTATCCTGGATCACAAGAAACAAGTTGATTAACTCTAGAGAAGATTTTCTTAAAAAAATAAGCTACCAGGTCCTCTCGGGTGTTTCATCCATATAGCCCTTGGTGTCCCATGCCTGTTTGGTTACTCAACTATATCTGTCTCTAAAAGAAGCCTAGTCACTGGAGTTCTCCAACTGAAAAAACAGCCCTGATTAAACCATTTATACCTTTGTCTACTTTGTGGCTGATAACGAAAAACCCGTTTGAAGACATATTAATGTTTCAGGATGTCAATTGATAAAAATTAAATGCTGAGCTCCTATCAATTCTACCTAGAGCAGACCATGGCAGTGTTTTTAGGGCACATAGACCAGATTTTCACAATATTTCCAGGGGAAGTAACCATACCTCCATGCTAATCTTGGGAATCGATCCACTCGCCCTTAGAACTTAGAACAATATCTAGAACAATAGTTATTTCTGTAATATTGGGCTTTGAAGCAGGAAATGGAGTGAAGGAAATCATAGAGTGTCTTGCTTGGTCCTATATAGCCTCTGATGGAGGTTCTATCTTTATCCTGCTTACTAGTTTACAAGTTGATTACATGTTTATATGTGAATGTTCCATTAAATCACCAAATCAAAAATGAATGTTTCATTTATTAGCCAAACACACGACTGATAACACAACTTCTATGTATAGAACATTTGATCATCAGAATCTTATCTTGCACAGCTTGAAAATGTGTAATATAAAAGTCCCCGAAACAATATGTTTTTTGTTGAGTCCTAGGAAACATCTTACAGTTTGCTCTGTGACTCTGTATTAAGCCAAATAAAAGTACTGTACTAACCTACTATTATGTAGTTTACAGTGCTAACAGTAGTTACCCTATTATTAATGTTAATGCCATTTTGTTATTTCCCATTTCCCTAAAGCACCTGCAATTTTATTGTTTAAAATTATGTTTTTACTGCAATTAGGTCATGCTCTAGTGCAGGTGTGAGAAATGGGAACAGGTTTATGTTTCGGGGAATAGAAGCATTATAACTGCATTGTGAAGGGCATTGTCCTGCTTTGTTTCTTTGTATCCTGTAACAACTAGAGCAACATTGTGTGTAATTCCATGGTAACCTAAACCTGCTAGAATATGATGCAAAAAACATAACGATACGACCCAAACAGCATGTTTATATTGCAAGAGAAAGCAGAATGTTTAGAAAGGAATTCTTTGAGATGATAATGCCCTTTTTTGCCTTAAACTGTGTGGCAGAAGATGTTACCCAATAATACCGCGATGTACATTTATAAAGGCAAAACTGTTGCGATTCTTGGGCAAATCGCTAAAATTGGAACAATGGCCACAAAAAAAATATGAAACCAATACATTCCTGGTGATTTCCTCAAATGTTGTTTGGTTTATTTTTTATTTTCAAAAATATTTTGTATCTTGGAAAATAGCAAGACCTCCATTAGTCATGCCATGAAGGAATAGGAAGTTATAGTAACATAAAAATGTTGATACTTGTAACAGGTTCACTAAGAGAGCTGTAGTAACTCCCAGAGATCACCCAGTATCCTCCTGTTGTCCCCGGAATAACTTCCAGCACCAGCCAGCATGCGCACCTTGGAACCCTGCTATGTGTACCCAATAAGTAGAAACAACTGCCTTGAACTGAGTACAGAAGGAATGAACAGTTTATTGTAGTAAAACATAGACTCACATATCCACAGAACTTCATTAACATAAATTAACATTGATAAACAAGTACATGTAGACAACCCAACCTTTAATCCCCTGGCAGCAATCTTATTGATGGGATTAATTAAACAATGGAGTTCCTACCAGTGCTATCTTTGTTTGGCAGCCAGGCTGGAGCCATCTCTGAGTAACTTGGGGCCCTGTATGACAGCTCATTCTGTCACAGTACTTATTAAAGAAAACTATAAGTACTACATGTAAATAATTTCTTTGGTTGTATTTTTTAGCCTTGGCTTTGTCATAAAGGCCAAATCATGTGCACTTATTTTGCTAGAAGGACTGAGCTGACCCTACCTAATACATAGTCAAATCTCTAAAGAAATCACTCTATATTAACAAAGCAATACGGAGGACCATTTCAGTTCTTTTTACAGAAGAAGCTCACTGGGATGGAACTTGTAATGCATAGTCAATAAGTTAAAACTGTAGCGCTCCTGCAAAGTCATGTCTCAGCAAATATTCCACAAATGCTTACAGTTCTACCAAGCAATGCATCCACAAGTAGAAAAAAATTGTATCATTGTATTTGTGTAAACGACTTACTGATCAAAATAAGGATACCATATTCAATATTTTAATCTAAATCATACATCCTGATTTGTATAACAAAGTTTTATGATATTTTTTTTCCTCCCAGCTTTAGGTAAAAAAATCAACCTGAATTTATCCATGTATGCTTTCCTCACTGTGCATTTCTCCCCTGGGGCAGGATATATTGTTAATGTCCCATCCAGTTAGTAGAACTATCACCATTTTGTTTCCAAATGTTGCACATAGGCATGAAAACAATGACTGTCACTAGATCCAGTTTCACTGGAACAGTATCCTGTCATAGTAAATCAGTTTGTTTTGTTTGCTTAACTCTACTTCAACAAGGATTTGTAAATCACCATACTAACTGTTCATATTATGCACATACACGTTCCAGGTGCATTTAGTGTGATAAAACACAGAACATATTTACATAGTCAGTAAAGATTTTAGTATGTTCTGAACACACAGCTGATGATTCCATCAATTTGAGCAATGGATGATTCTAAGTACTTAAGTTTAAATCTAAAACCCATCTGGTAACTCATGTATTAAAGGGACACTACAAGCATCACATTGACTTTAACGCATATGATAGCTGAGTGGTCTCTTTAAATTTCTGTGTGGTCCTTGTTGCAAATGCATGGAGGGATACTGCATGTGCCACTTTCCATTCCCAGGGCCAGTGCTATGATTGCTATAGGTAAGGTAAGGGCCAGCCTGGAGCCCTGATCTACATAGGACGTCTCCTCTGTGGCAGACTGGACTGCCAGCACTGGAGATGCAGGGCCAGCAGTGTGCAGTCCAGTCTGAGGAGCCCTGTGGGGGTGGGAATGCAAGGCCTCTGCCTCATTGCTCCCATATGGTGCCAGCGATAGATGCAGAGCACCAGAATATGACATCATATTCAGCAGTGAAGCTACGCACACTGTGACGGAGCAGTGAGACAGAGGCCTCGCACTCCCACCACAGGATTTCAGCAAGGTAAGTGATTAAGAAAAGGCAGGGGTGTACCTAGAGTATGTGGCACCTGGAGCAGATCCTGGCACCCCTATTTTAAAGAAAGAAGAGACAGACAAGAAAAAAGAGGGAGATGAGAGATAGGAGGAATAAGAGGAGATGAAGTGAAGACACAAAAGAAAAAAGGAAACAAGAGAATGGAAGAGGAAAACTGAGTGGGGAGAGCAGGAAGAATAAAAGAGCACTGTGTCATGGACAGGGTTATCAGCCAAGCCATGTCATGGGTGTATGGGTGTGAAAGAGTTAAAGGCCAACCGGTGCAGGGCACCAAGCAACCCCCACGAACCCCAACTGGTCACCCCCAACATGCTACCAACATGCTGCCACCACCACTATAAAAGGATACTTTTGCATAACTCCTCTTATGGCCAGTGCTTGCATGGCGTATTATTCCCCTAATTCCAAGGCGGAGGTGAAGTGGAGTGGGGTCATGTTATTATTATTATCTTTTATTATTATTATCTTTTATTTATATAGCGCCAACAGTTTACGCAGCGCTGCTTTGTTGAGAGCTGCTTTAAGGACAGCCTATGGCTTCACAATGGGAAGTGAGTTGTGTGCGACTGTGTGTTTGATTATGTTAGTGTGTGTTTATAAGTGTGTGTGTGGGGGGGTCTGGGTATGTTGGTGTGTGTGACTGTGTGTTTGTTTCTGAGTATGCTAGTGTGTGGCTGGGTATGTTAGTGTAGATGCCTGTGTGTTAGTGTCTGAGCCTGTGCGTTTGAGCCTGTGTTAGTGTCTAAGCCTGTGTTAGTGTCAGTGTGTGTTGTCTGTGTCTGAGTGAGTATGTGTTAGTGTGAGTGTCTGTGTGTCTGAGTATGTTATTGCATGTCTGCTTATGTGGGTATGTTAGTGTGTGACTGTGTATCGGAGTATGTCAGTGTCTGTATGCATATTAGTGTGAGTCTCTATGTGCGTTAGTGTGAGTGTCCAGGGGTGTCTGCTAGTGTGTCTGCATATGTTAGTGTGTATGTATGTATGTGTGTGGATATGTTAGTGTGTGTGCATTTGTGTTAGTGTTGAGTGTCTGGTTATGTTAGTGTCAGTGTGCATGTGAGTTAATGTGTCTGTATGAGGTGGCAAACTGGTGCTCGAGCAGCCTTGATGAAGACACTGAAGGGTTGAATATATTGCCTGTCTTTTTAATGATAAGCTAACAATTGAGTGGCTTAGGATAGGTTAGGGTACACAGAAGCTTGCGTTGTTATATACATAGCAATTTGTTTCAGTTTTTGTGACAAAGTTTTAGGTTTCATCACTGATTTTAATACAGTGCAGTCCCACTAATTCAGCTACTTGGTAAGCAATATAGCCATAAGCCATATAGACTTGTGAAACTTGGGGTACATTGATGTAGTGGCCGGTGGAATTCTTGCTTTGTTTTCTTTTTAATATATATATATTTATATATATATATATATATATATATATATACTTTTCATATAATAGTTATATACAGTATTTTCCTGTTTGACTTGCCTACTTTTCAGTGTTTGTTCCCTTTTTGTATGTGTTTAGCATAAACAAACTATTGGGATTTTTTTTTACTCTTCCAGCTTCTTTATAGGAGAATTTTAAATACATCTGTTTATGGTTCACATTTTGTGGCATGCAGACAGCACATCAGTCTTGGTCACATTGTTTGCTTCTGTCATGATTTGTGACCTGAATTTTCCAAGTGTATTTCTTGATATCGTTAGTCTGAAGACATTTCTCTAAACCAAAATGTAATCGTATTATTTATTTCACATGTAGCTGTCCACCCGTCATTAATTAACATTGTGGTGCACGCCCTTCTAACAGTCTTTGAGTTAACTCCTTTCTTTTTTTATGTATTTCTGTGTATGTAGATCCATTCTTATATAAAATAATTTTCATATTATATAAGGAATAAGATCACAAAAGGTTATCCTTAAGTCTGCAGTAAATGGACTTACTTGTAACAGTCCTTTACATTACTTACTTGTAACAGTCCTTTTAATGTTTCTTAATGATGAGGATTTACAGCTCTAAAATAATCAACAGAGGTAAGATGATTGATGCCAGAGGAGGTCCCTGTAGGCCACCAATAGGCTCACTCGCACTGCCCTGTAACCACTGACGGCGAACCTACGGATTTCCACTTGCGTCAACTCCCGCGATGCCGCAAAGATAAGGTAGGCTAGATGAGGAAGGGACCAGGGAGATTAGTAGACAAAGACGATCATTAAGGTTCTTCGTGATCGTTTTCATGTTCACCCAAAGACAAATG
The DNA here is from genome assembly GCA_009364415.1 of Spea multiplicata. Classification (NCBI taxonomy): domain Eukaryota; kingdom Metazoa; phylum Chordata; class Amphibia; order Anura; family Pelobatidae; genus Spea; species Spea multiplicata. Next base: position 40,406,499 of record VKOC01000002.1, on the reverse strand, counting down.
CATAAGTCTAGTACAGAGTGCTTTTCTCCCGTATTGGTAGGCTGTGAAGCAACCTTGGTCTGTTTCTAACATTCATCTGATGCTGCTACACTTGCCCATAGGTTGTGGAAAAGTTTTAATATATGTCTGTTGCTAAATATCAATGTCACGACCACCACCACATTGGCACTTACCGCAGAAGTTTTTCTACCCAAAGTACTACCGCTGAAGGAGAAGCCCCCGGCAGCAGCACCCCAGGATTTAGAGGATCCCAACAGTAAGGAGGCCAGGTAGAGGTAGGTAATATTGGAACGGAGTTGGATCAACAAGGTACTGGTAAAGCGTAGAAGGATCTGGTAAAGGATCCTGCAGGGTGGAGATGATGCCAAAACAGTAGTCAGGAAAGCCGGGTCAGAGCACAAAAATCGGGTAGTCATACAAGCCGTGGTCAAAATCCAGAGAGGGTAGTCGAACAAGCCGGGGTCAAAATCCAGAGAGGGAAGTCAGACGAGCCAAATCGGTAGCCAAAGCAGAGAAGGTAGCGGTACAAAATCAGCAGGCAAGAGAGACGTCAGGCAAGCAAAGGGTCAAAAATACTCAGGAGACTAACCAGCACAGTGCATACAGCAAAGACCACAACAGGGTAACCAGGAGGAGGATTTCCGGATTTTTAAATCCTGTGACAGACCTAAGCTCCGCCCACTGGATGACATCACTGATGCAGCTTCAGCCTGCCATCAGGACCACGCCCCCAGCTATGCTGTGACGACACGCCCCCGTCTTCTACACAGGAACCATGGATGTGCCGAGATCGGGTAAGTACTTGTCTCTGGGGGTCTCCACCTCGTGGTGCCCGTCGCGCACGGGCATTAGCTTGCCCGTGCTTGCCGGGACCTGGGACTGTGACAATCGATACACGGTGTATACTTGGTGTGTGATGACTAGTTTATGGTTTCGATGCTGATCATCATGCAAAAGAAATGCAGAAACAGTTATATCATATAACACATAGGTGCTTGCCTCATATGTTATTCCATGTCAGCCAGATGTAATTAGTGGACATGCTATAGTGTACTTTTTTACATGATTCTAAATACCCTTCAAGTTCCATTGATATAGCTATGCTTATAACTCTCTAAATTTCACCTGAAGGCTCAGGAAATTATATCTAATTCCTGTGTCAGTGTGTTTAATTCACAGTGGAAGGACCCAAATCCAACACAGTCGTGATGTAAGTATCTAGAGGTAGTGTAAATGTACAATATATACATATTTACAGCAGATAGTGAATGTTGAAATGCAACAGTTAATATAGTTTCATATTAATATATGTGTTGCTTTTGAGTAGAACCAGACATCAATATTGCATAGTATCTGATCAAGATAAGTTTATATCCAGTACTTTGAGTGAGGGAGAACACAAACTATTTTTCTCTGTTCCAAGGAAATCAAATTCAGCGAGTTGCTTGGGATTTATGAAGTGATGTAAGAAGGCTGGTTCAACGATAATGCATAGTATCACTTTTTTCAGAAAAAAAAAAGATTTGTGTCTTGGAAACCAATGCATTGAAGAGAGAGGGAAAGCGCTGATACTACACTTTCGTGTACACGCTCTTACTATGAAAATTAATTCCCCAATATTAAAAAAAATAAAATAATTGATAAACTTAGAGTAACTGCTGACAGTTTGCCCCCCGAAGCATAGGCTGCACTGCGATGTGTATGTAGTTGTCGGTTTATGCCAGAATTGGTGAAATGTCCTCATACCTTACCCTGACTTGCCTCCTTATGACACAATTTGCACTTTTCAGTACACTCATCTCCCACACTCTCAAAATGAGCTCACACTTTATCATGGCACTGCACACCAGTTGATATAGTACTTTTTTCCATGAGAGTATTAGTTATGGTGATGATAATGTTAGTGGTGCTAGTGCATGTAGGGGAAGCAGTGGCATATCAGCGCTGCTGCTTCTGCAGTGTGAAAGGAGCAACACATCTAATAGAGAAATTACTGAAAGATATGTCGCTTAACTGCTCTTCCTCTGGCTCATTATCGAAATCCAGGTTATCCAGGTCATTGTGGGCAAGACCCACTTCTGCTGTAGAGTTGACCTTCCCTCTTCTTCCTTACTTTATTCTGGCCCAAACATATATCTGACAGCACTTGCTCATCTTACACTGGGGAGATCCAGTACTGGCAATGCTTGCAGTAGCGGTGACACTGGTGGTGGGTGTGCTGGCACTACTAGTTGTTTTATTTCATGCTTCACCATAGAATAACTTACAAGCTATCTCCTCCTTTGATACCACCAACAGAGCATGACCTATTTATGAGTCATTTGTAGTGCTAATTTCACAGTCACTGGACTGATCAGACAGACAATGGGGAAGGGCCCCACACAGCGAGTTTCTTAGAAGGGCAAAAGAGTGGTAGGTTCGCTGTAGACAGCTACATCATGTCCCCGACAGTGTAAGTAGGATGAGTTGATCTTCTCTGGTCTGCTTGTGCCTTTTGATATGCTTGTGTCTGGCAGAGTTTAGGAGTGAGTGTGCAAAGATGAAGCCAGAGTGTCCGAAGACATTGAGAAACCTCTGGATACCAAGTGGGAAGTGGAAGATCAGGCAGTGTGCTGGGATGGTATCCATATTTGGTACAAAACGGGGACGTGCCTTTACTGGTTGCCTGGGTATCATGCCAAGTCATATTGTTTCATTTTTTGTCCAATTCTGGTGTGTTACTTACTTTTAATAAAAGTGTGGTTAACACACCACAATTGGACAAAAAAAATACAATAACAATATTAATTTATATATGATTGTTGACAACAATCACACTCCTATGATGCCCAGCCAACCAAAACATGGAATTTGGGTATGTCTGAGATTGCTGTTAACAATCATAACATTGTTAATACTTTTTTTGTACAATTTTGGTGTGTAACTTACTTTTCTTAAAAGTGTGGGTTTTTAAAATTATTTTTAAACTATTTTTTCATGAAGCAGGTAATCTTGGGTGGAAGAGAGGTGTGCCGCATCTGGAGGAACAGGGTAGCTTTTTTCTTTTATATGTTCAAGCAAGGTCTGATGTGTAAGTAAGAAGTGTTTGGCCTTCAGAATGGTATCTTTTTGTGTCGTTAAATGGGGTGTTTTTTCATCATGTAGATGGGATAAAGCATCAGCTTTTCTGTTCCTTGAACCCGGGCGATAGGTGATGAGAAGATAAAATCTGGCAAAGAACAAGGCCCATCGAGCCTGCCGAGGGCACAATCGCCGGGCTGAACAGAGATACTCCAAGTTCTTGGGATCTGTGTACACGGTCACAGGGTGACGTGTTCCTTCGAGTAGATGTCTCCATTCCTCCAGGGCGTTCTTAATGGCTAATAGTTCTTTTTTGCCTATGTCTTTTCTGCGGAAGTTAGCTTTCTGGAATGAAGTGCAACAGGATGGAGTAGTCCTTTGTCCCCAGTCTGCCGGGAGAAGACAGCCCCCAGGACAGATTCGTCCTGGCTCATCCTTCAAGGTGTTGGATAGTCCAATATGAAACTGGTCGATGAGAGCTATATTGAGAGTGGTGTCTGGGCCAATCTTTTGGAAGTCTGTGATGGCATCCTTGTCAGAGTGATCTGAGTGTAGAGCAAGTCCAGGAGTGGGCTGCTGATATGAAGCAGTTGATAGGCCCCTTCTTGTGGATGCCCGAGCAATAAGGAGATCCCAGTCTGAACCTGGCCCTGGCGAGGTGGAGGAACACCTGGGGACCGACTCATAGAAGTGGGGGAAAAGACCAGTAATGGACGCCACGAGGGATGCTTCCCCGGGCGCCGTGACAGACCCTAGACAGATTTACCAGATAATATTTTGAGAATTGGCATCAATGGAACAGACTATTCCGAATCTGGGTGTTATATTTTGGGCACTCCCATTTGTATTTTGTGTCTTTCAGCCATCAAGTCGATAGTTCAGGAAAATGCAAAGTGAACCCTTCTCAAGGACTCTGGGCAAGGATGAAGTCATCAAATCTCTGGGCGGTTATGATGAAGCATGGCCTTTAGTTTAGGTTAGTCTAGAGAAACATTGGCCCATATTGAACTCTGATTCAAACAAACATTCACACAAGAATTAAAATCTATTGTGTCTCGGGTACCACCCCCAATGGAAGAAATCCTTCTCTGTTGCCATTGTAAGGATTGTGTGTGTAAAACCGATTAAAATATTTGTAAGCTCCTACATCCAAAATATTTTATTAATTGATTGTTGGGTGGTGTTTACTACATTACCTGCCGGTGTAACAAACAATATGTGTGGAAAAAAACCGATTAAAATATTTGTAAGCTCCTACATCCAAAATATTTTATTAATTGATTGTTGGGTGGTGTTTACTACATTACCTGCCGGTGTAACAAACAATATGTGGAAAAAAACAAGAAAAATATGTGGGAAGAAATGAGAAAAAATAGAATCCTTGAACACATTGACATCATGCGTAATAGGGTAGACAAGCCAGTAGCCAGACATATGAGGGAAATGCACAACAATTTTACCACATTTGACATTTACATGCATCAAAACGGGAATGGCATGCACCAGGGTGGGTAACTGGCATGTTGTGTTTTTTTTTTGAATTAAAAGTTTTTTATTCAGATCCAATGAGGCAGGTGAGATACAACAAAGAACAATGTTACAGATACCAAGAGCATACAACGAAATTGTACAAATCGTCTCGCATCAAAAGGCAGAAATGATCATTAGAAAGGTGGCGACTAACATGAACAACTCGGAAGTCGCAGCATGAAGAAGAGGATCTGAGAGAGTTTTTTGTTTTTTTTGGTATAATAAACATATAACATGTGAGCATGGTCTGGGAAAAAAAGAAAAGGTCAATAATGATACAAATATGCATCTACAAATGTCGATTATGCACTCACAGAAGGAAAGGAAACATAAAAATAAAAAAATTAACCATAACCTTAAAACAAAAGGTACACGCGTACAGAGTACATAAGTGTGGCACAATAGGGTATATGGTGTGAGTCTGGTAATAATGAAAAGCAAAGGATCTGTACTGTGCTCCGGGAAATGCCAGACAGAACGTGTGATGGGGAAAAAGAGAAACCCCCACTACAGGAGTGTCTCGTAGAGGAACGCTGTAAAGGAAGTGGCGACAGCTGGTCAGGTGCGGTAGGTAAGAGTAGAGGTATGGAGTCACGAAATGAGGTTGGTGTGAAATATTTAGGGGGTAGACAGTGCCCCGGTGTCACGGTGAAGCCACGGCGTCCAGACCTTTTGGAAGTGTAATGGTGTGTGAGAGGCAGTGTGAGACATCCGTTCTAAAACGCTATGATGATCAATAATCGAGAACACTTCCGTGAGCAAAGGGGGAGAAGTGGCTTTCCAATGTCTCGCTATGCATAATTTCGCGGCTAAAAAGATATGGATTATTAATTTGCGTTGGGGGTTAGGAAGAGGGTCTGGAAACATGTGAAGAAGAGCAATCTCAGGGCTGGGTGCCAAACGGAGGCGTAGAATGGAATGTATAGTGGAGAATACTTGAAGCCAAAGGGGGGTCAAGAGCGGACATGACCACCACATATGGAGCATGGTACCCTCCCGGCCACAGCCCCTCCAACAGGAGCTAGAGTAGTTCATGTGGAATAACCCGGGATGGAGTCAGATACCAGCGACAGCAAACTTTTTTCTGTAATTCCAAGTGATTGAGGCAATGGGAGACCCCTCTCATCATTGATTCTGAATCCAGCCAGGACTCCAGTGGAAATGTTTGGTTCAATTCTTTCTCCCAGGCTCACATATGAGGGAGTTTGTTAGCATAGAAAGTGGAGACTAACAGGGAGTACCAGTGAGAAATTGCTCCTCGTACCACAGGGGCCGAACGGAATAGAGAGAGAATGGGCTGAAGGGCATAGTGGGACGGTGCTACCGGGGAGGTAGAGGAAGCGAGGGCATGCCGTAACTGCAAATATTTGTAGAGGTCTCAATGGGAGATGTCATGAGTTTGAGTGAAATGTGCGAAGGGCTTCAGAGAGCCATTAAGATATAAGTCTCCCAGAGTCGGGTGCCGCCAGTTGGAAATGGCCAAGTCTGGAACCATGAGGTCAAGTGTCTCTAAGGGAGAAAAGGAAAAAACCCTGGACAGGGAGGGAAACCTCCGTAAATGTCGAGTCCAAGTCGTGAGCATGTAAGAGGTGGTAGGGGGGAGCAGGGGTAATGGAGGGTGTAAACTGTGTTTGGTCCATAGACGTTGAGGAATAGTGTTAGGAGAGATATAGGCATTTTCATGGGCGATCCAGGCTGGAACATTGGTGGAGACGTGAAACATCAGGATGTGGGAAAGAACACAAGCCTTGTGGTATGATTTGATATGCAGAATCCCCAACCCTCTACAAAGCCTGGGGGAAAACCTAGTACGGTTAGCCACTCGCGATTTACCTTTATGTTTGGTGAAGTCAGTAAAATAAGATTGTATAGAGTGAAGTAACGAGGGGGGGGGGGTTGGATAGGGACAGTACGGAGAACATATAGGAGTTTAGGAAGGGCAGTCATTTTGAGAGCGTTGATACGGCCCAGCCATGATAGTTCATAGCTTTTCCAACGTAAAATGTCAAGTTTAACTCATCGCCAAACAGAAAGTAGGTTGTGAGTGTTGAGGGAGTCTACGTCATTAGTCAGTTGGATGCCCAGGTAAGTCAAGGAGGATTTCCTCCATTCAAAAGAATAGAGTGTAGAGAGGGTGCGTGCGAGGGGTGGGTCTATGTTAAGGCATAAAGCTTGAGTCTTAGAAATGTTTAACTTATGATAGGAAATTGATGCGTAAGTGTCAAATTGTCGTATAAGGGCTGGTAGGGAGATCATGGGCGAGGTAATAGAGGCTAGGATGTCATCGGCGAAGAGACCGAGAGTACATGGGGGACCAGGGTCCATAGGGAAACCTGAGATAAGAGGGTCCTGACGGATGCTTCTGCTAGTGGCTCGAGTGCAAGTGCATAAAGGAGGGGGGATAAAGGACATCCCTGCCTGGTCCCATTTGTGATTGGAAATACATTAGATAAAAAGCCTAACATGGAGATACATGCCGAAGGAGAGGTATAAAGGGCTAAAACAGCTTGTATGAACAGGGAGGGAAGGCCAAATTTGTGAAGTGTCGGTTTTAGAAATTGCCAATGGAGCCTATCAAAGGCTTTTTCCACGTCAAACGATACTAAGAGAGTCGGGAGTTTGCGTCGGTTAGCTGACCATATTACATTTATAAATTTACGGGTATTATCAGAGGGTTGCCTACCCTCGACGAAACCCACCTGATCATTGCGTATAAGAGATGGGAGAAGGGGAATTAATCTGTTGGCAATAATTTTAGCATAAATTTTGATATCATTATTAAGGAGAGAGATGGGCCTATAATTAGAGCAAACATCGGTGGGCTTATTAGGTTTGGGAATTGTGATAATATGGGCACGTAAATTTTCTGAAGGGATTACACCGGAGGACATATAAGATCGGAAGAGGATTAGCATATGGGGGCCTAAGGTATCGAGAAAGGTGCGGTAATAGAAAGAGGTGAAACCATCGGGGCCCGGAGCCGAATTCTTTTTAAGTTGGGCGACCGCTCTTTCAATTTCGCGGAGCTCAATTGGTGTGTTAATACTCTCTGCAACAGCCGAGTGTATAGAAGGGAGGGTGAGTGAAGAGAGGTAAGAATCAATGTCAGAGGACGTGGGATGAGGAGACGTCAGTGCATTGTGGAGGTTGTAAAGGCGAGCATAAAAGTCTGCAAAGACTTCCACCATTTGAGATGGGTTAGAGATTTTACGTCCGACTTGGTCAAGTATGTGTGACGGGCGAGATTGTGCTAAAATTTACGGGCCAAGAGGGTGTCCGCTTTGTTGCCTTTAGCATAAAACGTCTGTTTCAGTTTCATGAGCATGTAAGAAGTACGTCGGGAGTTAAGGTCAGCCAGCTGGAGCCGGAGACGTTTGATTTCAGTGAGAAGGGAATCTGTGGGGCCTAGTTTGTTAGCTGTTTCTAGGTCATAAAGGTTGAGAAGAAGGGTGTCACGGGAAGTCATGGCCTGTTTTTTGACATGAGAGGCTAAGCTAATAAGTCTGCCTCGGATGACCGCTCTATGGGCATTCCAGAGGGTGGTGATGGGGACTTCAAGATCTTGATTGTCCTGAAAGTATTGCGTGAGATGTGAGAGAATTTGTGATTTGTGAGTTTCGCAATGTAAGAGCATGTCGTTGAGTCGCCAAGTGCCCTTGCCTGCTATTGGGTGGGCTGGCATGTTGTGGTTTTACAGTCATATGTCACATTAAAAGATGATCCCCCCTGCCCATTTCTAAATTGTAACGACTATTTTTTTGTTGATAAGATTGAAATTATTATATTATCTGTTTTTTTGGACAGTGCTGGTTCATGAAACTATATATTAGCGGCTAGTGATAATCTAAAAGTGTATTCCCTACAATTTGAATTTAGTAAGACAGCTCAATAATTGAATCAGCAGTGATTTAATCAAGTTTATTTACAGTTTGGAATAACAGTTGTTAATTTAATTCATTAGTAGTACCTGATTGGTCGAGATCAGAGACAAGTCAACATAGCGGAAGTCTCCATGGCTGTTTCACTAATGAATGAATTAGTTGCTATAGAATAAATAAATTAATAGTCATTGGTTTCCTTTTCAACCAACTTAGTAATGGTTTTGTTTAGGGATGCACTGATACAGATACTGGTATCGCTATCAGTGGCGATACACAGCAGTTGCACGAGTACTTGTACTGGTGCAAACTGCTCCGATGCTGAAACCGATACCCTGCCTGAACAGGGCCATTCTGGCCCACCGGGATACCGGGAAGTTTCCCGGTGGGCCGGTAGACCAACATTCAAAACAGCCACTGAGCGGCTGCGAGCGGGATTGAAAGCGGCCTCCTCCAGCTGCTGGCGCCTAATGAAATTTCATGAACGGCCTCCACCCACTGCCCTCCCACAAGACACCAGGGAGTCAGAAGCAGTGGTAAGTCGGGGGGAGTGTTATATAGGGGGGGCATAAGGCTTTTCTGGAGGCAGAGTGCGCCATGATATGTCTTTTAACACCCTTTATGCCACTCTGCCTCCAGAAATGATGCTGGAGGCTGAGTGGCATATAGGGGGTTAAAAGGCATATCATGGGGCAGAGTGGCATATAGAAGGGTATAAGGCATATCAGGCAAGCAGAGTGGCAAATAGGGGGGTATAAGGCATTTTTGGGGGCAAGCCTGGGGGCAGATGTGCATAACTGGGGGGGCAGGTTGGCAAATAAAAGTGTGGGGTATAAGAGCTCGACCGCGAGATAAACTATATGGGGCTGGTCTCCAAATGTTTCCAGGGGTGCTTTTCATTCCCAGTCCTGCCCTGTGCCTGAATCACTTAGCTGCCGCAGTCAGTATCAGTCAAGTGCCGCTCGCTCGCCACTCAGCTCCTATACCAATGCTTATTCACTGACTAAGTGTCACTGTCGCTCCGTTTTGCCCGCCTCCATTTTGCCTGCTTTTGTTTTGCCCACCTCCTACTGGTGCTGCCTCCTGGTGCTGCTCCCATTAAAAAAAGTATCAGTAATTGTTATCGGTGAATACTTGACAAAAAGTATCGGTACTTGTACTCGGTCTCAAAAAAATGGTATCAGTGCATCCCTAGTTTTGAAATCTGAAATAAAATATTAACCTATAAATAAATTAAATAAGTGTAAATAAATAACATTTACAGATATACTGAGCCAGACATTGATGTACAGCGTAACTCCAACACTAAGCTAGACATGGATGTGGTAGGCCCCAAAAAGAGCCTGCCTGTGCCATGCTGTTCCTATAACAGCCTACCTGTGCCACTGCTGCACCTCTAGCATCCTGCCTGTGCCTCCTCTGCCCCTTAACAGCCTGCCTATGCCAACTCTGCCCCTTTATCAGCCTGCCTGTGCCATGTCTGCCCATAAACAATCTGCCTGGGCCACCTCTGCCCTCTTAACAGCCTGCTTGTGCCATGTCTGCCCCCCCTAAACAATCTGCCCATGCCACCTCTGCCCTCTTAACAGCCAGCCTGTGCCATATCTGCCCCTCTAAAGAGCTTGCCTTACCCATTTCTGCCCCTTCTCATGAGGCAGGCATTCATTCAGGAGAGAAAATAGAAGAGAGGAGAAAGGAGAAGACGATGTGAGGCGTGGAAGCGGAGCAGCAAGACATGGAAGTGGTCCCAAGAATGTAGACATTCAGAGAGCATGAGAGAGTGAATTAAAATGAGAGTGAGAGTAAATCTGGGTGTTGGACAACAAATTTTGTTCCCAAAATTTTGGTCCTTGTCTAAACGAATTGGTAAACAAATTTACCAAGAACAACCAAAAGATTTGTAGGAATTGTTTTTGGCCTTCTAGTAAGAAGAGCTGCATAACTTATTGGCACTATATAAATAAGCAATTAAGGTAATTAATAATTATAATAATAATGGTCCTTATGGTCATATGCGTATCATTTTATTTATTTATTTATTTGTAACATTGTTTTTATTGGGTTTTATGTGATAGGAATCCAGATCATTTTGTGTGCGGAAACCTCCTCTTATGTATATGACAAATGCTTAAGCCAACTCAACATCAATCAAATAACTGCTCCAAGATTAAAAACTGTTTTTGTTTTACCTTTCCTGTATGTTGGCTGTCTGAGTCACGTCCCAGCCAAAAAGTAAAACAAAAACAGTTTTTAATAATGATCTACAGAGATTTTTTGCCCTATTTTAGCATAGTTAAAAATTAAAAAAAAAAGTGTTGCATACCAAATATCCCTCTCTATTCTGGTAAGAGGACTTGGCAATGGGTTTATAAAAAGTTACTTAGTATAGTTACTTAGTTTTTATGTGAGAGTATTCATATGTAGTCGAAGCTATGTGACGTTAGCTGTGATTTAGGCCACGGAGAGCAGTACCTTAGGCTGCGTGTCCAAGTTTACGTTTAGCCATATTTCAGCTTTGCAAAACAAACATGTTTCTTTATGCTGGAAGTCAAATAAGCAATTTATATGCCTGTTATTTTCTAGTATGATGGTTGAACGCATGATGGGTGCACACGTTTATTTCAGTTTATATAAGGTGTGTAGTTCCTGCTCTCAATATTTTTGTTTTCTCTATAGCATTTTAACAATGCATTTTATGTTGTGTAAAGTGATCCTTTCCTTAAAATTGTTATGTTGTACGACCCCAGGGATGTCTGCTTATGTGTTTGTAGGGTTTCGAATAAACTGATTTGTTCAAGATCTGGAATGCATTTAACATTCTGTGCGTATTTCAGGTTTTTAAGCAAGCATAAACATCGACATAAGCAATCAATATATTTAATTATGACTATAAAATTCCACGATTTTCCCAAGATAACATTCATACGTATTTGAAACAAAAAATTTGCCTCAACTTCTGTCGTCTTGGCTTTTAGAATATTTTGAGTTCTAAAGAGCCAAGGGATCCTCAGGAACCTTTTTTCAAGACTAAAATTCAATAGACCATAAGGTGTTACATGTAGCCATACACAGATCTAACCAATTTACTCTTATGTAATCCTCCATTATATGTCTACCAACCATTCCTCTTTCTTTTCCTTTCCCCATTTTCTCACAAGCAGTACAGATAAAAAGCATTGTCATTTACGACTTCCTATTTTGAGACCCATAGGGATGTACATGAAATTAGGAAAATAAATCACAAATGTATTTGCTATGATGGTGACTTAGAAATGGTGTCTTAGATTATTACAATCCAAAAGGAATTCCTAATCTGCTAGACTGTTGTTCTATTTAAATCTATTTAGACTCTTCAGATCTGCATTATGTTCATTTAAATTGTATGTTTTCCCTACGCAACTATATATAGCCAGGTGGCTTGTGACCCCAAACCATTAAAAATTAAGCCAACGATTCTCCGGATTCCATACTAACCTAAATTCCTGTGCTGAATAGGAAAAGATCCCAAACATCCTATTCCTTACTGAAGAGCAAGTTTAACAAGCTAAATAATTGAAACCACACTTATAATTTATGGTAATGCTAAGCCTTTCCAAATTGAGAGTTGAGAGGTCAACCTATTGGTAATTGTTTGCATTTTTGGGTAATTGAAAAAGAAGTGAAATGCGGAAGTGCATATTTTATTTTATGTCTTGGGAATCTTTCTTTAATGCACGTACGCTAATTGTCTACTTCCCCCTTTGTAATACCCAGTGTGAAGTTTTAATGAAACTGACAATACTAGTGCTTTCTAAATCACGTTAATCAAGACTACACCATATATTTTATCATACTACTAAACAATTATAACTGCTAAGGCTGCAGTAAAATTTATCGAAAAACATAAATCATGAAGATATTTTATATATCCACGTTATGATAATCCTTGACCTTTTGAAAGGTATATTGTAATAATCCACTGTGTATAACCATATGAATTTTCATATTCCATTTCAAATAGTCAGAAAGATTTCCCTGTTGCTGCATGATCAGGATGAGAGTAGGCTTTCGGATGATTCAGATTAACATCACTTGAGGCAAGTGTTTTAATACCTCAACAGAAGTATTAGAAATATCTTCCTGTTTTAAAAGGAAAAAAAATGTCAAAAAAATAAACATTTTAAAGGAGGTAAAATCTCTCCAAACTACCCTACTCCAACCTGTCCCCCAACCTGAATATATTTTAGAAATATATAAAAATAGTGTAATTTGTTAAAGTGCTAAATTGGCTTCTGTCTCCAAAGTATATATAGTTGTATTTTTTACTTTTAAATAATATCCTGATGTGACAAATTGTGTATTTAGGGTATTCCGTAAAAACAAAGAAAATTAAAATACTTAACTTAGGGAGAAGATGTAGCTCCCATCCTCTTCCATGGTCTATTGATTTTTGAAGCAGATGTGCTCAGCCAAACACAGAAGATAGATCGGGGTTGGGAACTCGACACATGCATATGGGGGATTGGCAAGCCATTCTGTTAAATAAACTTAATTTACAAAAAATTAAAATGAATTAAAATGTCATACCACAAAACAGTCTTTACAAAGGGATCATTCACAACTCCAGTGTCCATTTCTAAGACACACGAAAGACCATTGGTTGTCAGGTATTAAAACCACAAACTTACGATCAAGATACTTCACCAGCTGCTTCGTATGGCATGTCAAATCCAGCATGGATACATTTAGGGTCATGGAAAGCTTTTACAGTTGGTCTCCCATTTAGTTCAGGGATACCTTTCTTAATATTGTTTGCTCCACAAGTACATAACAGGGCTTCTCTTACCATATTGTAGTTTTACAGATTGCCTGTCTATAGTCTTTTGGGAGGTTCTGTAAGTCTGGACAGTGTACATCCTATGCAAGTTCTCATTCATTACCTTTTTTTTTCTTAAGGACCCAAGAAGATTGCTGACAATCAATGACAATCTTCAATGAGTTATCATATTTCCCAGTGTTTGCATCACAAATGATCAAGGAAGCATCAGCAGATGGAGTTGAGATTGAGTATTGCTTGTTCTACACCACCTTTTTAAGTGAACAGTTACCTGACAATGGTTATGAAGATACCTGCAGACTCCATCACAGAGGCTGACCAAGTATCTTGGACATTAGAGTGACTGCTCATTGAATGCAAACTTTCTGTTATCAGTTTCACCTGTTTAAATAAAACTCTGATGTGTACAGAGTTTCATTTGAACAAGTAAATGATGTAGTTTCTGCCCAATGCATGGTTCATTGACTGTCAGAACCATGCTAGAATCAAAAACATGTTCTACCAGACATAAAACCAAAACCTTTTATACCAATATTCATCATTTTGCCAAGATTTTTTTTGTAACTGCCCCTTGTGTCCTGCCACAGAGTCACAAATATACTTATGTCTACTATGTGAACACTCTAGTTGAATCTTACAGGAAACATTTCACAACTTATTGGACCTTTGGAAAGGGAAGCAAGAACAAAATTAATTTTAAATATAGTAGTAAAAAAGTAAATTTGAAATATAATAAAAGTAGGATGAATAATTCGTCCTGCTGTGTTGGGATGTGAAATGAACATATTGTCCTGATGCAGTAAAAGGCATAGCAGCAATGATGCATGTAGACTTCTTTAAGTGATTTTTTAGAATTGTGTTCCAAGATTTTATTAGGTGTTTTGTGATCTGCAGAAGATTAAAGGATTGGCAAATTTGCTTATAGCTTTGTTATAGTTGATTCCCTGAAGGGCCGGGTCTAAGATTCCACCTTTGGTTTAAACCATTCCAAGGTCTGTCAGTCTCATACAAATCCAACATGAAAAACTCAAAATGAAAATCAAGCCAGATCATACACTTGTCCCAGAAGCCATCTAAAATATGGTTCAAGCACAGAACTCTGGAGGTAAAATGCAGCTGCAAAAGGACAGAATAATATTTCATGTGGCCCCCTTCAATTTTTATTTTGTGAAGTCTAAAGATATTTGCCCTAATATTTTACCAATAAAATAAAAAAAAAAACTGTATGTAACAGGCACTAAAACATGAATGCTTAAGCAAAGGGTCCAAAGTAATTGATGAAATAGAAAAAATAAAGGACATAGAATCATCCTAGTAGTGTGTTATGTATTGGATAAATTATACTACTATACATGCCAGTCAACATACACCTTTTTAATTAACAGAACTGTGAAACTAAGCATAAAACTATGTTTATGACATAGCATTTCTGTTGCTTCTTTTCCAACACCTTATGTATTTCATTTCATTATATAAATTGCACCACCCATGTACTAATGAAAGCGAGAGGGTGAAATTCGATCCATACAAACAAATAAAAAAGGTACCAATCATTTATAGATGGCTGTAAACCTGTTTCTAGAAGGTCAAACATAATTTATTTTTTAAAAAACATTTCTAATAAACTAATGAGTACTGAGAGCAGGAAATCAAGTCAAATAATAAACATGCTGACTTCAATAAATCTATATAACTAAATGAGAAATATTATAGAAATAATTTGGAATGTGATTTTTGGCATGAATGTGGACATGAAGTTACAATGCTCATTGTACCGGGACAGAATATGATGGCACTATACAAATCAATAAATAATAATGGCAAGTGATAGAAAAGGGTGGATGACAAAAAATCTAGCTTTGTACATAGTCACACAGACAACTATATTTGAGTAAAGTAGTGCAAATTGCTTATGTATCTCATAGATCATGTGTATCCAGTTATGTCTACCTTGCCACAGAATCATGGGATAGACTTCCTTGGTATTCCTAACCTACTATAGATTATTTATTAATTCATGCCATTTTAACCATTTAAACCATAACCTTGCCTTCGGCCACTTGCTCGATCCGCCTCCCCAAGTCCATATGGGCACAGCCTCGACATACCATCATTCCAAATGCTGGCCAGGTTTGGGTATTCTTCTGCAGCTGACTATAAAGAGACACAGGATAGCAACATCAGCAATTCCACATTAAAACAGGGATATGCCTGTCCTTGAGATTCAGGTGAGAAAATGTAGAAGATACCTTACTTTAACTTTTAAAACCATTGCCCACAACATTGTTGCACCCACAATATTTTTGTTTTCTCTTAAGCATTTTAACAATGCATTTTATGTTGCGTTAAGTGATCCTCCCCTTAAAATGGTTATGTTGTGTGACCCCAGGGTTATCTGCTTATGTGTTTGTAGGGTTTTGAATAAACCGATTTGTCCAAGGTTTTCAAACAAGCATAAACATCATAATGGGGGAACTGCTGGCAAGCCCACACTACCGCCTAGGCCAGCAGTCATATTCCCCCTCTCCCAAAGTTCCAGGGGTCCCTTTATCATACATTTGAGTTTATTAGTTAAAAGCAGGATTTGTCCGGAGAATTTGTGTAGCAGCTGTTCTTTCAACTCACGTTATTACGTATGGTGAAGAGTTCGTCTGGCAAGTGAATTTTAAGACCTGGATTGACTATGTTTTATAAAGGGCCAACTAAGCTTGTCTTGCAGGGCAAACCTACTGGTGTTGGATAATATGTTGGATCTTAATAATGTAAAGAAATGTATGTGTGTTGCAATTGTAACTCTTCTGTCAACTTCAGCTTTAGTGAATACACCTTGTTACAGTTTTTTTTCTGCCCAGAACCATGATGAATTGTTAGGAATCTTCACTAAAGGGAGAATTGTGGCTTTAATTCTCCCACTTGACTATTCATTATGAAGAGCCAACACCAACAAGTTTCTCCAACAAAAGAGAACTAAGCCAGCTCTGTATAATGCATAATTAGGTCAAGAGGCTTTGAAGAAATGTCAGTGGTTTAACTACTATACATTATACGAGATCAGCCAAGCTCTTCCTGCAGCAGACACTGACTGGGGATGGACCTTCATAATGTATAGCAAAGTCATCAAACTTTTCCTTTAGTGAATAAACACTGCTACATATTATGATTCGTTAAAAGGAAGATTTTTACAGGGAAAAAAAAATCCATGTTTCAAAAATCTTGATTAATGAGTTATTTTGGTACTCTGTGTATTGCAAGTTTTTCAGAGCATCGAATTACTGTTTATACTATTTACTGTTGACCTTTCCTCTTGCTAAACAAACATTAATTCATCAGACAGGTAATTAAGTATTTCTGATTGTTGGATGTGAAGCTCTGTGTGTCAGTATCAGCCAGAATTAGCCAGTAAATGAGTCTACAATGCTTCTTGCCATGTTTTTGAGTATCGTCACTTAGCAAAACCATACAACGTCCCTCTAGTTCTCAGGTTGTTAACCTGTTTTAAATAATGGGACAGTTTTTACTGTGCAAGCAAAGAGTTCTGTCATATCTTCAGCATGAAGGGTGCTACTTACTGTCAAACAGTTAATATCTTAGCATAAACACTCAAATCCTCTGACAAAGAGAATATTGTCCAACGAGTGTAATATATATGATAAAACTACTTCCTGCCAAACTACCTACTCTATGAGGGAGATAAAAAATACTCAACGTAGCAGAGATTGAATAGCTTGTTGGCAAACACATTAACAGAAAAAAGCATTTCGGATCTTTGAGTCAGGGATAAGAAAACAATAAAGATGGACTGGCAACATTCCAGAGGTAGATTCAATATCTGATTTCACTTACAAAACTCTTTTCCTGTGTAATGGACCAACGCCAAAACCCTGTCAAAAGATGCAAAGTGAACTCTGCTCACCTATTTATCATCCCATCATTTACTAAAAAACGAATGATGAAGTCAATATTTTTCCTCATTGTCAGTGACTGTCCAAAGGGGATTCTCTAAGATAATGATGAGTATGTAGCATACAAAAGCAGGCCAACCATTCACCCAAGCCATTTCAAAGGGGGCTTACCTTTGTGGCCCACCATAGCTGTCCCTTACACACACTCTGGCACAAATATGCAAACACACTTACACAAATTACACAGACTTACTCATACTCACTAACACACGTTCATATTAATTCTAACACACACTCCATATCTCACCCCACTTACACATACATGCTCACACACACACAATTACACATCCATGCTCACATACATACATACATAAATACATACACATGTACATACAAACCCACCTCCCGCCTGCACCCGCTTACCTCTCACCACTCCAGCAGCTTTATCTCCGGCTGCTCGCGCACAAAACCATTTGTTTCTTATAGACAGCTCTTTGGTCTTGGCCATGGTGGAACGTTTGGAATCTGATTGATTGATTGCTTCTGTGGGTATGTGTCTTTTATACAGGTAACATGCTGAGATTAGGAGCACTCCCTTTAAGAGAGTGCTCCTAATCTCAGCTCTTTACCTGAATAAAAGACGCCTGGGAGCCAGACATATTGCTAATTGATAGGGGGTCAAATACTTTTATCAGTGTGTAAAATGCAAATCAATTTATAACTTATTTGAACTGTGTTATTCTGTCTCTCACTGTTCAAATAAACCTACCATTAACATCATAGACTGATCATGTCTTTGTCAGTGGGCAAAAGTATGAAATCAGCAGGGGATCAAATAATTCCTTCACTATAGAAGACATCAGGCATAAGTGTTACTAATAATATAAATATATATATAAATACACATGTATGCTGTATCTATTATATGTAACAACACCATTACTTAGAAGAGAGACCACCATTCCTCACAACGTTACATCTTATTTTTATTTTATTATGTTTTATTATTGTTATCCATTGCAATTTTAGATTTTCTTATGATATATTGCTATTATACTATATAATAGTATATAAGGTAAGCTTGGACAACTTGGGCATAACATTGCAAATATATTATTCAAGTTGAAACTTGAATTAAAAAAACTAACCTGAAATGAGCGTTTTCTACAAGGTACAGTTAATCAAATGGTTCTTCTAATCACATTTCCTACCTACTGTGAGAATCCCCCCAAAAACCAGATATGAGACATAAGAAAATAGTATAGTGAAGTGTGATTACATTTTAAGTAAAGAGCTCACTGACCTTGCACACACATAGTAAGCTCCTACTTTTTATGGCAAATGACTGCTTGGTACCCTATAGTGACAGATTTATTCTAATGAACTGTATATGTATATGGAATTTTAAGATTTTAAAATTATATTTCCCAAGTGAAAAATACAACACCAATTGACCATTAGCAACTCTACATGGTAGCTATTTAAATCCACATCCCAGTGCAGATGGGTAACCCAAATGTTGAAAGACCAGGAGAACCACATACGTAATCTAGAACTAATTAATGCACAACTCAGCTAAATAGCTTTTTCTGTTTCCGCATCCTAATCAATGCACATTTATTTACATTAAAGCGAAACTCTTTGTTTTACATTTGCACACGTTGTTCCCACAATGAAAGCTCATTATGGCAAAGTATTTAATTAATTTTTGCTGGTGTAGCTGGTTTTCATGTACCCTTTGAATTTTTTTTATATTGCTTTCATTGAAGATTGTTTAAGCAGTCATAGTCTAGAATTAAAGTTTACCAAATCAATGAATTCAGCTCTGTATGCATTGGGCTACTAATTATTATTATTACTGATAATAATAATCATAATTAAATGATAGATACTATTCTAACCAAATAACTAACTAAACCAAACTGTACTGACTGTAAAGAGGTACAAGCAAAGTGAGAAAGACACTAATTGTCAAGTAAGAGAAATACTGTAAAAATTATGCTAAACATAGATTACTGGCAGAATAAAATGTCATTGCTCATTTAAAAGATTGGCACAATGCAACTGGAAAAAATAAAATACCACTATAACTTCCTAAACCACATGTTTTAACTACAAAACATCCCATCTCTGTTTTAATGTCTAAACAGAAAATTCATGTACCGGTAGTTGGCTCTTCGTCTCCATGTGCGGTAAACTTCTTTGTAGTCAATGGAAAAGAAAATGTCACAAATGTTACACATAGGAAATAAACTGGAAACATTAATTTGCTTAACCCTTCCCCTTTCACACAATATTCTTTTAATTATTACAAATGTTTTCTAGCAAACTGTGTAAACCTCCTTCTTATGCTTATGCTATTGGGAGAGCTGCCTAATCAGAAATAATGTGTGTAAGGGAATTGTTAAGTAATAAATACGTTATCTCATCACTATAAAGCATAGTTATTTCCAAGGTAATATTTTTACATTCAGAAACATGTTACCGCCTGCAGCACTAAACTAAGTTGTCAAAGGCATCGTTTTTCAGCCTCAAACTTTGTTCTTGACTAGTGGATGCTATGAAAGACTATGGAAGACTATGAATCATATTTGGATATCATAAAAAGCTTTTTGGGCTGTTTGAGAAATGACATCATTAGCAGAGCGACAGTAGGTTTTATAGTGCTATTGCAATAGGTGCGTGAATATTATCAATAACATTGAAGTTGATAACAGACAAAATTGACATTCACTTTAACACATTTTAATAAAATAAATACAAAGAATATCTTATAAACATAGCTGTTGGTGCCAAATACTTTAGATATTTCATTTAACTGAAGATTTATTTGATGCCGGAGTCAATTTTAATTAATTTTATACTTTAAATTCCAGAGAATAACAACTTTAATATTCCATCCCCTTCTGTCTCATCCCCCCTAATCCTCCTAACTGACTGTAAGCATCCACATGCAGGGTCCTACTTCAGTATCAGTATGTCTTAGCATGTGTTATTGGCATTGCCAATTTGTGTATTTGCAGCAATTTTAATTGTTAACTCTCCCTATCGTAACAGTGCTATGGAATCTGCTAGGGCTCTATAAATAAAGTGCAATGCAATAATCAAAAAAGTCATCTTGTAAAAATATAAGATGTTGATGGCATACCCGCTACTCCAGAAGCATAAGGAGAATTTAACTGTGTAATCTGATTGGAGACTGTTACTAAAATGTGGGTAAGAATGATTTTGAACAATATGTTATGCTTTGAAGCTGATTTTCCAGTCTCTGGTACATTTTCATTATTTGATGAACAAACTCCACAATCTAATGCAGCATGAAATTACATAAATGCAATGTGATTTTGGTATTCATATTTGATTAATACACTCAATTTTCCACTGCTTTCAATTTTTCACGTGTGGAAATATAGACAGTGCAATTGTCTTGTTCAATAGCCATGATAAAGAAGTGAAACAAAGTGAAGCAAAATATGACCATTTTTAACCGAAAATGAAATTTGAAAGAAAAGTCAACAATAGAGGATTTGGCACTGTATGTGCAAAAAGAGAGTATTAATAAGTTATGACCCAAATATAGTCACAGGTGTGAGAAAAAAAATCTTTCTAAAAAGTCAAATCCTGAATTTGTTTTTAATAGCTTTCAAAGCCAATGGTACATAGAAGCACCTGCTTGTGAGTACATAATGAGTTAATTTGGTTTAGTGTCTGGAAATTGTGTTAGCAAGCTGTCAGTTTGATAATATTGTAAGTTTTGGCAATACTTTAATTGTATAATCAGTAGACTGGAACCGCTGACAGCCTCGCCCCTCAATGAAAGAATTTGCATCTGTCATGAAATAACAGAGAAAGAAAAGGGAGGAATTTCTATCTGCGTAAATGGAAACATAAACAAAATATATAAATATATAAATTAGTATTATAATAAAATAATTAATGTATTATATAAATGCAAATTTGTTTTGATGATCACTGGTTATGATCTGTATCTGGCCCACCTTCTCCATTAGCCCATGCTAGGCAGTTTTCTAGTGCATGTTTGTATGTCTGGTCATTGCCAAACTTACAAGACAAGCATTATATGGCGTCACCACTATAATCACCACCTAAGGCACTGAAAGCCTATAAAGGTATATTGTGTGCTTCATCAAAGCAAATGGTTTTCATTTAAGGTGTTATGCTGAAAGCTTTGGCAAAGCAGAAGACATGTGTAAAGGAGAGCCCATGTAACAGTGGATTAGGAAGTGATGTACCTTGTGTCATGATCTACATGTCTCCATCTAGAATTCCTAGATTCCTTCACCAACTTTTCACTTTTGTCCATTCCGAGCTGGATCGTGTTTGGATATGCCAATATCTGAAAACTTTTATTTCATTTTGTTTCTGCGTTTCCCAGGAAAAAGATCAGGCGATGACCAAGAAGGCCATGAAACATCTGAGATGTCGGCTGCTCCCATGTGGTCTCTGAGCATCTGTAACTTTAGAAATCACCATTAATTTGAGGAAGACCCCTAGTGATACAACCTTGGTAGTATCTATAAATGTTTCTAGTGAAGTCTGCTTTCCAGTAAAATACACATTTGCAATCATTTTTCTTTGGTTTTGGCCGGCTAAACCAGCACAAGTGAGATACAGCCCCCAACAAAATAAAAACTGTACATATTTCCATTTTGAAAACTGTAACATGTTTTTACAGGTTTGGGCCTATAATTGCCAAAACACATTACAAATGTACGCATGTGGGGTATTTCCATGATCTAGATGCAGCTTAATATTTCCCTTCACGAGCATAAAACTAAGCTGCTTTGGGTTTTTTTTCTGGCAAAAAACTATTGATAACAACCCACTTTGAAAAATGTACAGATTTTACTAGTTAAAAGTCTTGGGTCATCCATGAAAATAAAACATAGACTTTGGCAGCATGTGCTGGCACATTGACCAGGTTTTCAAAGCCACGTATCAAGTCCTGTGCAACACTATCCAGTTATAACACAGCCAGCAGTGTAAGACCTTTTTCACAAGGTTACCAAAGATGCATGAGCAGCCTAATGATGTAATCAAGCAGTATCTGATACACAGACAATATCAAGCCACTCTTTTATTTATATTACCCCAGCCTCAGTGTCCACTTCTCTGCAGGTTTGCGTTAGAATGCCTTTGTTTCAGAGTACAGAATAATCTAGGTTCTTCATGGGATACGAATTACATTTTCTGTTTAACTATAACTAGGGCAACTTCTGTAACCAAACATACGCGTGATAATTACTGTAATTTAATTTAAATTGTATTTTGTTGCTGTTCCTTGAAATTAAGCATCTATTGGGC